>OY757920.1:26043672-26052053 GCA_963585895.1 Sepioteuthis lessoniana
CTTCCCACATCTCCAGAACAGGAGCCTCAATACCAAATGCATTTAATATCATTCCCAGGACATCTTTTTTTCCCTTTGCCGGAAGAGTATTCTAAGCTCAACTGACCAGGTTATGTTTATCGTAAGCACTAATATCTTGAATATTAACAAAATGTGAAAGTATTTCTTTTGTAGACACCTTACATTATCAGACTCTTACTTTGTTTATCCATTTTCCTTTGTCTTTTGTGAATTTAGCTGTTCATGTAAACCGAGATATCACGGGTGAGGACATGTTAAACAAATACATCAAGTATACCCCACCACACCGCGGCTTTTAACAGCCACTGTTCTGTCTTTCGTCTAGTTTACATGAATGGTTGACAGACGTTCAATAAAGTATATCCCGATTGTATAATTTTTATTTGGTTGGTTGGTTGTTATTGTTGTTGGTGGTGGGTGTTTTGATGGTGAAGTCTATATGAAGTGTTTCATTAACATTATTATTACTTCTCCTCTGTCTTTCTGGATCTTCTAGGACCCTATGTCGGTCAAAATGTGTGAGAGAAAACAAAGGAGGGTACAGTGGATATCACTAGGTTTTCATTCAGTCGAATACAGTATTTGCAGACACGTGATTGTCTATGATTATCTGATTGATACAGTGTTTATTTCTCTAACCTGGGAGTAAGATGTTATTTATGTTCAGATGCCATAATAAACGGAGCTGTACCCTTTGCTTCACTTTGCTAAGCCACTTTTGGTTGGACCAAGGCGGTGATTTTACTGGTTTCTGGGTAAGTGGAATTTGCCATGTCGAGTTATGTTTTCACCTTAGGCGGTTTTGTCGACGACTGATTTTCTGGTCGAAAACATTCTGTTTATATTGAGAATCTGGACAAAGGCAATAAATCATTGAAGAATAGGAAAAATCAAATCCTGTCTCTGACTTTTCACATATTTTCTTTTCCTAGGAGATTTACCAACCCTCATCTTTTCCAGGAAATGTTCGATGTTCAAAATATTTCCAATTTTGTTCAATACGTAACATTTTGCCATTTTTCTAAACGAGTCATGGGCAAATTGTGTCCCGCAGGTTACATTCAGCCTGTAATGCTTTCTAAATGACCCACTGAATTTTACGAAGAAAATAAATTCATTTTTCGTATTGTCAAATGAAAAAATTAAAAAACAATTTTATTACTTGTTTAGGGTCATTTACTTCCAAAATCCTTATGATGTATTTTGATATTAATGTTAACTTTCAATTTAAAAGTAACAAATAAAATTATCTGATTGTCAGACTGATAAATATGCACCTGTAATTTAAAGAAAATAGTTTTAATGAAAGTTTGATTCACAGATTATGAAAATGTTCCTTTCTTTCGATTTTCTTTATTTTCTAGGCAAATGGTTATGCGTATGGTCTTCTGTAAAGAAAATTGTTGAAGTACAATCAATGTAAAATTAACTTGAATTTTTATAGTTGTATGGATCACCTAATGATGAGCTATGTGTCAAGTGACCCGCTTCTCGAAAAGGTTGCCTTTGCCTGTTCTAAACATTTTTTTCTTCCGATCAAGTCACGCTGAAAATATTTACAATAAACTCAATAAAACCCAAGGTAGGAGAATGGAAAACTAGCTTTCTGAGGGTCCAGAAAAGAACAAATGACAATATCCCGTTTGCAAATTGGTCACATTAGACTTTTGCACTTCGTTATTCTCTAACAAGAAGAGAACCAGTGTAAAGCATGTGAAACACCTTAGTCTCAAAATTTTCTCAAAAATGCAGAGATTTAGCACTCATTAGACAATGTTTTTTTTTAAAACAAATAATATTAAGGACCAATTTTTAGATGACGACATGGATGACATTTTGTCCTTCTTGATAGAAATAAAATTATACCAAAAATTATGAACGAAAACATGATCAGTATCATACAAAGTAATCATTAGAAAACTATTCAGGTGGATTTTGACAGTATAAAATAACAAAAATAAACAAATAAATGAAGAAGTAGAATAAAATACAAATGAAAATAAAAATAAATGAATGAATAAATAAAAATGTAAATATAAACGTACAATGTACTCAATTCCCTAACCTCTTAGGATAAATTTAACCGCAGTTGGATTGACAAGCCATTAAAACAATCAACCGATCAATGAAAATATTGATTCCTGTCAAATTATGGATAGTTTAGCAGTGATGAAAGCAATTCAGTACTTAAATAAGTAATCATTTACTTGCAGCAGGTACTGTAAGCAACCTATTTCCTGTGTACTAGACTAAGCAAAGTTTAGTAAATAAGTCTCTTCTATTTTAAACCTTTTTTCACCGACTTCTGACTTGACATCTTTGTTTCTCTAAACAAATATATACATTTCTTTTTTAGTTTCACACCTGTGTTATTCTCCTAAAACCTTGATAAGAAAATTTAAATCTTTTATATATTTTTAGATGTCGCATTGTCAATAATTATTATCAGTTTTGGCTGGTAATTTCTTTCATCTTTGGGATTCTGAGTTGCTTTTTTATCGCAACTCATTTGGGTCGTCATTTCTTTGACATTGAAGAACATCGCGCATCGGTGGCGGCAATAATAATAATAATAATAATAATAATAATAATAATAATAATAATAGAAAAAAAACTAAAAATCAGAGGATGAAAAAAATATAGTCAGCATCAATGATAATGATTGACAATGCTTCATCTCAAAATAAAAATGAATAAAAGACGCTATTAACACGAATAGTGTATCAAAATAATTGTAGTTAACATTACGCCAATAGATAAAAAGACAGGATTGTGGATGAGTCAACAGTCCAGATTTGGGCTTTCATAAATACTTTTAGTAAAGCAGCTAGTGTGATTAATCAAATTTATCTTTCGCAAAAACAGATACGAGTTCGCGTCTCACCGTGAGTGTATCCTTAATTGTTCTAGTCGATATGCACTATCCTCTCGGTAGTAGAAATGATGTTGGGCGTTTTATTTATTTAACAATATTTAATTTAATTTATTTAGGGTCATTTACTGCCAAAATTTATACAAATAATGTACTTACAGTTATATAGTTTCACGTATTTCTATTATTAAAACATATAACGTTGATCAATAGATGGAGCCTTAACAGGTACAATAACAGAGTGAAATTAGGAGTAATGGTAAGACACTACCTAGAGCTCCGGAAGTGGAGCCTAACCGCCGGGATTCAATTTAGTCATTGTCAAGACAATCTTTTTTTTTTTGGTGTTGGTCCTTATTTCACTGCAGAGGATACAAAATGCGTATTTTAAGGCCCAAGTAGAAATGCCCCAAGTAAGTTGCAACCCCACAAAATAAATAAATAAATACATAAATAGAATAAAATAAAATAAAATAAAAAATAAAAAGCAAAAACAAAAACGAAACAAACACAAAAATCAAACAAAAAAACAACCCCAGAAAAAAAAACCAAAAAACAAAACAAAACAAAAAGAAACCCTCACCAAAAACAACAACAAAAAACACCCCCCGACAAATTAGCAAACAAAACTAGCAAATAAAACTAAACAAAAACTCACACACACACGCACAAAAAAAAACAAACCAACTAAAATTAAAGATTTTTTGTAGTGACTGCACTTAAAACGGTCATATGCACGAATGGGGTTTTTAGAATTTTGTATTTTGCTTTCCACTGTCTTTACCCTTATTCCACTTCTCATTCGATTATAGATAGACATTTCCCTCAGGCGAACTATTCGAGCCGATCGGAAAAAAGTATTTAAGAAGATTCTAATTTTGTTTAATAATTTTCGTGAAGCAATTTGTTATTGGTTAGGATTTAATAAAAATAATACTGACAGATGACAGTTAATTACAGTTGGGAAAACAAGTATTTCATCTCTTGCTGATTTTCTGAGTTTTCCACTCCTCAAAAATAGGAACAGTCAATAATTTTCTGTGTAGGTCCATCTTGAAAGTGAGTACACAAAATACAAATAAATGTCAAAAATTATTATAATGTAATTTTCTAGAATTAAGAAAAATCTATCTCTCACTTTCAAGACAGACCTCTCCTGAAAATTATAGACAGTTCCAATTTTTTTAAGGTGGCAAACTCAGAAAATCAGCAAAAGATGAAACACTTGTTTTCCTTTCTGTATGTGTAATATTTACTTGAATTCATATGAAAAATGTTTATTTCCATGAATAGTTTAACTCGTGAAAAGTATTATTTGCTAAACGTAAAAGGTTTTAGCTTCTTTTTTAAATTGAAAAACTATTTTTGACCTGGTATTGATTCAATCGCCAGTTTTTTTAAAAGGAGGTTGTTACTTTTTGTACACAGCAATTGCAAATAGGGGATATTTTATGGTTAGTTGGTTGGTTGGGTTTTATGGCATATCAACCTTTGTAGGTTATTTAACGCCAAATCCATTTTTATGCAAATAACTCTATTTAAAACAATTTAGTTTAGCATGAGTAAACAGTTTAATTGACAAAACAGTTCTAATTCAGCTAATTCAGTTTAGCATAAGTACAGATTTTGTTTACACTCAGTTAAATGTCAAAACAGTTCTATATTAAGCAATTCAATTAAGTGTGAGTAAAGTTTCAGTGTCAAAAACAGTTCCATTTCAAACAATTCAGTTTAACTGCTTAAATGTAAGTACAGTCTAACAGTCAAAAACATTTCTATTTAAGCTATTCAGTTTAGTCAAACAGTTCTAATTCAAACAATTCAGTTTAGCATAAGTATGCAGTTAGTTATATTTAACCCATAGATAGGGCCCTATCAGGTGCTACCATTCCGGGCCAGAGTGAAATTGGGAGCAATGGCAATGAAAGGGTGCTCCGCATTCCTCAAAGCTCAGCATCACTGGAATCTCACCATCAGATTGTTTAGTATCATATCTAGGACACTCGTTGGGGGGGTATTACTACTTGATGCAGTCGGTGTATTCTATTACCCTAGCCGACTGGGCATGGATATTTCATGTTTCAATCTATATGCATAATATATATATATATATATATATATATATATATATATATATATATATATATAATGTAAGTATAATAAATAATGTTACATGTATATATATTAATTCAGAAGTTATAAATATATATATATATACTGGAAGCAATCCTAATAAAAAGTTATAAATAATAATCTTACACCAGTTACCATACTAAGTTTAGAGTCCAGTATGCCCTACTATTAACCCTTGGCTGAAAGGGGAATAGTTGGATTCATACCTTTCCAAATGTCATTAGTGCTATGTGAAACCAAAACAGCTTTGTTCAAGAATTTGAACTCAGGTAGCCAAGTTCACGTCTTACGTTGATAACCGTTATGCTACGAGCGTTTCCACGTATATATTCGTTTTAAAATATTATGAAAGAAAAATAAAAGAGTGTCTTAGAATTTTTTAGACGAAGTTAGGTTGGTGTTTTCCTTTGTCCCTTATAATCAAAATAAGGGGAAAAGTGACGGCACTTCCTTAATTTAGTTTTATATTGTAGCTTTATACTCTATTATTAAACGAAGTTTTTCAGTCCAATAAACTGGACAGACAACTGTCTTTTAAGATTTATTGAATTTAAAGTAGTCGTGCTTTATCATTCTAATATTATCACCCCGCTCAATATGACCGAATAATCTCTTCTGTTGGTCATTGTTAACGGACAAAGTGTGCTCATGTTTTGCATAATTGGACGTCTTTTCTATTTGCAAAGTGTCGCCTGTAGTTATAGACTGTGTCACTTTTCGTGAGACTTTAAAAACCATCCTTAATGAAATTGTGTCGATATTCCACACACGTCTATTCAAACGTTCTGACCTTTTTTGCATCAAGTTAAAGTTTTGTTCTCCATACATCTTGATTGATTGACGGTTGCGACTCGTTCGTTAGTGAATAACGGCAAAAGGTCGGAAAATGCTTTGCACGCAAAGTCTAAGTCGTTTCGCGCTTCGTCCTTGCCTGTTCGGAATTCGTTATAATCCATTATACAAACAAATTAGCTGGAAGTTTTAACATTTTTGAGTGTAACTTTATTTAGTGTGTAGATAATGGAAAGAGGATGTTCTTTGTAACATAAGCATCGTATCGTCTTTGCATCATGCTCGTGGATTATATTTCCAATTGACAATGAACTATTGTCGATGCTTACCTGTAAAAATTTCATCGAGAAGGCCCAATCTAAGCAACGTCTATTCTTGAGGTAGTTTAAAAACTGCAAGGTCGTCAAATAGCGGATATATTTCAGCATACAGGATGCATCAACACTGCGTCGGTAATTCCGTTCATCTATCACACGAATAAAATTGTTCTAATTTGTGCCCTCAAGAAATCTTTCACGCTGTGTAGTTCTCAAAGATTCACCGTGTTGTCAATGAATATATTTATTGAACAGAAGCTTTCAGAGCTTCTTTGTCTCATCGATGCTCTTGTTGAAAAAATGTTTCTTGATTTGAATAGAGTATACGAAAATCGAAGAAAAGTAAGCTACAAGGAATTGAGTACATTTCTCACCACTATCTAAAAATAAAAAGCGTTTTAAATAATAATTTCCTTGGCGTCTTTCTTGTTGTAATGGTTTGGGGGTTGACTAGCAGACTCTTACTAGTAAGTGCGATTCTTAATGGATACCTTACACTTCCTGCCTTTAACTTCAACAAAATCAAGCTTAGTAACTAAGTTATTCCTAAGGTTGTCAAACATTTCTTTATGAATGTTCGTTGGTTGCTTTTACATGTCAATTCCAGTATGGTTATTTAATGCTGAAGTCATTTTTTTAATAGCATATGTATTTACCCAACCCCTCCTACACGTTGCCCAGTCGGCTGGGGCTGTAGAATACACCGGCTGCTTCTCTGCAGAGGGGTAAGACCCCCCACCAACGAGTACCCTTTCATTGCCATCTCTCCCAGGTCCACTCTGGCCCGGAGTGGTAGCACCTGATAAGGGTCCTATCTATGGGTTAAGTAGAACGAAACCGTGCTTCTTTCACTATACTGATTTTTGCATTTAAACTGCGTATTTATGCTAAACTGAATTATTTAAAATAGAACTGTTTTGACATTGGAACTGCGTACTGGTGCTGAACCGAATTGCTCGAAATAGAACTGTTTTTGACGTCTAAACTGTTTTTGACGTCTAAACTGTGTACTTATGCTGAACTGAATTACCTGAAATAAAACTGTTTGGCATTTAACTCTGTGTATTGCCCAGTCGGCTGGGGCTGTAGAATACACTGACTGCACTTCTGCAGAGGGTTAAGACCCCCCCCCCCTAACGAGTGTCCTGGATATGACACTAAACAATCTGATGGTGAGGTTCCAGCAGTGCTAGAGCTTTGGGGAATGTGGAGTACCCCTTCATTGCCATTGCTCCCAGGTCCACTCTGCCCGGAATGGTAGCACCTTATAGGGCCCTATCTATGGATTAAATTGAACTCACAGCATACTTATATGCTAAACTGAATTGTTTGAGTAAACTGAATAGCTTGAAATAGAAATGTTTTGGACAATTAAACCGTACTTACATTTAAACTGCGTGCTTATGCTAAACTGATTTATTTGAAATTGATCTGTTTTCGACGTTAAAACTGTATTTACACTTAACTGAATTGTTGCGTATAACTGCTTGAATAGTTTGAAATAGAAATGTTTTTGACAATTAAACTGTGTACTTATGCTAAACTGAATTGTTTTAAATAGAACAGATTATTTACATAAAAATGGATTTGGCGTTAAATAACCTACAAAGGTTGATATGCCATAAAACCCAACAAACCAAACCAAACCAAACCTCCACCACGGGTAGTATGTGACGAAACCCAACAATGGCTTTGGTATTAAGTAAATCATAATCTTAATTATAGGACATTATAGAAAAAAGATGTAACGCAAGGTGAATCTGTTAGCGGAGTACAGCTGGTTGGAATTCAGAGTTTTCTTTTCCTAAACTGGTTGCCTAATCATCGCGAAAAAGCCTACGCAGCTATTTACTCATTGCATGGAGAGAAGAGGGATTAATTCCTTTCTCAAAGGTATTCTGTGAAAGGCAAACAGCCACATCTTGGTTTTGAATTCGAGTCGCCGAGTCCATTTCATAAGACGATAGCCACGACACAAACGCACCTCCATAATGTCAATGATTTGAAAAATTCGTAAACAATTTCTGCTTCAAGTAAATATTCTTTATATTAATAATACACAATTATAGTTTTAAGTTGCTTCCTGTTTGATAATAATGTATATTATTTGTTTGCACAGAGTTATATGGAATCAAGTATTCCTCTTTAATATTAATTATTTTCAAAAAGATCTATTTGACCCATAGATTGAACCCTGGCAACTACTATCTCTTCGGATCAGGTTAGACCTGGGAGCAATCGCAATG
>OY757920.1:26052253-26129753 GCA_963585895.1 Sepioteuthis lessoniana
GTTGACGAATGTGAGTTTTTACTGATTGGTCAACTGGTGTGTCCATGCGTTGGAGTCCGTTGCTTATTTGATCGTTCTTATTTCACCGACAGAACCCAACATGTCTTGTCCGTCTTTCTTGGATGGTTTGTGACGTTTGAGATGTGGCCTTATTGCTGCTATTTTGTAGTTTGCTACTTCCAACATTTGTAGAAAACAGCGCGCAACATTTTTATTTAGTTCCCATCTAGCTTTTATCTTGGTATTTCGTTTGAGACCATGTGGTGCAGCCATACATGACTACTGACTCGGTTAGAGATTGAAAGATTACATTTCCATATGGTCGTTAGCTGGCTAAGAGCATACTTATGCGTATATTGACATCGTTTTCCGTAGATGAGATATTGCTCCCAATGTATAGGAACTGGTCTACTAATTTCAGAGGCTTCTTATTTTAGGAGGAGATGGTTCCATATTGATTAAAAGACATGGGCTCTGTTTTATCTGATTTCACGTGAAGCTGGTGCATTTGCAAGAAGTGCCGAATCATCTGTGCAGTCTGCCTCAACAATAGTTTCTGCTAGATATCGTACATTTTTAGTTTTGATCTATTACCTCATTTTCTTCTCTGACGAATTTGAAATTCGCATTTTGAATATTAAAATATTATTTTAAAAGTTTATTGTTTCAATAAAATTGTTGTGCTTTTCATCTTATGTTATGAATTCTAAAACGTGTTTAAAGGTTTTTCGTGCTATACATTGTCCAAAGTTTTTATAAAGTTACAGTCTTGTACACGTGTTAGATTTATTCCTTTGATAAAATTTCTGATGCAGATCTTGGTTTTGAGAAGTTTTCTTTTTCTTCTGAATTACTAGTCTCTTACTTTTTCTTTCATCTCTGTTTATTTGATAATGCCCACTTCTAATATTTCAAGATATTTGTAATTTTCTTAGTCTCAAACTGTTTTGATGCTTTCCTGATTTGATCGTTCTGTTCTTTCCGTTGTTTCTCTTTTCCCACTATTTATTATCAGCAGGTAAATTTTTCTATCCCAAGTTCCATTCGAATATTCTCGCCGTCCTAGATTTTGTACATTTTATATATTCTATTATCTAAGTTTGCAGAACCGTAGATCTTTTGGTAGTCAATCCAAACAACGGGGATATTTTTCTGTCTTTTTTAACCTCCTTGATGATGTGCTGATATATATATATATATATATGTGTGTGTGTATGTGTGTGTGCGTGTGTGCGTGTGTGTCATTTGTTCCTCCTCTTTTCTTGTGTCATTTTTATGTTATTTTGGAAATAGTCCGCGGTATACAAGCGAGTAATGTATTCCTTGTTTTATCAGTGTGCTTAGAATTTACCGTATATAGGTAAGTATGTTATTGGTCTATAGTTGCAAGCGATAATTTCTTTTTTATTTTTGAAGAGGGCAAGGGTATTTTCTCCTTTTATCATCCATTTCGTTATGGTTACCTCTTCTTGGCATTTACTCGGTCGCAGAGCCAATTTATCGTAGGTGGACGAAAATCGTTTAAATCAGAATCCATGTTATTGGTCTAAATTTCTGAGAAGAAGCTTGATAATTTTTATCACTGAGAATATTTGGACTATTGTCTTCATCGTCATTGTTATACTCTCAACGTTTCGGTCGATATGTCTATCGGCCTTCTTCAGGTGTTTCTTGTCGAACTCGGGAGCCTACGCAGAACCTCGAACTGAATTCCTTTTTTAATCCACTGGGGTAGATTGTTCCAATTCTGTTAACCATGACAGGGTACAAATGTTAAACTATAGTACGTAATCCTTGCTATTCATACGTGTAATTGGGATTGAACCTGCAGTATCCAGAAGCACTTTTCAACCAAACATCTTATCGCCATGCATCCGTAGATTCTTTTTTTTTCGTAATTTTTGAAAGTTCTGTTTTGCTTGTATCGTTTCTATCCTATATCTTTTGAGCCTAACTTCTTTCACCAATATCTTTTGATTAATTCTTTCCAATTGTATTGTCAGCCTTGTTTGTTGTCTTTTTTGGGTCTTTTCATTTCATTATATGATTGTACATTTTTTCTTTCTTACTACTCTCACTTGGGCCTGTAGTTTCATTATTTGTTTTTTTCAGCCTCATTTCCCATCTGGCTTTAAAAAATATTGTCCGGGTTCCTAACAAGTTTTGCACCGGCATGAATTAAATCGTTTAATTCGATGATGTTGTCCGTTGGTATATTTTTAATTGTGTATTTACCTTTTCGGTTTCTACTTTGTCCAGGGTTTTCGGGATAATTATATGACATTCCTTTCGGTCATGATTTTTTTATTAACTCTAAATTGTTATTTTTTTTTCGTCTCGAGTTAACAAAGCTGTTATGGTACTGGGTTCCCTGATATTTTGGTTTTTAGCATTTTGTGTTTCAACTCGTTTAGAGAGACCTCTTTGTGCACATTCTTCTTGACACATTTTTTTTTTGTATCGTGAAATCAGAAAACCAGCATTTTTTAAAAATCATCCTCGCTTAGTCAGTAAGTCTTTGGCTTGTATCAAATTTTGTTGATTCTGTTCAAATTTTGATTATCGTTTTCCTATAAACTCTTTATGTAGAGTTGCTTTTAAAATAACAGTGGACTACATTTCTGCTGTCTTCTCTTGTCCATTTTTTCTTTGGTGTCTCTCAGATATATTGTTGCTTTGGGCTTTTTTGTTGTTGTTGTCTCAAGAATTAGAATTGGCAAAATTCGCAGGATTACTGCTGGATCTCTCATACAGGCTATAATGAAATCACATGACATAGTAAGGCGTAGATCTGTCATTTGAGTCCCTCATTTGTTTGTATTTATTGATATGTTCAAGGGTATTATTATTATTATTATTATTATTATTACTATTTTATTATATTTACTTCTTTAGAGTTTTTCACATCACTGTTAGGTGATGGTTTTTCACTGGAGTTTGAGTGACAGCAAGTTTCCTCAAGGCTCCAGGACTCGTCTCAGGATTCTAGCCATTCTCAGCAATGCTGTCATTTGGATAGTCTCTATCCGTCCACCAACTTCCGAGTCCTCCAGGCCTTTTAATAATCCTTTAGTTAGTGAGCCAAAAGCACCTATCACAATTGACACAATCGTCACTTTCATGTTCCACAGCTTCTTCAATTCTCTAGCAAGGTCGTAGGACTTATCTTTCTTTTCACATCCCTTCAGATTTATTCTTTGGTCAGCCGGGACAGCAAAGTCGACAATTTTGCAAATTCTCCTTTTTGTTGATTATTATAAGGTCTGGTCTTCTGGCCGGGATTAGGTGATCCGTTTGTATGTTAAACATATGTTTATGTGTGTCATTTTCCAGGACAGGTGCTGGATTGTGCATATACCATTTATTAGTATGGTCAAATTTCAATTTCTTGCACATTTCCCAGTGAATCACCTTACCGACCCAACCGTGTTTCGCCTTATACTCCTTCTGTGCTAATTTGCCGCATTCGCTTATTATGTGATTGATCGTTTCGTCTCTGTCATTGCATAGCCTACATTTACTGTTTTCTTGCGTCTTATCTATTCGCGCTTTGATATGATTGGTCCTTATAGCGTTGTCCTGTGTTGCTATTAGGAGAGATTCCGTTTCTCTCTTAAGGTTTCCCTTTTTAGCTAGGTCGAGGTTTTCTGGTGTGAGATGTTGTTTATTAGTCGTTTAAAGCGGCCATAGAGTTGTTTTTCTCTCCCATTTTTTGCTTCCTAGTTATTGTCATTCTATCGTCTATCGTGTTGTCCGTATTGTCTCAGGTGGCTGTAATAAGTCCTCCATTGTGTTTTTGTAAATAGTCTTCAAGTCGTATCGATGCGTCAACGCTGTCTTCAATGATGGTACGTCCTCTTCCTCCCTCTTTTCATAATACATTTAGTCTGTCAACGTCGTCTCTGGGATGCAATGCCTTTTTTTGTCCTTTGGTCCATTTAAGTTTATCTCTTGTCCACTTCAGAAAGGGTCCATAATATATATCGACGGGTAGAGCCCAGGTATTTATTCCTTTGATAAGGTTTCTGCCAGAGAGTTTTGTCTCTAGTAGTTTTCTATTTCTCCTGAGATATTCTTTTTGAATTTTGTCTTTCATTTGCACTTGTTTGATAGTGTCAGCCAATAAGATGCCCAAGTATTTGTAGGTTTCGTTTTATACGTGCGTTTTAATCTTGTCTTGATTTGGTAGTTCTATTCCGTCAGTTAGATGTCGTTTGCCACTGTACATTACAAGCATTGCACATTTTTTCTATGCCAAATTCCATTCCTATGTCCTGACTGTATATTCTAACTGTGTCTATTAGGGATTCCAGTTCTTTTTTATGTTTTGCTTTTTTTGGAGTTTTTTACTCAAGTTTTAAATTGTGCTTTTTTTTACTGAAGTCTCAGTGACAGTAACCCTCCACAGATCTCTGGGATTCTTTTTAATATTCCAGCTGATCTTAAAAGTGTTGAGATTGGCCAGAATATCGAAAAGAGTCTTTGAGATTTGATGAAATTTGCAGTCATTTAGCTTTCAGTGAAAGATCACCAACGTTTGCTGGTGGGAAAAATTCGCAAGAAGTAGAATAATAATAATAATAATAATAATAATAATAATAATAATAATTGTTAAATGGGAATAGTTACATGAAACCTTATAATTGTGTATAGATTATCTGTACTAAGACTAATTGCTTGAAGCAATCATTGTTTACAAACGATTATCATTAGTTAATAAAAAACCACATAATTCTTTGCAATAAAAAGACTGATTTCAGCATTTAATACTTCAATAAGTGTTGACATGCCGTAAAACCAACCAACCAACCAACCAGTCAAACTAAGATCCCAATCAACTCTTTTTGTTGGATAGCTGTCTTGTTCTCTTCATATTCTTCTTCAGGCAATGGTCCTACACACAGTTTTTGTTTGTTTTATCTTCTTCATTACCGCTGTATATTCTTCGCCGGAATAAATAATAACAACGTCCCTTTTTTGTGAATACGAATTTCCTTATTCACCTTTAGACGTCTCTTTTACATTACCAGTCGTACAATAAACCGGGAGTCAGCCTTTGGAATATTGATAGAAATACGACAACACATTTTTTCTGCTCAGGAGCTTTCGGCTAAAAAATCTAATTTCCAACTTCTAGAATTTGTAGTATCATGACTTTATTCCTCCAATAAAACCAAAGCTTTCAACTGACCTTTGGGTTATTACGTGTCAAAGAAACATACTTGACGTCAGCTACGCATAACGTTTTTTTTATATAAAGACTACGGTTTAGTTCTTTTTAAGTAAAATATACTTCTTGTTACCAACAGAAGAGCTAGCTAAAAAGCTAGCAACAAACAACATCAATACGAAGTACTTCCGGCTTCAACCGGAATATCTAGGAAAAAGACATATAAAAGTCACCGTTTGCGATGCTTCAATGCAGCTAAATGGAGATGTCCTCGCTGCCTATCCGAGTACTTATGGCGGCGTGGAGGAATACACACTAACTACATCAGCGCATGGAACCGCTTACGGTGACTATGTTTTTACTATGATCCTAGATAGGGGAGGGTTCCACTCAATCCCTCATACTATCACATACAGAGACACAACGATGATGGTGGTCGTTGAGGGCAGGAAACCTCTTGGTTGGAACTGCAAAAAGCTGGGACATTTCTCGAGGTCCTGCCCACAAAAGACCACCATCACTGGACCTAAAACAACCAGCACAACGGCTGACACTATAAACGCCACAACAACAACAATAACTACAACTGATACAGCAACGAAAAATTCAAACCCAGAAACAGGGGTCCAACCCAAAAAGGAAGAAGGGTGGAGCCTAGTAAAAGGGAATAAAAAGAAATCTCCAAAAAAACCAACAACTACTATTACAACTACAATAGCAGCAGCAGCAGCACCAGCGACAACACAGACACCAAATAAAAAGAAAAGCCAAAATCATCAACAAGAAGAAATGGAAGCAACATTTAATTTTAAAAGGAGAGACAGCGGGGACATGGAAAAAGAGGGAGAGAAAAAACAACAGAAAACAAACTCCCCCAAACCAGAAAAAGAAAAACCTCAGCCTCTCCAACCCCAGCAACCAGCACCCCAACGACCAGCAGGAAAAACAATGCCCAAACGACCGGAACCAGAAAAAAAGACACTCCCTCCACCTCAACGACCAGCCCAAATTATCCCTCCCCCTCAACAAACAAAAAATTCTCCTGAAAACCCTACTAAACTCCCACTATCACCAACATCACCTACGTTATCACCCATTTCAACCCCAAAACTACTATCCCGGTCCCATTCGGCAACAAGAGACCCACAACCGTCGCCATCAACATCTGGCACTGTCCGACGATCCAGGTCGGCCTCCAGAGAGGTCCAACAGGCATTGAAACCCTTTTATTTTTGCCAGGACATCCTGGAGTCGCCATCATTAGATCGGCAAATTAAAATTTACTGAAACCTTTAAGAGACATAAAAAAATCAATCAAAAAGACATAACTAATCCATATCTTTTTGAGGGTGCAGCCATGGTGACCATCTTTGTCCGTTCGGCTGGTAACCGAACTAAACAGCTCTGGCAATTTATTGAGGAAGCCAGTCGAGCGGACATGAGGCTGGCGGAGATGGGGCACGACTCACTAAATGAAATATCTGCAAAATGTATGGGCAGGGTCCCGATTTATATTCATCCCACTTTCTATAGGTCCCTAAAGTTGCGGTTTCCTTATGATGTCGGTGGAATTTCCAGGAGCAGCCGAGTTACTCCTGCGTCAGGCCGTCGGCATCCTCACCCTGAAGGATTTCCGGCCCGTAGTCGACACTGACTAAGGTAAGTTGGATTGATGGCTTTAAACCGGGCCAGTTCGAATGTGAGGGGACTGAGGGATTCAAGCAAGTGTACGCGCTTGCTTGCTGAACTCAAGAACCTCGGAGTGGATGTTGCTGCAGTACAAGAGACTTACTTCACTTGCAGTGCCGACTGTCGGGTGCTGGAAAGCGATTTTAACGTTTTCTCAGCATACGGCAGCCGCACCAGCGCTGGGGTCTCTTTGCTAGTTGGACGAAGCCTTGATGCTGATGTTGACGTTGTTTTTGCAGGTGACGGGGGCCGGTTGGTTGTGGCCGATGTTGCCGTGAAAAGTTTCAAGTTTCGTCTGGTTGCAGTTTATGCGTCCAATATCGCTGCGGAGAGGGTTTCCTTTTTTCGTCGGTTGGCGCCGTTCCTGGACGATACAAAGCGGCAAGTCTTAATGGGTGATTGGAATGCGATCCTTGATCCCAAGATAGATAAGGTCGGGCGGGGAGCTAACAGATTGGAAAGGTGTGAAAGCAGCCTTGTCGGCTTCATGAATCGTCATGGTTTGGTCGACAGGTTTCGTCTTGATCACCCAGGGCGGGAGATGTGGACGTGGCTAGATAGATCACCCTCTGCCAAAGTAGGTTCCTACTTGGACAGTGTTAGTGAGAAGAGCTGACATTGATTTTGTTAGTTGTTCCACGTTCCACTTGATAGCGTGGACTGACCATAAACTTATTAGAGTCAGTCTGCGGTTAGCAAATAGGCCTAGTCTAGCCGGCTACTGGAAGTTCAATACCTCCTTACTGGAGATACGGGACTTCCGGGATCGGCTAGAATCCCTAATTAAGCGGGCGTTAGTGGGGGCGGTTACCGGGAATAGGTGGTGGGTTTCTCTTAAGCATAGGATTAGAGATTTCGCCACCAAGTACGGTCGACAGCTCAACTTAGATAGGACCGCGGAGGCGAAATCTATAGATGATAGACTTTCCCGGGTGGTGGCTGGGGGGAACTCCCTAGGTGTAGAGCTAGCTAGGAGGGACCTTGAGCGTGAGAGTAGTGAGCGCTACAAGGGATCAGTAGTTAGATCTAGGCTAAAAAGAGTTCTCAACGAAGCTGTGAAATCGAACGCGACTGCGCGTGAAGAAGAAGTGCGAAGGTTCTCCGATCGGTACATCGCATTTGTTAAGACCCCAGACGGGCGTCTGCTGCGATCGGGTCGTGAGATACGTGACGCCTTTCGGGCGCACTTTCGGGATCACTTTGCCCGCTGCAATGATCTCCCGCTCCGGGAGTATCGTAGCTATCTCGCCGACTTCGCCCGCCTTGGGGCGGCTGAAGCGGCTAGCTGCGAGGGTGTGGTAACTGAATGCGAAGTCCGTGATGCGTTGAAGCAGGTCGGCCTTAACAAGTCTCCGGGACTAGATGGTTTGCCCTACGAAGTGTACTTGAGGATGTCACACATGTTTGTACCTATTCTGACGGATATGTTCAACCATTGGTTCGCTCAGGGAGCCATCCCTGGTAGCATGACCAAGGGCGTGATCACATTGCTGAAGAAAGGTGGCAGGCATGTTTAGGAGGGTTTAGACGATTACAGGCCCATAACTCTGCTTAACACAGAGTTAAAGATTTTGGCCCGGGTCTAAGCGAATCGTTTACAGCTTGTCATTAGCGATCTGATCGGCCCCGAACAGACCTTTGCTGTGAAGGGAAGATCGATCCAGGACAACCTGCACTTGATTCGCGAGGTCCTAGAGGGGATAAAAGACGACACCAAAGCCGCGCTGATCAGTCCAAGGCCTTCGATAGGGTAGACCATCGGTTCTTGGCGTCTGTTTTGGAGACTGCCGGATTCAAACCGGAGTTCCGCAGATGGAGTAGCATGATGTACCACAACCCTCAGGCAGTGGTGCAGGTGAACGGAAGGCGTTTGGGGGTGATCGCGATCGAGCGTTCGGTCCGGCAAGGCTGCCCTCTGTCTCCTCTTCACTATGTTCTCGCCTTGGAGCCCCTCCTGCGCAGACTTAGGGATGAGGGGACAAGTCTGGCACTGCGCGGTATCCCATTCGTTGGCCGCCTTGCGGCCAGGGTTTCCGCGTTCGCTGATGACGTCACAGTCTTTGTATCCCGCCGCCAGGATATAGAGGCTGTGAAAGAGGCGGTTGTCGAGTATGAGCGGATTGCAGGGGCCAAGGTCAATTTTGAAAAAAGCGAAGGTTTGCGGCTCGGTGCTTGGAGGAGTAGCAATACTCTTCCAGGGCCCTTCCGCTGGAGTGACGGACCCATCCGCATCCTCGGGGTGTGGTTTGGGTCCGACCTCCAACTGGAGCGAAATTGGTCGGATGTACATGCTAAGGTGAACGTTCAGGTGGGAATCTGGCTTTCAAGGAGGGTGTCCTTAAAGGGCAGGGCGGAGGTGTGCGCTGCGTACGTCTTCCCCTTGATCCTTTACCGATTGGCTGTACTTCCCCTGCCTAAGGCACATCGGTTGGCACTGCAACGATCCCTCTCCAGATTGCTCTGGGGTGGTGCAAGGCCGATGGTCCGTAGGCAGGTGTGTATCCAACGTACTCGCAACGGGGGTCTGGGTATGCCTGATCTGGAGAGCCACTGGCTTGCTGAAAGACTTGCATATCTGGGCCGAGTCTTGACGGGGGATTCAGTGTGAAGACGAAAGGCAAGTCGGACTTTTCCTCGCCTTAGCTCAGACCCAAAGGCTGAAGGTCGACGTAGGCCTTTGGGCGAAGCACTGTTTGTCCGCGAGTGCCGAACGGCCCTTCGTAACCTTCTTGGGTCCAGTGACCTTTCATGGCCTCGGAAGGAACTGTATCAGGAATTAGTGGTGGGTTCCGCTTCTGATCCTCTCAGCGAGAGGCACGGCTGGACGGCGGAGGAGATCCGCTCTCACTGGAATTGGGCGCCAGGATCGAGCTTCTTGAACAACTCCGAGTTCTCTCTCACCTGGCAACTTGCACGGAATGCGTTGCCCCTTCGCGACTTGAACTACAAAGCGGGCCTGGCAGACATGCCTGATTGCTCTCGCTGCAGCAGTGGCCTAGAAGAAACGGCTGAGCACTCTTTCTGCTACTGCGAGCGAGTCCGCCCGTTTTGGGATCACGTCGGGGAGTGGACAGCTCGCATCGAACCCAAAAAGCTTGTGCTGCTCGACGTTGGTTACGTCGTAGACAACGTTCTTCCCCCGTTTCATGGTGAGAAGCGTGTGGTGTTTCTTGCGATCCTAGCTGTAGCCCGAATGGTGATTTGGACGACGCGAAACAAGGGATTGTATGACGATGCAAACTTTTCTCATCGTGATCTGGTTTTGTATTTTCGGCATCAGCTGAGGGTCAAAATTAGATGCGATAGAAAACACTTGGATCGCATAACATTCAGCAAAAGGTGGGTGACTGCAGCGAGCCTGGTTGTACGAAAGGGGGCAATGTTGGAGTCATCCTTCCCTCCTCTGCCGGCCCATGGCGTCTACGGTACGGGTCCTTAGGGACCCCATCCCTGGTAAGTAGAATTGTTTTTTCCCCTTGTAACCTAGTTAGCAGTATGTTGTGAGTCATTTTCCCCATCATCTAGTCGTTAGTTTCTCAAGATCTTCCCCCCTCCCTATTATTTTTGTACCCCAACCTGAATCCCAGCCCGCTTTTATTGAAGATCTTGAACATTCATATGTAAAAAATCATATTACCTACTTCTATCGACCCATACAGCGCCCGACCCTTTATTTCTTTTATCTCTGTAGATTAGGATTCCCGACCCACGTAGGGTAGGTCCGGCTTGTTTCCGGTTTCTTTCGACCCGGAAAACAGTCGGCCTCCAATTTTATAGACGGGGGGATGGGAGGGAAACCAAATGGGGATTTTTTCCTTGTTTTCTTTCTTGTATATATATTTTTCGGTTTTTTTTTCTCCCATTCCCATCATATTATTGTACATAAACCATATTTTGTAAATAAAAATCATATACCACTTTCAGGTTTTAAGTAGGTTTTCTTCATAGAGCAAATGTGGTATTTTGGTAACTGCTGCGCGCATGATGAAGGACGAATGGTTATATATTGTACTGCTGAATGGGTCGGCAAATGTGGCCTGCTAGGTTCCCTTAGATTTCTTAGTTAAAGCATGACCGCTCCCTTTCCCTCCCTCCAAACCTTAAGGCCTTGTGCCTTCTTTGTAATATACAAAGAAATAAAATATACTTCATGCCAAACAAAAGATTCAACCCTTCTATAATTGAACATTTCAAAGTGCATGAATCTTAATAATCAGACAGCTATAGTGTATTTTAAAATATACAATGAACTGTCATTCTACTTTCTCCTGAAGATGGCGTTTTTGAGAGTATTTTGAGTTGAAGAGAATTTTTTGCTTCTTTCAAATTAGATGAGGACTATTTTGGGAGGGGAATCGATTTGCTGAATTTAATTAATTCCCAGAAAATTTGTCAAAAAATCTTGGATGAGCACTTTCTTCTTTTTCATTGGACGATTCGATTACCTTAAGGTAAAATCGATTTTTTAAATTTTACCTTATCTCAGCCATTTATATACACTAAAAACCTTTTTGTTACTATCACCACTGCTTTTAGCGATAATTTCTAACCGTTTTTAACGATACGGGTCCAAGAAGAAATCATTATTTTCTCATTTAATTAACTGAAATGAGCTAAGAACATAAAATGACGTGCACAACGCCATAGGCTCTGGGGGTTTCGTTTTTGGAGTTCATTCTTAGCATCAAATTTCTTAATGCATTTGTAAAGTAAACATTTGTTAAATTACAGTCTCAAATTCTCTCATAAGAGGTGGTTAAAATAAAAGCTCGTATTTAGGGCCACTGATATTATCTGAATAAATCACGGAAATCAACTACAGCATGAATGTTTCAAAACAAGAATTGAATATTCATATCAGCTAAATTGATGTTTTTATTAATGTCTTTAAGGCATTTCAATTAAGAAAAAAGAATCTATAGAGAGGAAAGATTAACCAGTGAGTTCAATCATTTTTTTTCTTCATAGCCCAAAGTATAAAACTCTAACCTGCGCTGAAACCTTTTTCTGTCATTTCATGTTCAATAGTTTCTTAAGATACCTATTCAGTTATTCTCTTTCGCTTTTAATCTGTAGTCCCTTTCATCATCGAAATATACGACCTGATCCAATTTTTCTTCATTCAAGTTTATTAGATTTTATCTTCTGGCCATCTTGGTTAATCTGCATTTACATATAATCCAGTTGATATCGCGGGAGGCTAAATATTATTTCCGAAAAATTATTTAGGATTCTTAAAGCCTGAGCGCCACCATAGCACCTGAACATTCTCAGTTCTTCTATGAATAAAAATACTCTAGTTTTTTGGAGCGTAGTTGCAAGTGTACCAATTATTATAGACCCGATTTTAATTTATTCAACAGTTTCTCAGCTTTTCGACACGTCATTGCAGATCAAAAGAAATGAATTGATATCCAAGTGTAGACATATTGATTAATTCCTTAATTTATTCTCCTTTATTTAGAGTGCCCTAAATGTGAATAACACGTGTACTAACGTCTTATCATGTGACAATACATAACGTTATATAGACGTTTTTAGTCACTTTTCTCACATTTCTATTTGATTATTGTGCACAGCGAATGAAACTTAAAGTAATGGACTTCCAGGATTCATAATTATATTTTTTAGCTTTTACACCTGCCCTGGTATTATTGTATGGAGCACTTTTACGTAAAAACTTTCTTTATTGGCATTTCTATTCCATATATATATATATATATATATATATATATATATATATACTCAAGCACACCCCAATATTTCTAATCATTTATGCTGACGATAAGTAGGAATATACGAAAAGGAAAAATCCCATTGTCTCTGAAAGAAAGTTCTCAGTATATCAACCATTCCAGCTGTATTAGATACACTAAGTACCTAGGCGATTCCAAATTAATTCTGGGTGTGTACTTCAACTCCCATTTTACTAAGTAGTATTGAAGTCCAATTTGTGTAAATGATTGTCAAGTTGATAAATACCGCCAACTTCAACCCCCCAGTCAAACATCTTGACCTCATCCATCTTTCTCTCTTTAGAGGTCGACCGTCATCCAAGAGTTTCAACTTCATCTTTCACTACGGCTTTCTTTCGTTCCGAGGAAAAACGAGGGTGGAAGAATGTATAGGTCGGCAACTTTAATGAGAACATACATGCAAAGAAGAGCTTCTGTTGTCCGAACAAGTTTACGCATAACGATGCAAAAATAGGATGATAGGATACACTACAACTGGTCGAGGTCCTGAAAATGTTCTAATTTCTGGTGCACGGATAAATACCGTTGCTAAGATACACCTGATAACCAATATAATGATACTTCAAAAAAGATATGGACGAGAGAAGACAAAAAAACATTTGCTCTACTGCTATTTTAGAAGCAAACACAAGTAAAGAGGTTATAAAAACGAAATATTGACAAATACCAGGATCTTCCCAAATAGCTGAAAATATCATGGAAGATGAAAGTGATGGAGAAACTAACTGTATTCGGTGCCCTTGAAGCCATCGTAAAAGGCTTGGAACAGCGATTGGGAGAACTGGAGATCAGAGAAAGAATTGAGGCTGTCTCGTAGCAGTACTCGGAAGAGTCCTGGATACTTGTTGTCTCTTAAACTTTAATAGAAAACCACCAGTTAAAACTGGCGTGAAAAACTCGCAAGTCGAAAAATATTAGTAATTGATTTTTCGATCATTACTCAGTTAAAAGCTCCGTAAGGCGTTAACATCAACATCAGGTCACTTTTAGTTTACATAATTTATTTTAGATTTGTAATTATTATATTTTAATCATTCGATATGTAACTGAATTGAAATAGTGATGAAATATTGAACAACTTTAAAAATTCTTTTGGAAGAAATCATTTCAGAAGATATTGATTCATTTGAGAATTGTATTTTATTTTTTGTTTATGCAGATTGGAAATTTACTTTGAAGGTAATTACATGAAGTGTGCTCCACAATGTATTTTGTATTTTAACATTTTGTCCCTTAGTTTCAATTCAAAGGCGAAACAAATTAAGGAATTGTAAAAGGGGGGAAATGATGCCAATTTGAGTTTCCTTTCAGGTTCTAATCTCACAATTATTTAATTATATGACATATTATGCATTTATTTTCAAACTATTGAAACGTACTTAACGTAACGGTTATTATTATAAGTCATGAATCGTCGACTTTTAGCCTTGGTAAAGCAACCAGTTTAGGAAAAAACAAACTCCTTACTCAAACTAGCTAAACCCCCTCCTTCCAAAATGACCTTATATCTCATCCTTCCTCTTACGAAAGGGTTGGGTAAATACATACTCTTATGTAGTAAACTTCGGAAAGCTTTGGGAGAATTTGTTCTTAAACATAGAGCCACTGAAATCAAAATTTCAAATAGAAAAAATCTACACCTGGAGTTTTCTCGCTCGATAAGACTTCAAACCTTCAAACATTGATTCTTTATCGGTAAGCATGAACTCAAACCACACACTCACCTTGTCGGTGGTGCTTAAAGTATGCTGACCGTATAAGAAACAAGATCCCCACAAAAAGAGGTGTCCTGGGTATGACACTCCATCTGATGATGAACAAGACTGTATTTCATATCGCTGTAACCCCCTTGCGAATAGTACGAATCTAGCTATTATGATGCTCAATGTCTGGAGTTCTGAGAATTGTGGAGTAGCTCTTCATTGCAGTTACTTCCAGGTCCACTCTGACGAGAAATAGTAATACCTGCCTGGGTCATATCGATGAATCAAATAGATCTGTTTTAAAATCATTCGTTTTCGATCGGAATATTTATTCATCTTTTAGCTGTAAATTATTTGTATTAAGAAAAGTTACTTGTAGCTATAATTGTTTACAATTCTTAATTAGCTTGAAACATATAGCTGTGAGTAAAGAAATGAATATTATTAAATACAAAGAATTACTTGTAAAAACAAAATTATTTGTATCAAATAGAAAACTCTGAATTCAAACCAGTCGAATTTATTTACTAACCCCACCGCACGAACAGGATTCGATACAAAGTCAATTTTTATGTGGAGTTTTACAGGTTTGAATTCAGAGTTTTCCTTCTCCAAGCTTGGTTGTCGTACCAAGACTATAAAGCTGAGTATGTCCCACTGGAGGGAGAATAATTGGCTTCATACCTTTCTAAAGGGTATTAGCGCTATGTGAAATGCAGACAGCCTCATCCAAGATTGGAACTATGACGCTGTGTCCATTTCCTACAACGGTAACGCTTACATCACTGGAACTTTTATTCAAACAAGTCGTAGACCTGGAGCGGGATGGGTTCCGCTAGGTTATTTTTGAAAAGATACGATATATGAGTAGTTCCCCAATGACAAAATCCAGGTAACGAGACAATTAAAGAAGAATTAGTAATAACAATTAATAATTAGTAATAATCAGTAATAATTAGTAATAATTAAATGACTAAGAATTAATAATAATTATAAAAATGAGTAATAACAATAATTATTGTATGAATAAGAATTATAAGGATGAATAAAAATAACTTACAATTAAAATATGAATCATGAATTAGTTAATGATTAATATTTCTTAAAAACAAATTTAGCAGAACTTTTTTTTATGTGGAGGGAAGTTACATACTAGGAAAAATGTCTACTTCTTAAGACGTGATGTTCTGTAAATGAGACATTTTAAATATTAGATGAATGTCAAAATATAAGTCATCCTCCATTCTGTATTTCCCTGCCAGCAGTATCTTATTTTCTTCTGTTTCGTCATTTATTTCCTTCTAACCAAACTAACACAAACTGTGAATTTAAGTATGACGCCTTGTTTGGCAATGATATTGATTTCGAACACGCCTTCTGTGTTAAGTCTCAGATGATTTTCCATTGCCTTTGTCAATTACAGCCTGCAGCCTATTGATGGTCGTCCAACTCCCATGTAGTATATCAAACCTCTTCCCACACCCTTTAGTAGTTCTTTCACTCAAAATACCACGACTCCTTTTGCATTGTCTCTTAACTTACTAGCCTATTAACAATTCCCAGATGGACTCATATGTCTAAAGTCTTCGTCACTTACCTTCATTGCCGTGAAGCTGAACTAACATTTTGGCTTGCATCCAAATACAGAATAATTGAAATCGTTTCTTGATTTAGGTCTCATTAGCTTTGTAACGATGAGTTACATTTGCTTTATTACAACAATCCAAGAGTAATAATCACTCGACAGATGGAGGTGAATATCTTATTTCCCCGCCCCTATATATGTATATATAGAGGGGAAATATATATAAGTGAGTGTGTGTAGAGCGATTTCAGAGTTAAGAAACACACGCTCTTCCACATATTAATTATAAAAACACCAGGAATCAAATTTCTCGAGTTTCTTTAACCTTTTCCAAAAACCTGAAAAAAAGGTCACTCTAAAAACATTTAAAAACTGTCATTTCAAAAACCTGGAGAAAATCGTCATTCCCAAATCCTTGAAAAATGGTGATTCCAAAAACCTGTAAAAAGGTGATTTCAAAAGCATGAAAAAAAGAAAACACTACGACACTAAACTGCATCTGATGGTGAAGCTCCTGTTAAGCTCTTTCTTTGTCATTACTACAAGATCCACATTGAACTGGTGTAACCTGTTAGGGTCTGTATCTATGGGTCAAATAACTGTTCAATAACTGACTCTGGATTATTATTATCATTAGTTATTTGAAACCATGTAACTGTATGCAAATTATCTGGATTACATGGGAAAGCCCCCCCCAAGAGAAAAGGCAAAAAGAAAAAAAAAAATGAAATGAATTCCCACCCCCCAGTAGACCGCCTCCAAAGCTACCTAAAATTTCAGTAGTAAATAAAAGTCGAAACGAGGAAGAAGCATTTGAACTCAGGAGCCACCTGGAAGAAATATCAATTTTGGTCAGTATGTCTTTAAGTCCTATCAATTTAAAATGCTGAATTTTACAAAATGTTATGCTGTATTTTGTTTGTGAAATAATGCTTAAACTATGCGTTTTAAATGTAAAGACACGCTTACTATACTATAAAGCCAAATTGATGTTAGTCATTCCAATGTCAGCGAACAAGGCAGAATGTTTTTGAATGTCCTCTATCGAATAATTGAAAAATTCGTAAAGAAAGCCCTAACAGTAGTTTAGAAGAAAAAGAAAAAGCCTAAAACACCTAATACTACCATAGCCCCCCCCCCACCAAGCGAAAGGGAAAATTTTTAAGCTCTATAATTCCTGAAGCCTGCTAGGTTCCCAACCGTAGTAAAAAAAAAAAATGAAAAACCTAGGAAAAGTCCCAATACAGCAAAAAAAAAAAAAGCACAAGTCAGTACCAGTGAAAGTCAGACGAAAGTACCTTAATGTTGGACTTTAACTAAGTTAAAACTTAAGAAAACTTAAACCAAAATTATCCCCCCCCTTTTTTTTTTGCGTACACATGGGAAGCAGCATGATTTACGTAAAGGTATTTGAATAAACCCATGTACGACCAAACTCAATACATAAACGGGTCCTGGACGTGAGTTTGACGACTTTACGCTCAGGATCGTTAGTTCGATCGGGGAACTACTGCTGCTCCTCTATAAGAGTGGCTTCTATAGAAGAGAATAAAACAGCCATCGAAAGATAACTATGACCCACACTCAAACCACTTACACAAACCGCATCGCTCTTCGCGCGGGTAAAAAAGGGGCGCGTCCTGCTGAGGTTGGAGCCCTGGCCTCAGTGTTCGAAAAATCAGCTACAGAGCTCAAACAATCAAAACTACTAAAATGCAAGCAAACACTACAAATAGCCACATTTAACGTAAGAACCTTAAATAGAATAGGACAACTCCCAGAGCTAATCGCATCGGCCGAAGAACATAAGATAGACATAATATGCATACAATAACACAGATACACGCACACCGAAGATATCAAATATCACGAAACTAGCAATGGCTGGTCGCTCGCCACTGTATCCGCATGGAAAAACTCTGTCAACGCCGCAGTAGGAGGGGTAGGATTACTTATAGGACCTAGAGCATTAAAAACGCTTAATAGCGTTGAGAAAATACAACCCAGAATGATGGCAGCTACATTTAACGGAAACCCCAGAGCAACAATCATCTCATGCTACAGCCCCACCAATGTTAGTGAAGAAAATGAACTAGTCACCTTCTACGATGAGTTATCCTCATTAGTGCGTAAATTCCCGAAACACAACATGTTAGTCATTGGCGGAGACATGAATGCACAAATCGGGAAAAACGGAAACAACAAATACAGCCTCCACAACACGTCAAATAGGAATGGGCAACATCTAACAGATTTCATGATAGAAAATAGATTAGCATGCCTCAATACAAACTACCAAAAAAGAGAGGGCAAACTATGGACATACACGTACGCAAACAATACTAAACCTCAGATAGACTACGTCCTTATAAACAAGAAATGGAAAAATAGTGCATTGAATTGCGAGGCATACTCCTCTTTTGAGGGTGTGTCCACCGACCACCGAATAGTCACGGCGAAAATACGGTTAAGCCTACGAAAAAACGCCAAACAAACAGTGACCACCAAAGACTATGACTGGGCCCTATTAAACAACAAAGATATAAGAGATAAATACGTATTAGAATTAAGAAACAGATTCGAAACACTACAAGAAAAGACGGAAAAAAGTACACCAAACGACGAATATGAAAACTTCGTCAATGCACACCTCGAGGCAGCAGCGAAATACATTCCAACAAAACTTAAAACTAAATATAGAGTCCCATGGGAAACTTTAGCGGTGAGAGAAAAACGTGCACTAGTGAAAACAGCCTCCAAAAACTATCGAAAAAACCCAACAAACACAAATGCCTTAAAACTAAAAACGGCACATATCAATTAGCAGGCATATATATAAAGGAACAGACAGAATACATTCAAAATCAGATAGATAAGATTAGAGACTCGGTGGAAGATAGACAATCTAGAATAGCCTAGCAAACAATAAACGAAGTGAGCAGAAGAAAGAACACAGCCAAAGCAAAACTTAAAGCAGCAAACCAACAAGAAAGAATAAAACTGTGGAAACAGCACTTCGAAAACTTACTTGGAAACCCACCAAAAATAACGCATGAACCAATCACCAGAATAATTAGCAAACAATTAGACATTAAACTAAGACCGTTCACACAAGAAGAACTCGACTCGGTTCTCAGAAAAATTAAAAATAGGAAAGCTGCAGGGCTGGACGAAATTCCCCCGGAAGTATGGAAGACCAGACAATTCGACGACATACTGCTCCGACACTGCAACGCAGTATACAATCAAAATCCGATAGATAGATGGATGAAAGGATGCATACTCCCCTTCCCTAAAAAGGGGGACCTCGGATTAGCCAAAAACTACCGAGGCATAACACTTACATCCATAGCTGCCAAAATCTACAATGCCCTACTACGAAACCGAATAGAACCCAAAATCGACATCATACTTAGAAAAAACCAAAATGGCTTCCGAAGAAATAGATCCACGACCTCACAAATATTAACCATCCGCAGAATCCTTGAAGGTGTACGGGCAAAGAACCTAAAAGCGACATTAATATTTGTCGACTTTACCAAGGCTTTCGACTCCATTCACAGAGGAAAGATGGAACAAATCCAACTAGCGTACGGCATACCTAAAGAAACCGTAGCGGCAATAACAATTCTCTATAGAAACACTAAAGTAAAAGTACGATCACCGGATGGAGACACGGAATACTTTGACATTGTAGCAAGAGTACTACAAAGGGACACGCTGGCCCCGTACCTCTTTATCATTTGTCTAGACTACGTGCTTAGAACATCGATTGACAAAATCAAAGAGAATGGCTTCGAACTGACGAAGAAAAGAAGCAGAAGATACCCGCAACAACAGTTACCGACGCCGACTACGCCGATGACATAGTGATACTGGCAAATACACCTGACCAAGCCGAAACTCTTCTGCATAGATTGGAACGAGCAGCAGCAAGCATAGGCCTCTATGTTAATGCACACAAAACGGAATATATGTGCTATAACCAAACGGGGGACATCTCCACTCTAGAAGGAACCCCACTTAAACTAGTAGACAAATTCACGTACCTAGGAAGCAGCGTCGAATCAACCGAAAAGGACATCGAAACGAGGCTAACGAAAGCATGGACAGCTATCAATAGGCTATCGATTATATGGAAATCAGACCTAACCGATAAAATGAAACGCAGTTTCTTCCAGGCAGCGGTCACATCGATACTGCTATATGGATGCACTACATGGACGCTAACAAAACGGCTGGAGAAAAAACTGGATGGCAATTACACAAGAATGCTGCGTGCAATCCTGAACAAGTCCTGGCAGCAGCACCCCACAAGACACCAACTGTACGGCCACCTGCCCCCTATCACGAAAACTATTCAAGTTAGACGAACCAGACATGCAGGACACTGCTGGAGAATCAGAGATGAACTCATAAGAGATGTACTCTTATGGATCCCCACACATGGCCGCGCAAAAGCAGGACGACCAGCTCGAACGTACATTCAGCAGCTATGTGAGGATACAGGATGTTGTCCTGAAGACCTACCTAGGGCGATGGACGATAGGGAGGAGTGGCGAGAGAGGGTCAGGGATATCCGTGCTACCAGCGCGATATGATGATGATGATGACATGGGAAAACTTAACAATTAGAAGAAAAAATAAAAATAGGAAAGCATCAGAGCTTGATGAAATACCCCCAGAGGTATGGAAGACCAAGGAATTTGACGACATACTGCTCGTACACTGTAATGCCGTATATAACCAAAACACAATAGAAAGGTGGACAAACGGATGCATCCTCCCTTTACCTTAGAAGGGTGATTTAGGATTAGCCAAGAACTACCGAGGTATAACCCTTACATCCATAGCGGCCAAGACCTTCAATGCTCTACTACACAACCGCATAGAACCCAAAATTGAGAACATACTTAGTGAGAACCAAAATGGCTTTCCGAGAAATCGATCCACGACATCACAAATTTTGATTATCCGTCGAATTCTAGAAGGTGTACGTGCAAAAAACCTTGACGCAACAATATTATTTGTCAACTTCCCCAAGGCCTTTGACTCCATACACAAAGGGAAGATGGAGCAAATACATCTCGCCTACGGCCTACCCAAAGAAACCGTCGCAGCCATAACGATGCAATATAAAAACACGAAAGTAAAAGTCCACTCCCTGGATTGGAGACACAGACTACTTCGACATTGTAGCAGGTGTGCTGAAAGGAGACACATTAGCCCCATACCTCTTTATCATCAGCCTAGACTACGTGCTTAGACGTCTATTGATATAATGAAAGATAACTATTTCAAGCTGGCAAAGGAAAGAAGCAGAAGGTACCCCGTACAAACAATTACGGACGCGGACTACGCCGATAACATACACCCGCCTTTGCCGAAATCCAGCTAAATGGTCTAGAATGAGCAGCTGCTGGTATAGGCCTCCATGTCAACGCAGACAAGACAGAATACACGTGCTTTAATCAAACAGGCGACATCTCTACACTAAATGGTAGCTCTTTGAAACTAGTGGACAAGTTCACCTACCTAGGAAGCAGTATCTCATCAACCGAAACACATCAACACGTGACTAGCAAAGGCATAGACAGCTAATGATAGTCATATGGATGTCAAACCTGACCAATGAAATAAAACGCAGTTTCTTCCAAGCAGCGGTCGTGTCGATACTGCTATATGGATGAACTACATAGACGCTGGCTACATAGACGCTTGCTACGTATCGAGAAAAAGCTTGACAGCAATTACACAAGAATACTGCGAGCAATACTGAATAACTCCTGGCGCTAACACCCCATAAAACAACAGCTATACAGCCACCTACCACTCATCATGAAAAATATCCAAGTTAGACGAACCAGACATGCGGGACACTGCTGGAGAAGTAAGGACGAACTCATAAGCGATATACTCAGGTGGACCCTTTCACATGGTCGAGCAAAGACAAGACGACCAGTTAGAACCTATATACAACAACTCTGTGTCGATACAGGATGTAGCCTTGAAGACCTCCCGGGAGCAATGGACGATAGAGACGGATGGCGAGAGAAGGTCAGGGAGATCTGTGCTGGTAGCGCAACATGATGATGATGATGATGATGATGAATATTATATAACAATTCTTGAGACCATCTAACAAATGATTAATATTATAAATAGATTTATTAGTGAAAGACAGAAATAATTGCAATCATTTAAATGTGTGTAAAGAAATGATTAATATTGAATATAATAATTAGTGACAAATAGAAATACTTGTAACCATTCAACTGTGTGCAAACAAATGAGGTCTCGTTTAAAATAGTTTCCAATAAACTATTCACTTTCAAATATACGAGAACAACATTTGGCTTTAAGTAACTCAAAAGGGTTGATATGCCATAGAAACACCAAATAATCAACCACGAGAATTTGGATGATTAAAAATGGCATTTAGTGAAAACGTATAAGTCCTCAAAATTATCATTCAGTTGCAAATTTAATTGAAAATTTCATAAATTGGAGCATTTTAGAAACCAAATAAAAACAGATTCGAGATGTGCTATTTTCGCTGGATTCATAGATGCATATATACGTCTATAAAAACCCTTTTTAAAAATATTCAGGGTATATATATATATATATATAAGTAAGTAAAGTTAGCGACCATAGTCGAGGGTGACCCGAAGGCTCCCTTTTCGATAGCTACTACACCAAGGTGTAGGGGAGGGCGCTACTCCATAGGAAAGATGGAACAAATCCTACTAGCGTACGGCATACCTAAAGAAACCGTAGCGGCAATAACGATTCTCTATAGAAACACTAAAGTAAAAGTACGATCACCAGATGGAGACACAGAATACTTCGACATAGTAGCAGGAGTACTACAAGGAGACACGCTGGCTCCGTATCTCTTTATCATTTGTCTAGACTACGTACTTAGAACATCGATTGACAAAATCAAAGAGAATGGCTTCGAACTGACGAAGAAAAGAAGCAGAAGATACCCCGCAACAACAATTACCGACGCCGACTACGCCGATGACATAGCGATACTGGCAAATACACCTGACCAAGCCGAAACACTTCTGCATAGTTTGGAACGAGCAGCAGCAAGCATAGGCCTCCATGTTAATGCACATAAAACGGAATATATGTGCTATAACCAAACGGGGGACATCTCCACTCTAGAAGGAACCCCTCTTAAACTAGTAGACAAATTCACGTACCTAGGAAGCAGCGTCGAATCAACCGAAAAGGACATCGAAACGAGGTTAACGAAAGCATGGACAGCTATCAATAGGCTATCGACTATATGGAAATCAGACCTAACCGATAAAATGAAACGCAGTTTCTTCCAGGCAGCGGTCACATCGATACTGCTATATGGATGCACTACATGGACGCTAACAAAACGGCTGGAGAAGAAACTAGATGGCAATTACACAAGAATGCTGCGTGCAATCCTCAACAAGTCCTGGCGGCAACACCCAACAAGACACCAACTGTACGGCCACCTGCCCCCTATCACGAAAACTATTCAAGTTAGGCGAACCAGACATGCAGGACATTGCTGGAGAAGCAGAGATGAACTCATAAGAGATGTACTCTTATGGATCCCCACACACGGCCGCGCAAAAGCAGGACGACCAGCACGAACGTACATTCAGCAGCTATGTGAGGATACAGGTTGTTGTCCTGAAGACCTACCTAGGGCGATGAACGATAGGGAGGAGTGGCGAAAGAGGGTCAGGGATATCCGTGCTGCCAGCACGATATGATGATGATGATGATGATGATATATATATATATATCATTATAATGTTGCGTTGCTAGCACGGATTTCCTTGATTTTCTCTCGCCATTCGTTTCAATCATCTATCGCTTCCGGCAGGTCTTCCAGACAACATCCTGTGTCCGCACAGAGCTGTTTTAGATAAGTTCTTGTTGGTTGGCCAACGCGTGCACATCCGTGTGCAGGGGCCCATGGGAGAAAGTCACTTATGAGTTCGTCCTTACTTCTCCATGAGTGCCCTACATGCTTTGTTTGTTCTATTTGGATAGTTTTAGAGATGGAAAGTAGGTGGACGTGCAAATGTTTTTGTAGGTTGTTGCTTTCAGGATTTGTTCAATATAGCTTGTAGCATTCTTATGCAAGTTCCCGTCTAGCTTTTTCTCTATATGCTTAGCGTTTATCTGGTGCATCCATGTAATAGAATTGACACAACTGTTGCTCGGAAGAAATTGCATTTTATTTTATCAGATAAGTCTGACATTCATATAACCGATATCCTATCGATAGCAGTCCATGACCATGCTAGTTACATATTGATGTCATTTTCAGTAGATGAGTAGAATATGAACTCGTCCACTGAATTCAGAAAACCAGAGTGAAGATGTCTCCTTTTTTTAAATTAAAACTCGTATTCACTTTTTCCTCTGCATTCACATAGAGACCAATGCCACCTGCTGCTTGCTCCAGACTATCCAGCTGGGATTCAGCTTGGGGTGGTGTATTTGCAAGAAGCTCTATATTATCTGCGTAGTTTACATCTGTAATAGTTTCTGCGGGGTTTCGTCTGATTCTTGCCTTTTTTTATTGTAAGGCCATTTTCTTTCATTTGATCTATCGAAGTTCAAAGTACGCAGTTTAGGCAGGTTATGAACAGATATGGGGCTGATATATTCCCTGGCAGAACACCAGCAACAAGTTCCAAGAAATCTATGTCTCCATCTGGTGAGCGAACTTTTACTTTCGTGCTTTTAAAGAGCATCATTACGGCTGTGATAATTTCTTAGAAGTATTGCTCCATTTTCCTTCTGTTTTTGAAGTCAAATAACTTGGAGAAATCTCAGAATAAGACTGTCACCTCTCGAGGGTTTTTTCATGAACTCCTTCTATAATTCGACGGATAGTCAGAATCTGAGATGTTGAGGCTCGATTTCTCCGAGAACGATTTTGATTTTTCTTAAGAATGTTCCCAATTTTTGGTTCGATGCAGTTGAGAAGCAGAGCATTATAAATCTTTGCCGCTATGGAAATAATGGTAATACCTCAGTAGTTCTTGGCAATTCTTATGTCACCTTTTTTAGAGAAAGTGAGTATACAGCCTTTTGTCCATCTCTCTACTGTGTATTGTTTTCTGGTTATATACAGCGTTGCAGTATCGAAGCACCAAGTCATTGAATTTCCTTGTCTTCCATACTTCTGGTGGTATATCATTAAGTCTTTCCTGTTTTTAAGATTTGTTATTGCAAAGTTGAGTTCCTTTTGAGTGAATTTCCTAGTTTGATGTCTAGTTGATTGTAAATAATTTTCGTGATAATTTTATCTGTAACTTTAGGGATTTTCCAAACAGATTCTTGAAATATTCTTTCCACATGAGTATATATATATATATATATATATCAGTGGCGACTCTAGCCTATTTTTGCTACTCGTGCCCCCCTCGCCCTCTGTCAACTTCAGTTCCCAACCCGTGGTTCGTGGACCCAAAGTAAGTCATCATAGTTGCTATTGCGTGATTCTCCATTGTATAGCACAGATTGACAAACGTACCTTGCATGGTGTTTTTTTTGTAAACAATCAAGATACTACATAATTTGTAGTCTTGTTAATACAGTAGATAAGATCATTTTTTTTCCTTTCAAAAGCATAGAAGAAAAGAGAAGATGTTCATTACTATGACGAGAAAAATATGTTTATTAGAATAAAGAAACTGATGACAATATACACAGACACAGCTAGTAGTTTCAATTTCGCTTAAAATAAAGATTATTTGTTGAAAATGTATTCAAATAAACAAATTTTAGTTACAGAATGTAATATATGCAACATTCATTAAAAAAATAGAGATCTGTCAGTGAAAAAACGAATTAAAACACGCCGTTTAACCAACATTTACCATAGCGATGATGATGACGTAAGCGACGGCTATAATCTGCTATCCCCCCTCTCTCTCTCTCCGTCCCTCTCCCTCCTCCCAAGACAGCTGTCAGCAGTCACAACGTGCAAATATTTTTGAGCACAGTGTTTAGAGTTGCTCTTGCTATTGGCTACAGCCAAAAGCGGATTTCTCTAACATTACTGTTATTTTAAGGGTCTAGTGATGGGCACGGATTGCGCATGTTCAACATTATAGCCGATTTTATGGGATGTTCAATGAATCTGACGGTGGCCGGACAAAGACCATCCGTTCAAAACAGCATCGTTGTATTATTCCCAGATATATTTATGAACTTTTGGCTACTAAGTTATCGAAACTTGAATAGATACGTAATTTAATTGAGATCGGACTAAGTATGTTTGCTTGAAATTAATGGATGATTTTTAATCCATTTTGAATAACCGAGTTATTGGTCGTGCCGGGCACGAGTAGCACTAGTCCCGTCTCCGCCCCTGATATATATATATATATACATATATATATATATATATATATATATAAGTAAATGAGGAAAGGAAGAGAATGCGGAAAATTAAAGTATTTGATTAGGTCTTGGTGGTATATACACAATACATATGCATTCACATATGTACTTGTATAGTGAGGAAAAAAAAGGACAGAATAAAAACAAATAATTCCTTTTAGTACACTTTCATCTATTTTTTCCCGAATCCCCCGACTGTGAAATAAATATTAAAATGGAATTAATTGATACCATATAATTGTGCAAAAATTATTAAAATCGTAAGTTAAAGATTATAACTGTTTAGAAATAAATAAATCCTTAATTACTTGATATCAATTTTTGATTAGAAGTATTCATTTGGCATTATATATCTTTTTATGCGTTTAAGGTTGGGGGTATATAGCCTTGAGAAAATTATGCTAATGCCCATTTTCCAACGTATCCCTCGAAGTAATCCCCTTGAATATGAATGTAATGATTACACAAAGGTTTGTACCCTTGGGAGTAACGGCAAGAGTCATCCCAGCATTCTTTTTGCTCATGCCGTTCAAATTTTTATTACCTCATATTTTACCCAGGGAAAACTTTTTAAACAGTGTATTTTAAATTTACGGGAAGTTAGAAACTTTTTCTAAGATAAGACATTAATTGAAAGAAAGAAAAACAAATAAAAGCTAGAAACAAAAGAAAAGGAAATTGAAAGAAAGAAAGAAAAATCTCAAACAAAAAAGACAAACAAAAAAGCAGATAATATAAAAATTTATACAAAATAAAGAAAATTTTTAAAAAATTCATAATTGATATGCAATCATTAATATCAGTAAAAAAATACAGTTGTTAAAAAATAATTAACACATGGACACTTAAAAAGTATAAATAATTAGCAAATAAGATAATATATTTCTTTCAAAGAAAAATGAATTATCAATTATTAAATTTCATTAGAAATATCTGGCTATTTTACTAAAATTACAAAGAGAAAGAATAATAATCATAACTGAGATGCAACACAGTTGCAGAGGATAATTTTGATTGCTATTGAATAGCTACAAAGAGAAAACAGATGAGCAAGACAGACATTATCTCTTCCAACAAAACCTATACTGGTATGCCATTTTGAAATATCAGAAAAATATTAAAAGATATGAATAAAAAAAAGAAAGAAAAAAGAAGTAAAATAATCATATAGTTATTAACATCTGGCGGAACGTTGATTTTAGTATCTATATATAGTGATTTTAAAGAGCAACAAAAATTTCAAAGAAAATTTTGATTGACTGACTGATTGATCAATTGATTTTAGCGACATATCAACTCTTCTAGAGCAATTTTATGCCTAGATGTTAGGGAATTGCATTCATTGTACATTTACATTTTTGTGGAGTTGTTTCTTAAGGGTTTTTTGTACTCAGTTATATATCAAATAACTATATATTCAATTAACTTTTCTTTATATAAATAATTTTTAGTTATGTATACAATATTCCCGATACAAGTAATTTGCACAGTTTATCCTGTCAAGTGTTTTTATCTAATGCTAATAAATATTTAGTTTCAAGTAATTATTTCAATTTGATAATTGTCATTTATTTGCAAACAGTTACAGGGCTTTAAGTAATTAATAATAATCCTTAGTAAATAATTATATCTTCAAGTAACTATTCTTAATACAAATAATTTACAGTAATAGGGTATCACGAGCGATTTTTAAATCGAACTATTTGACCCATAGATGCGACTCTAACAGGTATTATCACTCCATTTAAAGTGGACATAGTAGTAATGGTAATGATGGAATACGCCACACTCTCCCGGTCTCAAAAAATGAACCCTCAATATCAGATGCACTTTTGTGCTATACTCAGGACAACCCCTTTTTTGTTGGGGGTTGTGGTGGTTACAACCTTCCATGGGATACAGTAAGCGTAATCCAATCTCCGCCGATATTATTATTGATAAATATATTTAGCCGGGAGGATGTGACACATGGTCAATTTTTAAGCTGAGTAGTATTGTTTTTTAACTCTCCTGGATTGGTTGCCTAACAAAATTTAAAGAATACAGTCTGTCATAAATGGAGACGGAGATGAGATGGATTCATGCTTTTCCCACGGGCATTAGCACCAAATGAAACACAAGCAACCTTGACCCGGTTTTGAAATCGAAACGCCGATTTCCATCTCTCAGGAGCAATCGATTTGAATTTTTTTTAAACTGTAAAAATGACATTACTAATACTTAAGAAACTGGGACCAAGTAATTTTATATGTTTTTGCATTACTGTACCATTACTTGTAAGGTTTTTAAAGCTGTGATGATATTTAACTGTATACCTGTATATAAGTGACTCTACCTACTTAATATCAATAATATAGGTTCATCAGCATTTAAGTAGAATAATATGTAATTATCCTAGTATATTAAACTTTGTAATATATATATATATATATATATATCTGATAGATGGGGCTTTTACAAACCACTACGCAGCAAACATTTTCTCTTTTGAGAGTTTTTCACACCAGCGCAGGCTGATGGGTTCTCACAAGAGTTTGAGTGGCAGCAAGCCTCCACAAGTCTCCAGGACTCTTCTCAGTATTCTGGCCAATCTCAGGAATGCAGTAGTTTGGGTGGTCTCCACTCGTCTTCTTATTTCCAAGTCCTCCAGTCCCTGTACCAATTCTTTGATGACTGTACCGGGTACACCAATTACTATTGCTATCACCGTCACTCGCATGATCCCTAATTCTTTATGCTCCCTATTAAAGTCTAGCTACTTATCTCTCTTTTTGCTTTCTTTCAGGTTTACCTTGAGGTCAGCCGGAATGCCAACGTTCACTCTTCGGTAGGTTCTCTTTTTTGTGTCAACTAGATCTGGTCTCAGAGTTGAAGAGAATTTTGCGTGTTTCATTTTCCCGGACCGATTCTGGGCTGTGTCTATACCATTTGTTCATGTGGTTAACTTTAAGATTCTTGCACAATTCCCAGTAGATAACTTCACCACCCAGTCGTGTCTAGTCTTACATTTTTTTTTTTGCGCTAGCATATTGATTTCGCTTATTATGTGATTGATCATTTCTCCACATTACCTACATTTGCCATTTCTTTGCGTTTTGTCTATTTTTGCTTTGACATATTCCTTATAACGCTGTTTTGTGCTGCTATCAGAAGAGATTCAGTTTCTATCATAAGGTTTCTTTTTCTTAGCTATATCCAAGTTTTCTCGCCTTAGATTTCGTTTGTTTGTCGTTTGAGATGTTCATACAATTGTTTTTTTTCATATTTTGTTTACTAGTAGTTTTTTCTGTTGATGCTGGTGTTGTCTGTATTGTTTCTGGTAACAGTAATTAGACTTCCTCTTTGCGTTTTTAATGTAGTCTTCAATTGTTTGAATTTATCTTCAATGCTAGCCAGCCCTGTTCCTTCTTTTTTTGACGCATAAAGCCTGTCAGTGTCATCTCCGCGATGCCTTATGCATAGTAATGAGTCTTCTTGTTCTCTGGTCCATTTGTTGAAGCTCTTCCCTTGTCCAATTTAGGAATGGTCTTGAATATCTTGCCAAGGTGGACAGCCCAGGTGCTTATCCCTTTGATGAGATTTCTGCTACATTGTTTGGCTTCGAATTTTTTTCTCGTTCTCCTGAGATACTCTTTTAAAACTTTTTCTTTTATCTCCACTTGTTTGATGGTGTCCATTTCCAATATTCCCAAGTATTTGTAAGGTTCTTTTTCTCTGTGCATTCTGATTTTTTCTTCATTTGGTAGTTTTATTTCTTTCATCATGTATCGATTCCCGCTTCTCATTATTAGTATGGTGCATTTTTTAATGCCGTATTCGATTCTTATGTCCTTACTATATATCCTCACGACCTGTATAAGTGTCTCCACTTCATTTAAATTTTTGGCAAACAGTTTGATATCGTCCATGTGCATTAGTTCATTGATCTTGCGATTTAGTAAGTTTGTATCCGCCTGTGCATTTCCTTAATATGTGACTGAGTGGGATCGTCGCTATCACTAATAGTAATGGTGATAACACATCTCCCTGGAATATACCTCTCTGGATTTTCAACTCCGCTAAACTTTTTACTCCTTCTGTCAGTTTCACTCTCCAGTTTTTCGAGTTTTTAAAAAATAAACTTTATGATTTTGTCGGATATCTTCTACAGCTTAAAACGGTCTATTATCCAGCTTTGGGAGACTATATCGTATGCCTTTTGTAATCAATTCATTACATAGCTACTTTTCCTCGTCTCCTTTTTCTCTTCTTGAGGATGTGTTGATTAGTACATAATAGCTCTCCCGTTCCTCTGGTTCCCTTGCAGCATCCTTTCTGTTCCTCAGAGAACAGTCCATGGTGTATTAATTAGTAGTAAATCACCAACTTAATTTATGCAGTTAGTATCTTTCACATTATTGGTTGGCACGTTATAGGTCTAATTATTTGGAGCGGTTCCTTTTGAGGTGGGCGTCTTTCTGGCTCAGGGTGGTCTTTCCTTTTGTCATCCATTCTGGTAAGTCTGCTTCTTCTAAGCATCCATTCATTTTGATGGATAATCTTTTTCCATGTTGTTTATCTATAATGAATAGTACGTTCCCATATTTTACTCCAAAATTGTTTTGATTCCTTCACATTCAGTTGTGGGTATGTCTTCGCACCTTTTCCTCCTATTTTCAGGTAGCTTTTTCTTTCATTGTTTTGGAATTTCCTGTTTTACCTTTATTGTTTGATCCTATCTTGGTATCTTTTTAGTTTTCCTTCTTACGTCAGTTCCTTCTGATTCATATCTTCAAATTTCATCGTTTGTTCTAATTGCATTGCTTTACTCTTTTGTTCCAGCATATTCCCGTGTTTTTCCTCTGTATTAGCATTTTTGCTTGTCATCGAAGTTTTCTTATTTGTGTTTCCAGGCTGACTTCTCGTCCAGGTTTTGAATTTCTATTCGTGTTCTTTATGGGAACGTCGATTTTTTCACAGACTGATTTTGCTCCGGCATAGATTAGTTCGTTTAATTCCGTGATGTTCGTTGAGATGTGTTCATAATTCATGTATTTTTTCAGTTTTTACGTGGACTGTTTTCCAGTCTGGGTTCCTGATAGAAGATAATGGGTTTTCTTTTCAGACATCATTCTCTATCTACTTTTATTTTTTCTTCTTGTGTTCGTGTTTGGTCTGTGTTTGAATGTGTAGTGTTCTGATTACAGTGACTTTGAGTTTCAATTTGGTTAACGTGTTCTTGTTTTTCGGTATTTACCGTCACGATTCTTGTATTTAGGTTTTGTTGATATGTTTCCCTATTTATTTATTGGTGTATTTCTAATATTTCAAGGTCAGAAAAACCAACATTTCTTTATTATCATCCTAGTTTGGTCTGCGAGTCTTTGGCTTGTTGTCTTAAATCTAACGCATTCTTCCCAGATTTCTATCATTTTTCTATGCTCCTTTAGCGTAGGGTTGCTTCTAAAATAGCAGTGAAATGCACATTTTTTGTCTTCTCCTGTACATTTTCTGTGTTGAAGTCGCTGATTTGCCAGGTTGCTTATGTTGTCGTTTGTGCACCTTGAAAAAGAACAGCCAGCATTCGTGGGACACTGATGTTGTCTATCAAGAGAACACCTGCCGATAATGACACCCAGACCTGTTGTCCAGGTCCCATATTGATTTGTCATGTTTTTAATGAGTAGTATATTGTGGCTATACCAAACATAAGAGTTGTTTATTATCTGCGCTTCTGACACAAATATGACCAAGTTATTTTATTTAAGCAGGTCACAAAAAAGTTAAAATTTAAATTTGTTGAGTTTTAACTTAGTTAAAGTCCTAAGTGGGACTATTTTTATAGTATAACTCATTTTACTAAATCCTGAGTTTTTTTGCAAGTATTCCTGTTTTGAAATCTTGGTTAATTGGAATCTTTTGCTAATAAAGTTATCCATTTTAGTAAAATGATACTTCTAGTTTTTCCCCTATATTACAGCTAAATTATTATGTATTCAAGCAGACACATTGCTGAAGGATTAAAATCAGAGATGAAATAATGTTATAACAGACAAAACAGAACATGCAGTTAGTTTCCAAAATTTTTTGCATAAACTGGACGAAAGACAAATCACATTTATTTAGGCTGTCCATTTTCAGGATTTTAACAAACACAAGCCTTCATCTTCTTCATCTTCTTCTTCTTCTTCTCTTCTTCTTCTTCTTCTTCTTCTTCTTCTTCTTCTCTTCTTCTTCTTCTTCTTCTTCTTCTTCTTCTTCTTCTTCTTCTTCTTCTTCTTCTCTCTTCTTCTTCTTCTTCTCTTCTTCTTCTTCTTCTTCTTCTTCTTCTTCTTCTTCTTCTTCTTCTTCTTCTTCTTCTTCTTCTTCTTCTTCTTCTTCTTCTTCTTCTTCTTCTTTCTTTCTGTCTTCTTTTCTTCTTTCTTTCTTCTTCTTCTTTTTCTTCTTCTTCTTCTTCTTCTTCTTCTTCTCTTCTTCTTCTTCTTCTTCTTCTTCTTCTTCTTCTTCTTCTTCTTCTTCTTCTTCTTCTTCTTCTTCTTCTTCTTCTTCTTCTTCTTCTTCTTCTTCTTCTTCTTCTTCTTCTTCTTCTTCTTCTTCTTCTTCTTCTTCTTCTTCTTCTTCTTCTTCTTCTTCTTCTTCTTCTTCTTCTTCTTCTTCTTCTTCTTCTTCTTCTTCTTCTTCTTCTTCTTCTTCTTCTTCTTCTTCTTCTTCTTCTTCTTCTTCTTCTTCTTCTTCTCTCTTCTTCTTCTTCTTCTTCTTCTTCTTCTTCTTCTTCTTCTTCTTCTTCTTCTTCTTCTTCTTCTTCTTCTTCTTCTTCTTCTTCTTCTTCTTCTTCTTCTTCTTCTTCTTCTTCTTCTTCTTCTTCTTCTTCTTCTTCTTCTTCTTCTTCTTCTCTTCTTCTTCTTCTTCTTCTTCTTCTTCTTCTTCTTCTTCTTCTCTTCTTCTTCTTCTTCTTCTTCTTCTTCTTCTTCTTCTTCTTCTTCTTCTTCTTCTTCCTTCTTCTTCTTCTTCTTCTTTCGTCGGCCACTTTCCTCCGATTCATATTTTCAAATGCTGACTGAAATACTTAACTATGTACTAAAACTTGGTCATATGACTTCATAGAATATTCTAGCTGTCGATAATTCACCATACCCTTTACTCTTAATTGCTTTCACAGAGTCAAACACATCTAAATTAACAGATACTACACCCCAGTATTCAAACAGACACATTGCTGAAGGGTTAGAATTAAAGATAAAATAATATTACAGACAAAACAGAACATTCATTTATTATTATTATTATTAGTTACTCCATGAGATTTTTGTCACATCAGTTTTAGCTGATGGTCTTTCACTGGAGTTTAAGTGACAGCAAGTCTCCTCAAGTCTCCTGGATTCTTCTCAACAATGCTGTAGTTTGGATGGCCTTCACTCGTCCTCCAACATCCAAGTTCTTCAGTCTCTTTAATAATCCTTTAGTCACTGTACCAAAGGCACCAATTACGATTGTTTTATTATTGTCACCTTCAAGTTCCATAGTTTTTTCAATTCCCTAGAAAGGTCGAGGTACTTATCCTTCTTTTCACTTTCCTTCAGTTTTATTCGGTGGTCAGCCGGGACAGCAAAGTCCACAATTTTGCAAGTTCTCTTTTCTTTTGTTGATTATTATTTAGTCTGGTCTTCTGGCCGAGATTAGGAGTTTATGTGTGTCATTCTCTAGGACAGATACTGGGTTGTGCATATACCATTTGTCTGTATGGTCAAAATTAAATTTCTTGAACATCTCCAAGTAGATCACTTTGCCCACCCAGTCGTTTCTTATACTCCTTTAGTGCTAATTTACTGCATTCGCTTATTTTGTGATTAATGGTTTCGTCTCTATCACCACATAACCTACATTTGCTATTTAGTTGCGTCTTATCTCTTCTCGATTTGATATGATTGGTTCTTATGGCGTTGTTTTGTGCTGCTATAAGGACAGCTTTCCTTTTCTTCGCCACGCCCAGGCTTTCTCGCGTGGGATGTCGTTTATTAGTCGTTTAAAACGCCCACAGAGCTGTTTTTCCTCCCATTTTTGTTTTCTAGATATTGTCATTCTATTGGTCTTCGTGTTTTCAGTACCGTTTCTGGTGGCTGTAATCAGTCCTTCTTCGTGCATTTCCTCGAGTTGTTGTATCGATGCTGGCAAGTCCTCTTCCTCCCTCTTTTCTTGATACATATAGTCTGTCAACGTCATCTCTGGGATGTAATGCCTTATGCATGGACATTATGCACGGATATCCCTGACCTTCTCTCGCCACTTCTCCCTATCGTTCATTGCCTCTAGCAGGGCTACATCCTGTATCCTCACAGAGCTGCTGTATGTATGTTTGAGCTGGTTGTTCTGCTTTTGCTCGGCCATATGATCTCGTCCCTACTTTTACTGGTTCGTCTAACTTGGATAGTTTTCGTGATGGGAGGTAGGTAGCCGTATAGTTGGTGCTTTGAGGGGTATTGCCTCCAGGACTTGTTCAGTATTACTCGCGGCATTCTTGTGTAATTGCTGTCTAGCTTTTTCTCCCGCCGTTTTGTTAGCATCCAAGTAGTGCATCCATATTGCAGTGTCGACACGACCGCCGCTTGGAAGAAACTGCGTTTCCTTTTATCGGTCAGGTCTGACTTCCATATGATCGATAGTTTATTGATAGCTGTCCATGCCTTCGTTAGCCGCGTGTCGATGTTGATGAGACACTGCTTCCTATGTAGGGGAACTTGTGTACCAGTTTCAGAGAGCTTCCATCTAGTGTGGAAATGTCGCCTGTTTGATTAAAGCAAATATATTCAGTTTTGTATGCATTGACATGGAAGCCAATGCCTGCGGCGGCTTGTTCTAAACTATGCAGTAGTGTTTCGGCTTGGTTGGGTGTATTTGCCAGAATCGCTATGTCATCGGTGTAGTCGGCGTCGGTAATTGTTTTTGCGGGGTACCTTCTGCTTCTTCTCTTTGTCGACTCGAAGCCATTTTCTTTGATTTTATCAATCTACGCACGTAGTCTAGACAGATGATAAAGAGGTATGGGGCTAGAGGTATGTAGAACGCCTGCTGCAATGTCGAGGTATTCTGTTTCTCCATCCGGTGAACGTACTTTCACTTTGGTGTTTTTATAGAGGTCTCTTTTTGTAGGCCGTATGCTAGTAAGATTTGTTCTATCTTCCCTCTGTGAATGGAATCAAAGGCCTTGGTAAAATCGACAAATAGTAATGTCGTCTGTAGGTTTTTTAAGTATTCCTGTTGTCAGGATTGAACCTACAACCACCAGATAATTGTCTCCTTAGAAGCTTAGGGAACCAACGCCTATAACCGGAACTTATAAACTTGATATTCTTACTTGACTAGAATTACTACTGTTATCTATGATTTTTTACCCGTGCTCATATTCAGATAAAAAAAATCTTTTTCATCTAGCCTTCTTAATTATCAGCTCCCGGCTGACAAAGGCGATGCTACCGTGATAATGGATAGGGTGGAATACTCCAACAAACTGGCAAACTTGATTGGCAATGGTGGCTATTGTAAAGTAAAGAAGGACTCGACCCTGAAGACGGAAAAGAAGCTGTCACAGATCCTGGGTAAGAATAAAGATCTCATACTACAAACAAAATACAGACAACTTATTCAACATCACAGTAAGCTACCACACATATATAGCCTTCCAAAAATTCATAAGAATGATATTCCATTGAGACTCATTGTCAGAAACCGAGGTTCAGCATGTCGCCCATTGAGCCGTTTCCTTGTGGAGATCATCAACCCACTAAGAGGTAAGTCCTCATCATATGTTAAGAACTCAGCCCACTTTGTGAAGAGAATCAGTGATTCATTCTAACCAGATGGTGAGTTTGGATGTAGTGAGTCTGTTTACAGAGGTACCTACTGATGAGACACTTGCGGTAGTACGGGATAAACTGGCTGCCGACCCCTTGCTGGAAGAACGCACTTGTATCCCGATAGATAATCTAATGGAAATGTTGACTTTCTGTGTGGAGACAACCTATTTCGGGATGGGATCTGATATATTCCGACGAGAAGAAGGACAAGCAATGAGTTCACCATTATCCCCAGTATTGGCTAACATATACATAGAATACTTCGAAGAATGGCGTTAGGATCTGCATCATTAAAGCCATCTATGTGGCTTAGATACGTAGATGACACATTCATTCTCCGGCCTCATCAGTAAGATGTTCAGATTTACTTGATCACGTGAGCTCAATCCGACCATCTATACAGTTCAACTATGGAGAAATAGCAAGACAACAAATTACCCTTCCTCGATGAATTAGTAACAGGCACAGAGCAAGGATTCAGGTCATCCATGTACCGCAAGCCCACCTTCACTGGACAGTATCTCAATTTTAACTCCCATCATCTATATACGGTAAAGAAAGGATTAGTCCGTTGCTTACAACATCGAGCAAAAACCATTAGTAGCGATACTGATGCATATCAAGAAGAAATGATTAGTCTGAGACACAACCTCCATCGTAACAACTACTCAGAGCGCATAACATCGGCTCCAAGAAACCTAGATAGGAGGATGGAAGATAATACCCGAAAACTCACCACGGTATGTCTGCCCTATGTCAAAGGACTAGCGGAAAGGATCCAAAAGATATGTAATCCATATGACATCAGGACAGTATTCACTCGCGGTTCAACTCTCCGGAGGTATCTCTTCCTGGTCAAGCCACCAACGGAATTCAACATGACCAAGTGCTGTGTTTACTCCATCCCTTGCAGTTGTGGTAAAATATACAACAGTGAGACAGGTCGCCCAGTAAAAGTAAGGCTAGAAGAACATCGGAAGGCAGTACTACGAGGTGAGATTGAAAAGTCGGGTATGGAGGACCATATATGGAAGGAAAAAGGAAACCATCTGGCCTTATGGGATAAAGTTGAAATAATTGATAGGGCTGAACATTGGAGGATTAGACCCCTTAAGGTATCAGCATATATGTTGGGCTACAATGACCTGCTGAGTTTTAGTACATAGAGTTGAATACAATATGGGAACCGATATTTAAGAAGGCTAGATGAAAAAAAAATCTGTATATGAGCACAGGTAAAAAATCATACATAACTGACTGTATATTATAACTGCATGTATTAGAGTTTCCCGTTTATTTTTCATTTTTTGCTAATAGTTTGATGTCGTCCATGTAAATTAAGTGATTGATCTTTTCATGCGATTTTGTACGTTTGTATCCGGCTGTGTATTTTCTGAGTACGTGGTTAAATGTCATCATCGCAATTATGAATAGTAACGGTGATAGTGCAGCTCCTTGAAATATATTTCTTTGGGCCTATGTTTCAGCTAAGCTTCTTCCTCCAGCAGTCAATTCCACTCTCCCGGTTTTCATGGTTTTCTCGATAAAGTTTATGATTTCATCCGATATTTTGTATATTTTGAGGCAGTTTATTATCCAGCTTTGTGGGACCACATCATATGCCTTTTTGTAGTCAGGCCATAGCTAGATTTTTCTGTCTAGTTTTTCTCTCGTTTAGGATGTGCTGCTCTATGTAAAGTAACTCTCCTGCGCCTCTGTATCGTTTGCGGTATCCTTTCTGTTCCTCAGGGGATTATTCACGGCTTTTTAGCGAGTAATAAATCTCTTCTCTTATTTGAGCTGTTAATATTGTCCACATCATCGGTAGGTAGGTTATGGGTATGTAGTATGTAGTTGTTTGGGACAGTTCCTTTGAATGGGTCCTTCTGAATCAATGTGGTCTTTCCTTTGGTCATCCATTCGGGTACGTGTGCTCCTTGTAGGCATCTGTTCATTTCTAGGGCTAGTCAGTCGTGAATGGAGGGGGATTTCTTGAACCAGAATCCATGTATTCAATCATGGCCCGGCGTTTTCCAGTTTGATATTTTTTTAGTGTCGTTTTGAGTAAACTGATGAGTATTTCCACTTTTACGCCTTTCCGAGCCCTTCTAATTCTTTAGTCATATTGTTTATCCATTCGGCTTTTTCGTTATGCTTTTTGGTTGCCATATTTTAATCCAAAATTGTTCGGTGTCTCTTGTATCCGGTTATTGGTATATTTTTGTGTCATCTGCTCCCAGTTGTTGGTAGAATTTTCTTTCGTTATTTTGGAATGTCCTGTTTTTTCTGTAATGTTTAAGCCTTTGTCGATATCTCTTTAATCTTCCTTCTTTTGCCAGTATTCTCTGTTTTTCCCTCAAGTTGCATTGTTATCTTTCTTGTGACGCCTTTTTCTTTTTATCTGTACATGTTTCAGCGTCTTTCCTTTGTTTTATCATTTTGGTCTGTTTTCGTAGATTTTTATTTGCGTTTCCAGTCGAATTTCCCATCCTGGTTTTGATTTTTTCCTCGTGATTTTTGAGAGGATCCAAATTTTCTCACAAATTAATTTCGCCTCTGCATAGATTAGTTCATTTAATTCGGTTATATTATTCGTTGATATATAAGTAAGTACTTGATTTATTTTTTCGTTTCTGTCTTAACTCTTCTCCATTCTATGTTTTTTTAGTGATGATGAGGTAATTTTTCCCGCGTTCATAATTATCTTTCAATCTACTTTTTGTTTTTGTGTTAGTTTTTTTCTCTGTGTTGTTTGGTTGAGTGGTGTTTCTATTATCCGAAGTTGGTTGTTCATTTCAGCTAGACTGTTTTTGTTGGTTAATACTGGATGTATCCGATATTGTATTACTACCTTGTTTATTTTTTATTTTCTGGTGTATTTCTAGTATTTCAATGCCAGAAAACCAACCTTTGTTTATTATTGTCCTGATTTGGTTGGCAAGTCTTTGGCTTGTCTGAAAACTAGCACATTCTTGCCAGATCTCTGTCATTCTTTTTCTATATCCTCTTTGTAAAGGGTTTCTCCTAAAAGAGCAGTGTAATGCAAGCTGGCTGTCTTCCCTAGTTCATGTTTTGTGTTTGCGTCTCTGATTGATGTGGTTCCTTAAATCGTCATTCGTGTACTTGAAAAATAACCACCAACATTCGCAGAATCACGACCATGTTGACTATCAGGAGAGCACCTGTCGATCATGACACCCAAGCCTGTTGCCTGGGTCCCACGTTGTATCATACTTTGATTCAATATTTCTATCATGGTATATTGTAGCTATACCAGACCCTGGGGTTGTTTATTATCTGCGCGTCTGACACAGGTGTGACCGAGAACAGTCACGGTGACTTCATGAACAACAGGTCACAAAAAAAAAGAGGATAAAACCTTAGGTTTTAACTTAAGTCTGTTATCCGAATATTTTTATGTCTTATTTTTCGAACTAAGTACCTGAACTAGCTCCTGTATCACTTTATGGTTTTTTTATTTACTGCCATATTTTGAGACTTTATTTCCAACATAACTAGTCATTTTTAATAAAGTTTAGTCCCCAGATATCTTTCCGGTTGTATTGAGGACGGTAATTGTTCTTACTTAACGCTTACAGTCTATATCAGGTACATATATTTTCATCGACTGAGAGAAGTCACTCATGAGCCATATAGAATTTGTCGCGGTAAATTTAAACAAATCTATTTTGTGATTTCGAAATAGTTTAGCTGAAAATAATTTGGGGAATTAAAATGTCTTCCTTTAACGTACAACTGCTCACCAAAAGGTTTTACGAACAACGAAAAATCAATGTTTTTAAATTAAAGACAAATTTTACTGACCCGACTTTCTTCGAAATTTACTGGAAACTACATAATTTCTTGAAATACCTGAAACCGTATAATAAGATGAATTACATAAAATATGAATAGAAAAAGAAATCAAATCTAACATAGCTTACTGCATCCTCTGCTAAGGAATAAGACACAAATTGTTACATATACACAATTATATGAAATATCGACTTTATCATATATTTTGGTGCCCCATCATTGTGGCTTTAAGCTAGACTATGTTTATATAATTATGTATATATTATTAAGAATAGTTCCTTGATACTGTAATTGCTTATAAAGGATTCAGATAATTATTCCAGCAAAACAAAAAGACTGACTTCGGCATTAAATGATCTAACATGCAGTTAAACCAATCAACCAACTAACCAACCAACCAGTTAGCCAACCGACCTTTAACATTAGGTGAAATATTCATTTAACAAGAATAGGACATAAAAATAGTATCAATGTTCACTATAAATGGCTGAAAAGGTGAAGAAGATATTTGAATATTTCAAGCTCTTTATAATTTACGTTACGAAGCTAAAACCAAACATCGAATCCAAATGATTTATTAAGAAAACAAGAAATGAGAACATAAAAAATGATCATTCAAATAACATCAAAATTCATGATGATAATAAGTATATTCATTAAAATTTATGATGATAACAAGTATCATACAATGGATTGACGAGACAATTTACCCGTACATTTCCAAAACGAAAACTTATTTGTCAAGTTTTTAGTTTTTCCTATATCAAATGCAATTTTCTTTTCTTTTCAATGCACCAAACGTTCAACAAAATTTTTACATTCGTTCAGTAATTGTTTAAAATTATCCCGTTATTTTCTTCTTCCGTTGATTTCTGTCTTTTTCCTTCTTCCCATTTTGTGATCGTATGACGCTTATATATTGACACAGATTATTTAATAGTAGCCTAGATTTCTCTCTCAGTCTGTCTGTCTGTATTTCTCTCTTCTTCTCTTTCTCAACAAATAAGAGCATATTGTGGTCTTCCACGTGAGTGAGATATTTCTGTATTGCCCACCCCTTGGTGTCAGTATTCAAAACGAAATAAAAGTCAATAATTCAAATACTGTCCTTTCTAACTTAAACAAGGCGCAGCACAGTCTTCTTAATATTATCTTTCCTAATTTTGGCGTTGTTCTTATTAATCTAAGATCGGAAAGTGTATCAGTAAATTTACTTGTGCAATAAAATTCGTATTTGATTCAATTTGGATTGATAAGATTGAACTGTTTATATATGTATATATATATATAAATTAGGATAGCTTAGATATAAAATGATTAAATGATTAATAAGACTTGATCTGATGATTGCATAAGACTTGATCTGATGATAGACTGTTAGTTATTATAAAAGGCTGGTGACTATGTGCCTACGTTATCCTAACTTAGATACATATGCTCTGTCACCTATATTGTGTACTCTTTTTTTTATAAATGTAACAAACTATATCATGAATTAATTACACACACACACACACACACACACACGCGCGCGCATATATATATATGTGTGGGTGTGTGTGTATTATTCGGTCCAGTTAAACCAGAGTTGGGAGTAATTCCTTCAGGACAAGAAAATCATTCAGGAGCTGTACATTTAAATTTTCCTGGTGGAGAGCTCAATGTAATTTTCTTACAGAGCAATATTTCTTTAAGAAAAAAACAATTTTTTTCTTCGTGTTTTTGGTTTATACCAGAAACTGAAAAACAGGATGGAAATAAATTTATAATCCTAAATTAACCGGTCTTTGGTTTTTTCTTAAAGATATATATATATATATATATATATATATATATATATATATATATATATATATATATATATATATGTGTGTGTGTGTGTGTGTGTGTATATATATATCAACTGCTTCGCACGAGCAGGATGCGAGACAAGGTAAATTTTATAGCAGAGCTTTACAGGTTTGAATTTAGAGCTTTCCTTTTTCAAGAAAGGTTGTCATCATACCAAGGTTGAATACCGCAAACTGCCCTACTATTTACCCATAGCTGAAGGGAAAGTAATTTAATCCATATCTTTCCCAAGGGTACTTGAAATGCAAACAATCTGGTTCAGGATTTGAACTAGCATCGTCGGATCCATTTCCTAAATCGGTAACCATTACACCACGAACGCGCGTATGTATATAAAACTGTTTACACACAATTAAATGGCGTTAGTTATTTCTGTATAGCCCAAATAATCTGCCCACAGTTATATAGTATCAAGTATTCCTATCTAATACTAATCATTTATACACAGTTATATTGCTTTAAGTAATTATTACTATTTAATGATAATCCGTTTTGCAAACAGCTAAACAGTTTCAAGTATTCCTATCAAACACTAATATTTTCCAGTCAATCATATAGTTTTATGACCATACAAGCAAATGGTATATGAATAACCAGAATCTGCCCTTGAGAAACCTGCTTACTTGCAAACACTTATGTAAATGAACCTGTTGGGCACCCACCAAGAAATAATTTTTCTTTATTTTATTCCTTACTAAAACTTTTTTGGCTAACAAAAAAGATACCAAAAAGTGTGGAGGAAATTTAAATGACCAAATTAAACGGAACAACGGTATTTTGAAAGAAGCTAAACCAGTAAGTAGTTCAATTAACGAATTGTCTGTCCATTCCTTTTTCTGCAAACAAAAAAAATCTGTCTAGATTCTTGTGTACCCTCCCCTGGTACACGGGTTCTCACAGCAACAGTATTTGCTGTAACTTTTTTGCCTTGTTCATACCCTTTAGTCGACATATAATAAATCTTATCGAAATATGGAAGAATTCCAAAAAGCTATCATTCAATTGCTAAAGGCTAACATGGATCAGCAACAAAAAATCGAAGACAGAAAAAATTGGTTATGGAGTTACATAAACTACAATTAAAATTCCAACAATTTAAACTGCAGAAAATTGAACAACAGCAAAAACACTTTGAAGAATTACTCGTAAATTCATTAAAGGGCTCAATAACTCTGAAAAAGACACGATATTTTCCCAGAGTACAATCTATAACTCGATTGAAACATTCGAATACGTATCAGAGAACGGCAAAACATTTGAGGCATTTTACAGGCGCTATGAAGATATTTTCAACGTAGATTGTGAACAAAAGGTACGTCTACTATTAAGAAAATTGGAAACAACCGAACATAATAGGTTCGCAGACTTCATATTACCCAAGAAAACCGCAGACTTGGATTTTTCAGAGACTATTAAGCTCCTATTGGAACTATTTGGGCCTAACACAACCTTGTTCCACAAACGTTGGAAATGCCTGAACACAGTCAAGGACAACCAGCAAGATTTTCTAACGTTTGCAGCATCAGTGAACAAGCTCTAATGATTTCAAACTAGCTGAGCTGACTGCCGATGATTTAAAGTGCTTAATATTTGCATAGGGTCTAGTATCAGCGGAAGACGCCGAAGTCAGACGCCGGGTACTGACCAAGCTTGAAAACGAACAAGGATTGACTCTCTAAAAATTGGCAAAGGACTGTTAAAGAGTCATTTCTGTCAAGTGTGACTCAAAAACGATCGAGGAATCAGGTGTGGCTCAGATTAGAAAAATCAAAAGCAAGTCAACCGCCTACTCTCCTAAAAAAACCCAAAAAACAAGGCAAATCTCATGTTCTAAATCCCGCAATAAACAAAACTCAAATAGGTTAAAAAAAACCACCCGGACCATGTTACCATTGGGGTAAATGGCATTGGATGAAATTTTGTCCAGTCAAGAAGAAAAAGTATCGCTAAAATTCCAGTAAAAATGGTCATAACTTAGTTCAGTGCTGGTCCGCCAACATAACGAGAAAACCCAAAAGTGAAATTAGGCAAGCTCAATCAGACAACATAGTCAATAGGAATTTAAGGAAATATGTGACTGTTGATATTTTCAATAACTCCATTAAATTCCAGCTTGACTCTTCTATCTTCAATTAGCGTACTTGGCGAAAATTAAACAAGCTGACCCTACTAAAGACGGATAAAACAGCAAAATCCGTAACTGGGGAGGTAATCCTTACAGTAACACTAAATGGAGTCACCAAAAAGCTGAAAGCCTACGTACTAAAAAATTCGGACAACTTATTCGGAACAGATTGGATAGAAAAATCCAATCTATGGGATTGCCCAATGAGTACATTTTGTCGCAAAATAGAAAGTGCAACGTCCAATCTGGTAAAATCTGCGCCGATTTCCCTTTGTTGTTGTAGATTGTGGTGACTGACAACGCCACGCAATTCACATCAAGTGAATTCAGAGACTTTTGCAAGACATATCAAGTGGACCACATTACAACGCCTCAGTATCACCCCAGATCGAATAGGCAGACCGAGAGGTTTGTGGACACCTTAAAAAGGGCTTTAAAAAGGCACTAGGGACACCACCGACGGATAGAGCATTACAACAGTTTCTGCAGGTGTATAGGATAACCCCTAATCCAAACACGCCAATGGGACGCCCGCCTGCAGAAACAATGTTCGCAAGAAAAGTCAAGCCCGTCTTAGATAAACTCATTCCACGGCAAGGAAAGTTCAAGAGAACCATCCCGCCCCATAAGAAACATTTCTATCCTGGTGATAAAGTTCTTTTCAAGGCCTACAAAAACAACGTGAAATTCTGGGAAGTAGGCACCATTAAACAGGGTTGGCGAACTGGTCTATATTGTCCAGGGACCAAAAAACACCCACAAACGCCATATGAACCAGCTCAGGAAATACCGTTTGAATGAATCTGAGGAATCACCACAAAATACCTGCGAAGAGCCGATCGAAGCTATATTCGATCATTTCGATCTCGACACGTCTCAAGTCTCTCCGGAAGTACGACGCTCGGGAAGAAAAAGAAAATTTACGCAACCACTCGACGTAAATCCCAAGAGGCATAAGTATTAATAGTTTTCCTTTTTTTTCCTTTTTTCCAAGAAAAAAAAGAAGGGGTGTTGTGAGACCGAAACTTACCTGCATCATGGACTCTTCCAGCACTATAGTACTAGCGTAGTAATATCCAAGCATACGGTAGCAGTAGTAGCAGGAGTACAAGAAGTACGACTACCGATATTGGACACTATCCTTGGTAACTTTTGTTAATATATCTTTCTCACCTCTAAACCGTGTTCCGTGTTGTCCTTCTGTGTACCGACTTTGGGTCCACATCAGTTGTGGAGATCGGCGAGAATACTGCCACTTATTTGCTGTCACTTAAAATCCATTGAGAATCCATCATCTAATGCTGGTGTGAAAAACTCTCTCAAAAGAGTTAAAGAATAACAATCCTTTGTAATCCATTATAGCTACATAACTATTCTTTATACAAATAATTTGCCCTCAGTTATACGTTTTCAAGTATTGCTATCGAATACTTATAATTTTCGAACAGATTTATTTGACTCATAGATAAGAACTTGAATGTTCTATCACACGGGGTCAGAGTAAACCTGAGATTATATTGCGATGCAGGTGTGTTTTCACATTCCTCAGAACTTTAGAACAGAAGCCTCATCACCGGGAACAGTCTAGTGTTTTATCCAGGATACTACTTTTGTTGCAGAGGCTCTTAATAGTCTACAGATAATGAAATTGACGTATTCTAAGCCTTGCCAATAGGGCGATATATGTATATATATATATATATATATATACTAAAGAATAAAAAGTTTACTGATAAATGATAAATCAAAAGGCATTATCAAAGATTATGTCGGTTCTTTTATCATCTCATTTTTTGAAGACATAATATTGTAAACAATGTATAGTGGACCATTCACGCTTCTCTCGTCTTCTGGTTTTATCAGCGCGTTTCGTCAGTTGTACTCAGCAACCTTTCTTGGGTATCTGTTGTTTCTTTGAAATTAGGAATAACTCTTTATATATAAAGGAAAAAGAGGCCGTATCAACCTTTGTGGTATAAAGCCAAAACAACTAAAAAGAAGCTGCATTAGAGGAGAAAATATTTGGAAAATTAATATACATTTTCAATTCCTAAGAGAAGAAAACCAAACCAGATATCAACTGCTTATATAACCCATTAATAATAAAAAAATATATATATAAAGAAACAATGAATTAGATGTTCAGAAAACACAGCCTCCAAATAGAAATACTGAATGATATTTACCCAGTTCACTAGAAGTTCATTGGTTCCCTGTGGGTAAGATGGAGATAGTCATAAAAGATCACAAGCAGAGGCTCCGGATGTAATCTGAATACGCGAATCACATGCGCATTCCTAAGAACAAAGTTCAATATTAAAAATTATCACAAATAAGAGTATAGTTATTAAAACATTGTAAGAAAACCAACCAAGATGAGATTATCCTAAATGAATTAATGTACAATGAATTATGCTTCTGTTGCTTAAATGATATCCAGCAGATCAGAAAAAAACTAAAAACCAAGAGGTGGGGGTCGTCAAGCAGTCCGATGTTCTGGCAATTTCTGCGGCACTCAAGTTGTAAAGGTCCTTCACCCACCGCTTGGACAATGTTTTTGCCTTGTAGGGGGAATTAAGAATATGCTGACTATATTCCTTGCAGATAGGTAATGCTCCCCTTGAAAATGGGTCTTCTAGATATGACCCTAAACTACACTTTAAGCACCAGGCAAAAAATGACCCTAGAGGAGTTGACATGCCATTAAAATCAATCTGTCATAAGCCTTATTGGACAATATCTGTGTAAAGAGAGAAGATCTTCAGCATGGGAAACTGCCTGTCTTCCATATAACCTTACTGTATTGATATTCGGGCGAAGATTTATAGTGTCAGGATACTTATGTATGTAATAAAAAAAGATAAGTTACGGCGATAGATTTCAGAGCTTATAAACAATGCCAAATGTAAAGTTCCTCGACGTAACAAGTAAAACAGCTGATGTTCTGATTTGGTTGAAGTTAATTATGTTAGATCCTGAGACTTCTATGTTAGTCTTGAGGAAGTGGTTCAGTCACCCACTCTTTTTCTTTATCATCACGATATTGGAAAAGAATAAAAAATATGCACATTATTTCCAGAGGCATCAGCATAAAGTATGTATTTACTCAAACTCTCCAATCGATAGATGCAATATTTTAAAGCGAAAAACTGTGAGTTTGAATTGAAACTTTACATTCTCATTGACTGTTTGCCGTGCCAAAACTAAAGAAGCAAGTCTATCCAACTATTTACCGATGGCTAGAGCAAGGTAGATGGATTTGTGGCTTTCCTAAGAGCGTTAAAAGAAAGGTAAACAGTTTTGAACGAAGATAACCGTTACGCCACGCCCGCTTCTATTAGCAAAGTAAGAATCAACTACCTCGGCCATAATTCAAACTGTGCCGATTCTGTGTGATAATTGTTTTGACACCTCGGAGTTATAAATATCAAAACAATACTGGCCGTTTTATTTATTTATTTTATTTTCAAAGCCTTGGTTATACAGATTATCTTTACCATAGATGCTGTATTGCCCATAAGTATTTGAACAAACATATTTTGCGTTTTGGTTTGCAATCTTACCCTATGTGTATGAGCCTGCAAGTTTTCGAAACACGTTTTTGGCTTTTGCTAAAATATCTGAAAACAATCCTTTTTTATTTTTTGTTTTTACCTGAATTTGGTTAAATCAGGAAAAGGAAATCCGAGTCCTTAAATTTGCATGCGGTCTTCTAAGTAATCAAAGGCAGCGTTCCATGGCCTCGAAGAAAGGCCAATTAGATTTGCGCATCAAAAGTTTCTCGCAAAAAGCAATCTAAAAAAAATAAAGGTCAATAAAATGTTAGAAAAACTTGTTTGCCTCCTTTAAGTAGTGTACAAGATGTGATAAGCAAGTGTCGGAACATTTTTATTTAGAATTTTTATATCTTAACATTTGAATGAAGATTTCTGTACGGCTGAGTAACATATACAATAAAATAACTGAAAATTCATCTCATTTGGGGTCGAAGAGGATAAGAGAAATTCAGCAGCGCATCTTAACTCAATTTCAGAATTGTCATTTCAGAGGTGCTCAGACCAACAAAAATCTCGCTGGAATAAGTGTGGTGAAGGTCAAGAAAACTAATTTAAAAAAAATTATCGTTTCATCCATTGTTTATTTCAGTCTTACTCTTGTGGACCAGTGAAGGGTATGGAAGAAAGACACGAACTTGGGTTTACATGGAACAATGTATATTAACGAAAGTATAATACAACATAGGTAAAAAGGTGTTGAACGTCAGTCTGCCTGCCTGCCTGCCAAAGTGTTAGTCTGGAGAGAACTTCACTTTATTTCTTTGTAAATACAAAGAAGGCACGAGGCCTTAAGGTTTTTGGGGAGGGGAAGGGAGCGGTCTTGCTTTTCTATGTATTCTAAAGGGAGCCTAGCTAGCCACGTTCGCCGACCCATTCAACAGTACAATATATAACCATTCATCCTTCATCATGCGCGCAGCAGTTACCAAAATACCGCATTTGGTCTATGAAGAAAACCTACTTAAAACCCAAAAGTGGTATATGATTTTACAAAAAGTGGTATATGATATGTACAATGAAATGATGGGAATGGGAGAAAAAAACCCGAAAAATTATATATACAAGAAAAACAAAGAAAAATTCCCCGTTTGGTTTCCCTCCCATCCCCCCGTCTATAAAATTGGAGGCCGACTGTTTTCCGGGGCGAAAGAAACCGGAAACAAGCCGGACCTGCCCTAGGTGGGGCGGGAATACTAATCTACAGAGATAAAAGAAATAAAGGGTCGGGCGCGGTATGGGTCGATAGAAGTAGGTAATATGATTTTTTACATATGAATGTTCAAGATCTTCAATAAAAGCGGGCTGGGATTCAGGTTGGGGTACAAAAATAATAGGGAGGGGGGAAGATCTTGAGAAACTAACGACTAGATGATGGGGACAATGACTCACAACATACTGCTAACTAGGTTACAAGGGGAAAAAACAATTCTACTTACCAGGGATGGGGTCCCTAAGGACCCGTACCGTAGACGCCATGGGCCGACAGAGGCGGGAAGGATGACTCCAACATTGCCCCCTTTCGTACGACCAGGCTCGCTGCAGACACCCACCTTTTGCTGAATGTTATGCGATCCAAGCGTTTTCTATCGCATCTGATTTTGACCCTCAGCTGATGCCGAAAATACAAAACCAGATCACGATGAGAAAAGTTTGCATCGTCATACAATCCCTTGTTTCGCGTCGTGCAAATCACCATTCGGGCTACAGCTAGGATCGCGAGAAACACCACACGCTTCTCACCATGAAACGGGGGAAGAACGTTGTCTACGACGTAACCAACGTCGAGCAGCACAAGCTTTTTGGGTTCGATGCGAGCTGTCCACTCCCCGACGTGATCCCAAAACGGGCGGACTCGCTCGCAGTAGCAGAAAGAGTGCTCAGCCGTTTCTTCTAGGCCACTGCTGCAGCGAGAGCAATCAGGCATGTCTGCCAGGCCCGCTTTGTAGCTCAAGTCGCGAAGGGGCAACGCATTCCGTGCAAGTCGCGTGTGAGCGAGAACTCGGAGTTGTTCAAGAAGCTCGATCCTGGCGCCCAATTCCAGTGAGAGCGGATCTCCTCCGCCGTCCAGCCGTGCCGCTCGCTGAGAGGATCATAAGCGGAACCCACCACTAATTCCCGATACAGTTCCTTCCGAGGCCATGAAAGGTCACTGGACCCAAGAAGGTTACGAAGGGGCTTTCGGCACTCGCGGACAAACAGTGCTTCGCCCAAAGGCCTACGTCGACCTTCAGCCTTTGGGTCTGAGTTGAGGCGAGGAAAAGTCCGACTCGCCTTTCGTCTCCACACTGAGTCCCCCGTCAAGACACGGCCCAGATATGCAAGTCTTTCAGCAAGCCAGTGGCTCTCCAGATCAGGCATACCCAGACCCCCGTTGCGAGTACGTTAGATACAGACCTGCCGACGGACCATCGGCCTTGCACCACCCCAGAGCAATCTGGAGAGGGATCGTTGAAGCGCCAACCGATGTGCCTTAGGCAGAGGAAGTACAGCCAATCGGTAAAGGATCAGGGGGGAGACGTACGCAGCGCACGCCTCCGCCCTGCCCTTTAAGGACAACCTCCTTGAAAGCCAGATTCCCACCTGAGCTTTCACCTTAGCATGTACTTCCGACCAATTTCGCTCCAGTTGGAGGTCGGGCCCAAACCACACCCCAAGGATGCAGATGGGTCCGTCACTCCAGCGGAAGGGCCCTGGAAGAGTATTGCTACCCCTCCAAGCACCGAGCCGCAAACCTTCGCTTTTTTCAAAATTGACCTTGGCCCCTGCAATCCGCTCATACTCGACAACCGCCTCTTTCACAGCCTCTATATCCTGGCGGCGGGATACAAAGACTGTGACGTCATCAGCGAACGCGGAAACCCTGGCCGCAAGGCGGCCAACGAATGGGATACCGCGTAGTGCCGGACTTGTCCCCTCATCCCTAAGTCTGCGCAGGACGGGCTCCAACGCGAGAACATAGTGAAGAGGAGACAGAGGGCAGCCTTGCCGGACCGAACGCTCGATCGCGATCACCCCCGAACGCCTTCCGTTCACCTGCACCACTGCCTGAGGGTTGTGGTATATCATGCTAATCCATCTGCGGAACTCCGGTTTGAATCCGGCAGTCTCCAAAACAGACGCCAAGAACCGATGGTCTACCCTATCGAAGGCCTTGGACTGATCTAAACTGATCAGCGCGGTTTCGGTGTCGTCTTTTATCCCCTCTAGGACCTCGCGAATCAAGTGCAGGTTGTCCTGGATCGATCTTCCCTTCACAGCAAAGGTCTGTTCGGGGCCGATCAGATCACTTATGACAAGCTGTAAACGATTCTCTAATACCCGGGCCAAAATCTTTAACTCTGTATTAAGCAGAGTTATGGGCCTGTAATCGTCTAAACCCTCCCAAACATGGCTGCCACCTTTCTTCAGCAATTTGATCACGCCCTTGGTAACGCTACCAGGGATGGCTCCCTGGGGGAACCAATGGTTGAACATATCCGTCAGAATAGGGACAAACATGTGCGACATCATCAACTACACTTCGTAGGGCAAACCATCTAGTCCCGGAGACTTGTTGAGGCCGAGCTGCTTCAACGCATCACGGACTTCGCATTCAGTAACCACACCCTCGCAGCTAGCCGCTTCAGCCGCCCCAAGACGGGGAAAGTCGGCGAGATAGCTACGAAACTCCCGGAGCGGGAGATCAGTGCAGCGGGCAAAGCGATCCCGAAAGTGCGCCCGAAAGGCGTCACGTATCTCACGACCCGATCGCAGCAGACGCCCGTCCGGGGTCTTGACAGATGCGATGTACCGATCGGAGAACCTTCGCACTTCTTCTTCACGCGCAGTCGCGTTCGATTTCACAGCTTCGTTGAGAACTCTTTTTAGCCTAGATCTAACTACTGATCCCTTGTAGCGCTCGCTACTCTCACGCTCAAGGTCCCTCCTAGCTAGCTCTACACCTAGGGATTCCCCCCCAGCCACCGCCCGGGAAAGTCTATCATCTATAGATTTCGCCTCTGCGGTCCTATCTAAGTTGAGCTGTCGACCGTACTTGGTGGCGAAATCTCTAATCCTATGCTTAAGAGAAACCCACCACCTATTCCCGGTAACCGCCCCCCATTAACGCCCGCTGAATTAGGGATTCTAGCCGATCCCGGACGTCCCGTATCTCCAGTAAGGAGGTATTGAACTTCCAGTAGCCGGCTAGACTAGGCCTATTTGCTAACCGCAGACTGACTCTAATAAGTTTATGGTCAGTCCACGCTATCAAGTGGAACGTGGGACAACTAACAAAATCAATGTCAGCTCTTCTCACTAACACTCTGTCCAAGTAGGAACCTACTTTGGCAGAGGGCGAACTATCTAGCCACGTCCACATTTCCCGCCCTGGGTGATCAAGACGAAACCTGTCGACGAGGCTGTGACGAGTCACGAAGCCGACAAGGCTGCTTTCACACCTTCCCGCACGCCTAGCTCCCCGCCCGACCTTATCTATCTTGGGCTCAAGGATCGCATTCCAATCACCCATTAAGACTAGCCGCTTCGTATTGTCCAGGAACGGTGCCAACCGACGAAAAAAGGAAACCCTCTCCGCCGCGATATTGGACGCATAAACCGCAACCAGACGAAACTTGAAACCTTTCACGGCAACATCGGCCACAACCAACCGGCCCTCGTCACCTGCAAAAACAACGTCAACATCAGCATCAAGGCTTCGTCCAACTAGCAAAGAGACCCCAGCGCTGGTGCGGCTGCCGTATGCTGAGAAAACGTTAAAGTCGCTTTCCAGCACCCGACAGTCGGCACTGCAAGTGAAGTGAGTCTCCTCCACTGCAGCAACATTCACTCCGAGGTTCTTGAGTTCAGCAAGCAAGCGCGTACACTTGCTTGAATCCCTCAGTCCCCTCACAATCAAACTGGCAAGGTTTAAAGCCATCAATCCAACTTACCTTACTCAGTGTCGAAAACGGGCTGGAAATCCTTCGGGGTGAGGATGCTGACGGCCTGACGCAGGGAACCGGTACAGAGATCAGTAGACTCTCTGCCGTCCCTGGAAATTCCGCCGACATCAAAGGGAAACCGTAGCTTTAAGGACCTATAAAAACAGGGATGAACATAAATCGGGACCCTGCCCGTACATTTATTAAGTAGATCTTTGTAGGAGGGGTGCCCCATTTCCGCCAACACTATGTCCGTCCGACTGGCCTCCTCAATAAATTGCCAAAGCTCTTTAGTTCGGACGCCAGGCGAACGGACAAAGGTGGTCACCATGGCTGCACCCTTGAATAGGTATGGATTGGTAATGTCTTTTTGATCGATGTTTTTCATGGATGATAGAGGTTTGAGTGCTTTTTTCAGTTGGTGATCTAAGTTGGGTGATTCCATTAAATCTGAACAAAAGTAGAAACCGTTCACGGCTTGTCTGAATTGGTTAGATGCGGATTTTGTTCTTTTCTTTTGAGATGTTGATGGTGACGGTGACGGTGATCTGGTTTCAGAGTGAGACCGGGTGAATTGTTTGGGAGTTGAAATTGGCGATAGAGAAGGTAATGTTGGGTGAAGGGGGGTTTTGGGATGTTTATTAGGTGTACTTTTGGGTTGTTGAGGGGGAGGACTTATTTGTGCTGGTCGTTGGGGTGGAGGATGTGTGTTTTTTTCCGGTTGTTTGGGGTTTTGTTCCGGTCGCTTGTTTTGTTGTTTTTCTGCTGGTCGCTGGGCTGCTGGTTGCTGGGGTTGGAGGGGCTGAGGTTTTTGTTTTTCTGGTTTGGGGGAGTTTGTTTTCAGTTGTTTTTCTCCCCCTCCTTCTCCGTTTCCCCGCTGTCTCTCCTCCTTTTCAGGTTAGTTGTTGTTTCCATTTCTTCGGGTTTTTCTTTATTTTTTGTTTTTGTTTCTTTTTTCCCTTTTCCTCCTTTTACTAAGGTCCACCCTTCATCTTTGTTGGGTTGGGATTCTTTTTCTGGATGTGTGCTGTTCTTAGCTTCCGTATTTGTTTCGTTTGTATCGTTGGTGGCGGTGGTTGTTTTGTTGGTAGCGATGGTGGTGGTTTTCTGAGGGCAGGACCGCGAGAAATGTCCGAGCTGTTTACAATTCCAGCAAAGCGGTTTCCTGCCCTCTACGATGACTGTCATGGTTGTGTTCTTATATGTTATCGTATGGGGTATTGCATTGAACCCTCCCCTATCTAAAATCATGATAAATGAGAAATCACCGTATGCCGTGCCACGAGCTGACGTTATTTGGGTGTAGTCTTCGACGCCGCCATAGGAACTGAGGTAGGCGGCGATAACGTCCCCATTTAGCTCCATGGACACGTTACATACGGTGACCTTAATTCTCCTTTGTCCTCTACATTCCGGTTGAAGCCGGAAGTACTTAGTGGTGATGTTGCTTCTAGCCAGCTTCTTCGCTATTTCTTCTGTCGGGAGCAAGACATCCCAGGTAGCAAAACTCCTTCGGTAAAAATACTTACCTGGGATGCCTGCAGTTTTAAGTAATTCCTCGAATGCCTCTTTTTTAAGGCCAGCCAGTCTCCTAGTCCTTAAATCGGTCACGACGAACGACAGAGTCTTAGGCTCAACCGCCTCTACCAATTCTGGGATAGGTAGGATCTCGTTTTCTTTGAAATACGCCGAGTATTTCGTGACTCTGTCGTTCTCGTAGTCTTTTGGGGTTTTTTCTTTTTTTGAAGCTGCGACGACCAGGAGACTGGCGTTGCTGGTGGCTTCTGGCCTGGTTGTATATCTGAAGAAGTTAAGTCTTCCGGCTTCGGGGAGGGTTCTGATTCGCTAAACATGTCTTGTGTTGGTAATAAATTTGTTTGAGTAGGTTGAATCCGGGATGGTTCCCCCATAGTTGCGTTTTAAAAGGGCAACTAGGGGGAATGGCGTTTTAAAAATGCGAATTGACTTTGAGAAATGCAATTAATGATGAAATGACAAAATGGCGGTCGTTTCGTTTTGTTTAAAATAAAGCCAATGAATTCAAATCGAGGTTTGACCCTCCTCAAAACCAAACAATAACAATTGTTTGAGGGGGGTCACGAAGCAATAACTGTAATATAACGATAACAATAATTTTCAACAATAACAATAATTTTTTAACAATATTCACTTACTTTTCTGTAGAAAAATAAACACAATCCAAAACTGGCTGGGAAGAACTTCACTTTATTTCTTGTAATAAATACAAGAAGGCACGAGGCCTTGTGGTTTTGGGGGAGGGAAGGGAGCGGTCATGCTTTAACTATATTTTCTATGGGGAACCTAGCTAGCCACATTCGCCGACCCATTCAACAATACAATTTATAATCACTCGTCCATCGCCATGCACGCAGCAACCACCAAAATACCGCATTTGCTCTATGAAAAATTCCTACTTAAAACCCGAAAGTTATGCATGATTTTATTTACAATGTATGATTTTTTCAATGGATATGATGGGAATGGGAGAAAAAAACCCGAAAAAACATATATACACGAAAAACAAGGAAAAAATTCCCCGTTTGGTTTCCCTCCCATCCCCACGTCTATAAAATTGGAGGCCGACTGTTTTCCGGAGCGAAAGAAACCGGAAACAAGCCGGACCTGCCCTAGGTGGGGCGGGAATACTAATCTACAGAGATAAAAGAAATAAAGGGTCGGGCGCGGTATGGGTCGATAGAAGTAGGTAATATGATTTTTTACATATGAATGTTCAAGATCTTCAATAAAAGCGGGCTGGGATTCAGGTTGGGGTACAAAAATAATAGGGAGGGGGGAAGATCTTGAGAAACTAACGACTAGATGATGGGGACAATGACTCACAACATACTGCTAACTAGGTTACAAGGGGAAAAAACAATTCTACTTACCAGGGATGGGGTCCCTAAGGACCCGTACCGTAGACGCCATGGGCCGGCAGAGGAGGGAAGGATGACTCCAACATTGCCCCCTTTCGTACGACCAGGCTCGCTGCAGACACCCACCTTTTGCTGAATGTTATGCGATCCAAGCGTTTTCTATCACATTTGATTTTGACCCTCAGCTGATGCCGAAAATACAAAACCAGATCACGATGAGAAAAGTTTGCATCGTCATACAATCCCAAGCCGGAAACAAGCCGGACCTACCCTAGGTAGGGCGGGATTCCTGCTCTACAGGGATAAAAGAATTAAAAGGGTCGGGCTCGGCATGGGTCGATAGAAGCGGGTAATATGATTTTTTACATATGAATGTTCAAGATCTTCAAAAAGCGGACTTGGATACAGGTTGAGGTACAAAAATAATGGGGGTGGGGAAGATCTTGAGTGCTAGCGACTAAATGACGGGGACAATGACTCACAACATACTGCTAACTAGGTTGCAAGGGAAAAAAACAAAATCCTACTTACCAAGGGTGGGGTCCCTAAGGACCCGTACCATAGACGCCATGGGCCGGCAGAGGCGGGAAGGATGACTTCAACATTGCCCCCTTTCGTACGACCAGGCTCGCTGCAGTCACCCACCTTTTGCTGAATGTTATGCGATCCAAGTATTTTCTATCGCATCTGATTTTGACCCTCAGCTGATGCCGAAAATACAAAACCAAGCTGGGAAGAACTTCACACCGAGATGAATATTCTCCCGGTATTTATAGCAACAGGAAGAGTTCATTACAGTCCGAGGTTGGGTACCATAACACTTACTAAATACATCTTCAGTTTCGATGCTTTTTGAACACACTTCGTATACTAATCAATTAAATGTTTAAACGTTAAATTTTGCTGCAAACCTACAAGATATTTATTAATTGCGACCTTCTTTGAGGGCAATAAATTTCAATTCAACATTTAAGCATAAAAGGGTTCCCCAAATCGGTTTAATTTCTTCTTTCAAATGGCTGTCTCCAGTTTACAGTAAAGGTGCATCCTTTATAAACACCAATTTAATGTTATTTAAGTAACTAGTTTGGTAACTAATTCAAATATCAATATTGCTCTTTTAATTCTCATGTTGATTGTTTTGAAACCAATTTTTTTTCCAAGATAAAAAATGTTAACAATTCTATAAATAATTTATTGATTCTAGATGAATAAATTTTAAATTTCAAATTAATGAGTTTAGATAAATTTTGATTTTTAAATGAATAAATTTAGATAAATTTTAAATATTTCATAGTATTTTGGATTCTCAGATAAAAACATCTAAATCCAAAAATTGGCTGTAGAGAAAATAGTAAGATACAAGCATTATACAGTGCATTTTGGCAATCAAGAAAAATTGTAGAACGCTTTAAATTTTTTTCCTGTAACATCAACTGGTCAATTTCAAAATTGTCAGACTAGAATTATTCAAACTAAGACAATCAGTTTGAATGTTTCTTAGAGTCGACGAGAGAAAATGTGATAACAAGTAGTTTGGTGAAGAATTACATTTAAGTTAACTGACCATAAAAATATCAGGTGGGGAGGAAACTTATATTAAATGTTGTTGCCAAAAACCCTTCATAAGAAAACAAATCATAAACAGTTTGCGTTTGCCAGGAAATATAAAAAGTGGACTATTGCCCAGTAAGAAAAAAGGTTTTAGATAGACCAAATTTGAACTTTTTGCAGTGGGTGAAGAGAATAAAAAAAAAACGGTATTGTTATCAGGACAATGAAGAAAGAAACAATTAATGTTGTAATCTGGGGCATCTTCCTTGCTGAGGATGTTCAAGACTTCAATTTAATAATTGATATAATGAGCAAGAACAAGTATTCAAATCAAGTACAGGTTTTTAAAATGATCTTTAACTTATTGGGCATGGCTTTCATTCTGAACAAAATGATCTGAATTAAGTAATTGTTAGCTGTGTAGAAATTATCTGGCAATAAAAAAGGAAAAAGTATCAAAAACTATGAACAGGCCATCTTGAAGTCTGTACACAAACTTTATTAGACAGTCGTGGAGCTTGATCAATTTCAAATAACGGGCGAACAAAATTATATCAAATGAAATTCTATCTTATCAATAAAGCTTTGCTTGTCGCCCTGTAGAGCTTAGAATACGCTGATTATATTTCTTAAAAAGACTAAGACTCTCCACCAAAAGGGGGCCTTGTGTATAATCTCATTTAAGGTGGTGAAACTTCACCTTTGGAGCTCTAGAAAGAGTAGAGTACATTTTCATTGCTATTACTCCCAATTTCACTCTGACCTGTGCCTTGTGTATGACGCTACATCTGGTAGTGAGCCATAATTTCTGAAGTTATGGTCAGTTTGGAGTGCTTCTTCATTATTATTACTCCCAAGTTCACTCTTATCCGTTGTTTTAGTACCTTTTAGAGTCCCCTAAATGTGTCAAATAGTTCTGTTTATAAAATATTTGCAATAGATAGGAATGTTTATAACTCTATTCAAAAAACTCTTTAGAAATGGAACTGAAAATGTAAATATAAACGTATAATATTTGCCATTCCCTACCTCCATGCATAACATAACCCCAGACTGGTTGATATGCAATTAAAATTAATCAACCAGTCTAAGCTTTATACCTGATGTTGATAAGTGATCACCCATTTAAGTACTGAACAGTCTCAGAGTTGCTTAACTGGGATGAACTGTCAGAAGCCGGAGCTTTAAATGTGACTTGACTGCAAACTAACATAATCGGAACAATAAAATTTTTCTGGTAACGTACTAGAAAGTAGACTAGTAACCAATAAGACAATGTTCTTTGCATAGACAAGTCTATATTTAAACACTTTGAAGGCAGTGGGCAAAAAGAAGAAAAGGAGAGCAGTGTTATCCATGGTCTGCTCTCCTATCAATCAAACATGATTGAGAGTAAGAGGCAGCTACTGAAGTTTTTAGAGACGCCAATTTTATAATTTGTATAATGGACAAAAACAAGCATCATTGGATAAAGCACATAAAGCACAACTTAATAGTTACGAGTTTTATTTTCAAGAATGTAATGATTTAAAACAGAATTCTAGAAATTATTTGGCTAAAAGAATGTATAAGTATTATAGATCATGAACTGGTCTTCTCAACGTGCACAGTTTACGACTTGATAAATTTCAAGTAAGAGAAAAACAAAATTACATCCAAGCAAACATTATGGGAACTACTAAAAAAAATCTGGCACATAAATAGAAAATAGAAATAGCTAAAATACTTTCAAACTCTGCCATTAGGTCACAGATATTTCTTATATTTTAATTTTAATTTGGGCTTTTGAACCTTGTTTAGCAAATTTTACCTTTTTGAGCTGAATGGAATAAAATTTGGATTTTATGTAAAATTTTATATCTTCAAATCTCAAAACTAAACGATAGTAGCAAAATTTCCGTTTGTTCAAATACTTATGAATAGTACTTTATATAAGTCTACTATAGTGAGTCCACACGTGTATTTATAAGAGAAAAACGATAGACAATAATATAAAATACATTTGTTGCTGCTCTGACAGCTGTCAACATTAAACAGAAACTGTGTTCATGAGGTTTTCAGGGGTTATTTTCCATCTAGCGACACATCCCCACTCACCACATTGTGCGATATAAAAGTGACAGGTTGTCTGGTGAGTAATGAAAATAACTATCTGTACATGCAAAAAATACTTTCCACAAACGCTTTTTTAACACAGATGTATCCTATATTAGCAACCCCCAACCAAAAAAAAAATAAACAAAAAACAAAAACAAAACAAAAAACCCCAACAAAAACAAAACAAACAAACAAACAAAGCAAGAAAACCAAACAACAAAAACAAAAGCATCAATATTACCTAACACTGTTCTTATTCGGATAGTGACCTTGGTTCGGCCTGTACCTGAGATTTTTATCACATTTTTGTTTCAAACTTTTTGTATATGAAACGTGGTGGTGTGTGTGCGCACGCAGATACTTTTTGGGTAGTAAAACAGTGCCTAACTAAAGTACCATTTTTTTTTTTTTTTTTGGTTTTGATATAAAGAGTTTTAGCAGTTTTAGCGCCAGAAGAAAGAAATATTGATTTTTTTGTTTTGTTTTGAATGTCTTTTATTTATTCATTCATTTATTTTTGTTTCATTTTTTATTTCTAAGAAAAATCAAGTTCCTCTGTTCCCTCTCTGACGACAGCTGAAGGATGGGTCGTCTGAAACATTTTGTAAATAAAATTAAGAAAACAAAAAGGAGATGTGTGCTGAATATGATGCTAAACTGCATCTGATGGTAAGGTTCCCATTCTGGCTATCAGGGAAGTGTATAGTACCTCTTCATTGCTATTACTACCAGGTTCTCTCCGACCCGGAGTGGTAGTAAATATTTGGGTCCCATTTATTGGTCAAATAGATTTGCTTGAAAATCAGTTGTATTCAATGGGAATTCTTGATGCCATGTTTAGCAAATTATTATTTAGAAGTACTTGATATCATATAAACGTGAGCAAAAAAAAAAAAAAATTCTAGAAGCAACTAAGCGAAAAATGCAAATATAAATGTACAATGATCGCAATTCTCTAACCTTTTGGCATGAATTAACCCTACATCAGTTGAAATCAAAAAAGAATTAAGATACATTCAATAGTTTGAACAATTTCTAATATATTGGTAAGTCTTCTTAAAGTTATGGACAATAAAGCGCTGATATTTATTAAATTGTTCGAACAATTGTTCTCATCTTGGTTATATAGATGTGATTACAGACACAGCATTTCGGAGTACCTTCCAGACATCTTCAGACAGAAAAAAAGATTTTGTTCAAAGTTTTAGTGCCAACGGAAAGAAGAATTGATTTTTCCTTGTCTTCAAAAATTCTCAGACTGGACTTCTCATTACATAGGATGTCACCGAAGGGTGAGTAGTTGGTTTTAATAAGTTTGGCAAAGATAAATCTTCAGCAAGACAGAGAGATGTAGTGTCGCCCATAAATCAGTAAAGATACCAATCTTAAAAAAAAAAAAAAAAAAAAAAAAACGAAACAAAAAAAAAAGTGAACTTTCTTCTTAACTAAAAATTCTGTCATTTTAGTATTTCTAGTCAAATACCATACAACCGAAACGGCGTATTTAGTGTAACGGTTATCGTTTGCATTTCCTTTTGTGCTAATGTCCTTAAGAGAGGCATGAATTCATCTCTTCTTTCATCTATTCATAAATAGTAGGATAGACTGAACTCTTAAGCCTTGGTAAGGAAACCCGGCGAAGAGAAAGAAAAATTCTGAATTCAACAAACTGTAGTCCGCTAAAAATCGACCAAGTGTCTCATCCTTTTTGTTGCAGACGGGTTGGGGTGACACATATACCAAAAATGAATATTATAAAATATCATTTACAACCAAAGTATATACCATTGAATTTTCGTAACTAAAAATGAAATGGCGACATCCCTTTAAACAAAAATAAATTTGCATTGATAGATATGAAGTGTGTTACTAATTTTTAGCCACCAACATATTCATATTTTTGATTTAATATTTTGAATTAGAACTTGTCACCATTTTGAATATATATATGTATGTATGTATGCATGTATGTATGTATGTATGTGTGTGTGTGTGTAAAAAAATTATCGAGACTTCCGCAAGACAGAAATAAACAATGAATGAAACGTTTATTTTCTTCAAAACAATCCCCTTGGCATTCAATACAATTATTTTTTTAATGTCCTCTCTATCCTAGATTTTACTCTTGAGACAGATTTTCATTTTAAGAAACAAGAAAAAGTCACACGGAGCTAGATCTGGAAAGTATAGAAATTATGTTTTACCAAAAACTGTTGATCAAAAAGTATCGAGAATTGACATTCAGACATGTCAATTAACTATTTTAAATATGTTTAATCACTTTAGTAAATAAGTTGCTGAGCTGTCTACAAGTCTTAATTTAAATATCAAATGAAAAAAAAAAATCAACAAACTCGGTCTTGATTCATTCTGATTACACGATACTGACCCATTGGCATAATGGTTAGAGTTTTCAGCAATGGTCTGAATGATACTTGATGCTTCTTGGCTTAACATTCATCATTATAAGGTACGAATCTAGGATAAGTAGGACTATCCAAGGAATGGAGCAGTGCCCTCCCCAACACCTCCGTGTAGTAGCGATTGAAAAAAGGAGCCTTCGAGTCGCCCTCGGCTATGGTCGGCCAACTTACTTATATATATGCCTGTTACCTTAGAATAGGGTTTTCAAACTCTAGAAACGGCCATTAAATCATTGGGGAGTGACACAATAAACCATAAGTGAGATGAGCTGGGGTGAATTCCATCAGTTATAATGCTAATCTGAAACCTGATAGGCCGCCATTTTTTCATAAAAGTTTCCGTTTCAAAGTTTACTTAATTCCCTTTTTGCTTTTGGTAAATTTGTTTTTGTTTTCTTTGTTGTATTGTTAAAGTTTTATCACATTTAAAAAAATAACAAATATTCATTTATTCCAAAATCTGCTCCCAAGCATTTTCTATGAATTTCTATTTGTGTGTGTTGTCTCTAAGGTACAGCTTTCTCATGTCAATAAGAATTGACAAATCTATTTCTTACCTTAAGAAACAAAAGAAATTTCTTCATGATTTTTTTTGTGCGTGTTGTTTGTCTGTCATCTCACGTATACCATTCATGCTAAAATGAATTGTCAAATCTATCCTTTCTCACATTATGAAACAAATAAAAAAATATCCTCATGTCCTGTTATGTGAGTTAATTTTGCATAATCTCAGCCACCCCAACACAATATAATCTCAGTTAGCCCTTCACGACAATATAATCTCAGCCACCCTAACTCAATATAATCTCAGTTAGCCCTTCACGACAACATAATCTCAGCCACCCCAACACAATATAATCTCGGTTAGCCCTTCACGACAATATAATCTCAGCCACCCTAACACAATATAATCTCAGTTAGCCCTTCACGACAATATAATCTCAGCCACCCAAACACAATATAATCTCAGTTAGCCCTCCACCAAAATAGGTATTTGAAACGAGCCGGTGTAGTTTTCCCAAACGTTCTTATCAAAGAATTCTTTTAATGTACATGAAATTGGATTGTTTTTATTTTTCAGCTTTTGATCTTGAATTTAAAACGACTGAAATATTAAAGTATATTCAACCTTTTCCAGGGAGAAAAATGGTTAAGGGCGATGGAAAAATTACCAAGTTTTAGGAAGATAGCGGTGATGAAAATTGTTCTGCCGCGTGCCATAAGAATAATTTGTCGGTTGCATGTTTGAGAGCACTACATTAGAAGGTAACAGTAGTCTTTTGCCGGGAACTGATCTCATCGAATGGTACCCAACTTTCATTGTGAAATTTAACCTTCAATTATAACACTCAACAATTGATGGGCCAGTAATGCCAGCCATAATACTTCCTATTTCATCCTATTCCCACGTTAACCTTTTTTATTTCCTTGTACGTTTTATCATAGCTAAGTATCTACTCTGGTGTAACCTCTCTCCCCATTTTCCTTTTTATTCACATGTTGGCCAGTTAATTACACACGATAAAAGAGGACGGAGATTCTTTTAAATAATTTTCGATGAATAACTGCTTAAGATGAAAGACATCTGTTGACGAAAAAAATGTTCAGATGTCGAGAAAAAAAAAGCAAAGAAAAAAGCTTTTTACACACCATTTTAAAAATCTGTTTACAGTCAAAGGGAAGTTGGTTTTTATCACTTGACAAATAAAAAAAAAGAGAAAAACGTACACTTCAATTTTTAAGATCGAAAGAAGGAAGTAAGATATTAACATAGATATGTAAATCCGTCATATGGACAAATTTGAATAGTTGTCCTCACCATATTCATATCATCACCGATAGCAGCAGCAGCAGCAGCAACAACGTGATCGAAAAATTAGGGCATCAAATGATAGGCAACTTAAGATGAGGAAGGAAGCACTTAAAATGTTCCAGTGTACAGAAACAGGTGTTTTCTTTTTTTTGATTTAAAAAAAAACAAACTAATGTTAAAAGTTTCATATTTCAAACAGCAAACGTTTTGCACTACCCAAGGGAAAGAATTCTGAATAAAAAATATGTTCGGAGGAGTCCCCGAGGTGTAGTACTGAACTGAAACATCATAGTAAGGGTGTTTGAACTCTTGTCGGGCTTTTACGTTCATTCTTGGACGAGTACCTCAGCTATGGGTTAAATAGCACAAATGCGGCCTTTCTACAAGAATGGCTTTGGCATAAGATAGCTTTGGTATTAGATAACCCACGAAGGTTGATAAGCCATTAAACAAAGAAACCAAACGAAACCAAAATATGTTCATATCTATCTATCTATCTATCATGTTAATGATGAGAAAATTTGCGAAACCAAATAAATCAGCATCAATACCATCATCACCATTATCGAGTCGCACAGACAGCATGGATTTCCCTGACTGTCTGTCAGTCTGTCTGTCTCTCTCCATACATCCCTATCATCCATCGCTCCCGGCAGGTCTTCCAAACTACATTTAGTGTCTGCATGGAGCTGATGTAAGTTCTTGCTGGTCGATTAATCCCACCATGTTCATAGAAGAACGTCACTTATGAGTTCGTCCTTGCTTCTCCAGTTGTGTCCCGCATGTTTTGTTCGTCTTACTTGGATGGTTTTTGAGATGGGAAGTAAGTGGCCGTACAGCTATTGTTTTGTGGGGTGTTACTTCTAAGATTTGCATCAGTACTATCTCACACATATATACTTGTCCTTGCCTGTCTGTCTGTCTCTTAGAGATAGGCACACGGTACAGATACACTGACATATATATAGAAAGAGTATTGCCCAGATATGTCCGAAGCTTTTTTAAAAATTATTCCTAGGTCATTATCAAGTACGTAATTTTCGTGGTGTTGCGTTTAAAATTAAACACTTATTAAGTAATGTTGCGAATTTGTAATGGGCTTCTTCATGAAGTGGTTGTGACATCATATTTAATGTAAAGATCTATGCAGCCTATGTAAAATATCTTAGACCCTCAGCAGAATTGCAGTCACATGAGTCCTAATGGCTGTTTTCAAAATCTGGCGCTAAAGTATAAACTGTTCACGTTTTCACATGAATACTTACATGGATGTGAATGTGCTAATCAGTTTACTTTCATGTTTTAATTGAAATGTCGACATTTTCAGTTTTATTAGTAAATAACTACATAGATTTGTCGTTTATACAGCGCAGTAAAATATCCTTAGGATTTCAATGATAACTTATAAGTCTTTATAATTTGCTGCAGATGTTGTTGCATAGTCATCAATGTCTACTATGTCAGCGATGGCTAATCATCGGATTGGGTGGAAAAAACTTTTCAACTTCGTATCTTCATTCTCTCAGTTTGATCTTGGAGCCGTGAAAAAAAAGGTAAACAGATACCACGTGCAGGTTATTTTCTTCATTCTTTTAGGAACAAGTCTCTTTTTGAGACTCCATTTCTGCCTTTTTCTCCGTTTCTCCTTGTCCTCGCACCCCAGTCGCCATATGAGAAAGACAGAGGTAGAATCATAAAATCCCTTATCTTATATTTTCAGAGAACACCCAACTCCCACTCCTGCTTTGGGTAGGTGACAACGTTTGGCTAGTCCCCATTAACACTTAGATGGTCATCGCTGGTGACCTCGATTCGGATGGCTAGATCAAGCGTATCTTGTTACACCTAGCGCACTGGAAGAGATATTGAAATTTGTCTATCCGGCTTTATTTCGGCTGCTGTTTTTTTTTTTTTTTTGATAACTTATCTATTTGGGTCTCGGTACCCATTGCTTATGATAGGATATTGTATATAGACGCTCTAAATATAAAATGAATAGTTGAGGAAATTACGAAAGTTAGTCTTGCAAAAGCCTTATATAATCTAATCGCGTGACAACACCAAACGATCTGATTTATTACGTAGAATATTTTTCCTTATGAAGGAATCAAAAGAAAAAGAAAATGCGAGCGCAAAATTTACAATACCTTTAAAGGACCTTGCTGAAGGTTCAACAAGATGAACATAACAGACGATCAGGAATTTTCCTAAAATAGTCTCTCATGAAGAAATACTTGTGTTACCTGTTTTAAGAAATAAAATAACCGTAATAATAGACTGTTATAAATTTGCTTTATTTAGACTTAAATAAAATAGGAATTCTTCTAAACTGTAGCTGTGTTAGTACTACTGTATGGCTGCGCCACTTGGACTCTAAAGAATCGATTGAAGAAAAAGCTTTATAGAAACTATATAAGCATGCAACATACAGTTTTGAAAAAATCTTGGAATCGGTACTTTACAAGAGAGCAGCTGTACGGCCACTTACCTCACATCTCACAAATTATCCACCGAAGATCGACAAGACGTGCCGGTAAAGTAAGAACGAACCTTTAAGCAGGATTATCCAATGGACTTTTACACATGAACAAACTAGTGTTGGCCGACCTGTAAAACCTCATATTCATCAGCTCTATACTGGCACTGGGTGCCGTTTAAAGGACTTACCAAAGTGATGGCCGATAAGGATACATGGCGAGTGAGTGTCAAGGAAATTTGTGCTATCAGGACAACTTGATGATAATGATGATGATAAATTTGTAAATCAGTCATGAATTTATTCTCGCATGTGGAGCTAGACACTTGTATAGAAACACAGCGACCATTGTTTGATATGTTAAAAAATTCTCCTGGAGGGACTGCGAAATCCCCAGAACTTATCAAGTCAATATATCGAGCCAAACAATAGAAATAGCTGCGATATTGGGCCCAAATAAATAGCAAAGGACAGAATACGGGAATCGTTGCCAATTTTTGTATACAGTACGCAATAATTATTTACTAAGGTTAACTGAGTTGGGGACAAGGCAAAAAAATGAGGCATCTTGTGAGAATCGAACTCAGTAACAATGGTCTGCTAGCCTATCTAGCAAACCTTTTTCACAATGCGTAACACATTCTTAAAGGCTATAAAAAGTTACAAGAAAAGTTTTAAGCCGCACTAAGATTTTAGATTTCACACACCTTTGGGCTTCACCTGTACAGAAATTAAGACAGAAATTTGAATTACTTCATGAGAAGAGATAGTGTGTTGCTACAACAAAAATGTTCAGCTATGGCTCTTCTGTGTTGGTGAAGTTTATTACTTTCCGAATGATCATCGTATAGTAAACTAGCACTTAGCTATATAACTTATCAAAAGAAATAGTTTTTGTCTTATCGATGGGGCTGAGAGTACTCCTGTAGAGGAGTAAAACACACCCTCAAAGATACGTCCTCGGTATGACTCTTGACTACACCTGATGGTGAGGCTGGACTTACCATTATTCCTTGGTTCAATCTGACCCAGATCAAATATATTTCTTTAATCATTATTCATATTCGATAGTATTTTTGTATAGTTGTTTCTCAAGAGTTTTTTTTTTTGCAAAAGATCCTTGTAAATAAGAATAATTTTTAAACATATCTATTTGATTTATAGATGAGACCCTAAGAGTTACAACCACTCCGGGTCAGAAAAGACCTGGAGATAATGGCAGTAAAGGTGAACTCCACACTCCCCAGAACTTCAAAACCGGATGCCCACCACCTGATATAGTTTAGTGTCATATCAAGACACCCTTTTTTCAGTGGGAAGAGGACTTACTCTTCTGTAGGGTACAGTCAGTGTATTCCAAGCTTCGCCGAATAGATGATGCATTATCATGGGAATATTTAGTAAGTGGATCACAAAAATGGAACACATGATCAAATTCTGTGTTAAGATTCATAACAATGCAACAGAAACATTTAGTAACTGAAAACAGGATTATAGAGTTCTGTCTCGAGGTATTTTAGGTGACTCAGACCATTTTTCAGTGACCCATCGCATTTTTGGATAGCCGAGAGACTGTAGAAGATGATCCTCATTCTAGTTTAACAGTCATTCACGAATAGTGTGGGGAAAAAAGAAAATTTTCTTAAGATCTGATCAACGCTTGATTGTGAGAATGATTGGTGATGAGCTAAAATTGAATTTATTGACTGTTCATGAAATTTTGACCAAAGACCAGGGAAAATCTGCGGAAAATTGACTGCAAAGAAGCTAATGATGTATTTTTTTAACATACCGAAAATGAAGCGATTGAAAAGTGAAAACTATTCACCTCAAAGTCTGAAGGAGAGGTGAAAAGCATAACTAATCTGACTCATATTGTCTAGTGTGCTGAGATAGAACTTTCTCTTGCCTATTTTCCCCTTTCTTGCTTATGAGCATTAGAGTTTACGTTGATTATAGAGACGCCACTTTTACATGAATGTTCCAATTCTTATGTACTTTTGATATCCTGAAAGATGTTTGAGTGCCAGACATAAAATAATGGATACTCACACATTTGAGATTCAACAGACTTTAGAACGCAATGGAACAAGTGTAGAAACATTTAGGGATAAGTCTTTTCTCTGGGATTATTTCGGTTTCCATGACAAGTATCCGAATATTTTTCAGTAAAAACGAAGATTTCGAAATCTTTCCAGGAAGTGTTCGATGAATTAATCATTAATGTTACATCCGTTTTTAAATTTTTCTTTTTTTCCATTGCAAAAACTACATTGGTAAACTTTTAAACCTACAATATCTATCTATCTATCTATCTATCTATCTATCTATCTATCTATCTAGGATGAAGGCAAGTAATCATAAATGCTAATGTTATCAGCATATACCTCGAGTATATTCTTTTTAAAAAAATAAAATAAAACAAAAGACAGACGTCTATGCATTGTAGCATCAAAAGAATAAGTTAAACAAAAATGTCTGCTGATTTTAATAGATGATAAAATAGAAAGAGAAAAACATTTCGATGTATGAAAGAATTAATTTTTTCATATACATAATCAGCTGCAGTCTTCGGTGCTCGAACAGTCAGAGGTCAGTAGATAAGAATATCATTTTTTAAAGTACTTTAGTTTTGGGAAGTCCACTCGAGAGGTATGGTGGTTCTTTTCACTGAAGAAAGACCTCCATAAAGAAAATATAAAAAGCTGAAATTCGTAGCAGTGCTGATTATGAAGTGTCACATGCACCCCAGCTTCCGAGGTTGACTCAGATCATCATCAATAAAGACGCCTATACGTGGGTATTCTCAGAATATGATTTTGATTCTTTTCCCTTTGGTGGGGCTGGATCGTGGATGGTACGAATTGACTAAGTGCTGCTACCGACTGATCTTGGATTGAATGAATCTACAGAACGTGGGCGAGAGTCATTTAGAAGATGAAATTGTACTGGCCGCGGCGAAAAATTGCCACAAACCTATTTCAAAATAGCATTCAATAAATGTATTCCAACGAAATAGCATACAACAAGTATTCCACCGAGTTTCCCATTAGTCAAAGCACCTCTAAAACTGCACTTTTGATACAATTTGAAGATGCGCTACTGTATTATTTTTAATATCCTCTGCGACTTCTAATTCTTGAGATGATTTATCAGTTTAAGAAACAAGAAGAGGTTGCACTTAGCCCAGTGCGATGAGGATGGAGCATTCTGCACTTGAATAGATTCGTGTTTTGTGAGAAATATTGTTTTTAAAAAGTATCGATATTGGATTCATATTTTTTAAAAATTGGTCCTAATTCATCAAGACAGAAGTCCAGGCGTCTAACGATCATCTCTTTATTATAGAAGTTACTCAGTTCATTTGAAAGTTAAATTCTGAAATTAAATAGCTGAAAGCTTCAATTTAGATACTTTTTGATCAAACTTTGCACTAAAGTAATGGTTCCCGCTAGTTCATTGAAGTTAAGTAGTAATGAATGGGTGACCACTTAGTAAAAGCATTTACTGCATTGCCTGAATAATAACAAAATATGTATGAAAGGAAATGCAAAACTCTGTGTATGTGTGTGCGTGCATGGGTGTTAGTGCATTTATACATCTTTGTACATAGTAGTACTTTTAAGTATGTGTTGAGCTGTGTGGTTTGTTCAGCAACACTAAAAAGTAATTGACTTTATCTATTCGTCTTTATATAACACCATTGTTGAGTGCATTACATTGAATATAGCGTCATCGTCGCCCCCTGTGAAGATAATCTGAAAAATCTTTGCATGTATAAAATATAAAATTATCATTGATAAACAGTTTCTATTTTGATAAATCACAATCATTTTCGGTACTTTTAACAAATAAGTGTTTTTAAGTTACTTATCTGCCATTCTATCTGCATGTAATAAATATTCCCAACGAATTAATGGCTAACTTTTAAAGTCGATAAGAACGCTTTTGCATTGAGTTAAGTCACATAAATACACAGATTTGTATCTGGTCCAAATATCTTTGTATATTGTCAAACATAAATTCCAGTAGATAGTTTTGTTTTACAAAAATGAGTAATTTACCCCACATATTTCCCTATATAGTATTTTGGATGGTTATTGATTTCTATTGTAAATGACACAAAGTGATTTTTAATAAAATATATTTGTAATTCAATTCATATTGACTTGCAGAACACGGAGCAATTTCATGGTTTAATTAGTGTAGGTAAATAATGTTATGATTTACGAGGCTCGTTCAGAAAAGTTCTATAACTCACCAAGAAAAAAGCTATTGCTGAACATTTTTGTCATGGCAACACATTACCACTTCGTATAAAGATAGAAAAACTAATTCCGATTTCTGTCTTAATTTCTGTGTAGATGAGACCCATACAAAATTGAGAGGTGTGAGATGAATGTAAAATCTTGGTGAGGCTTATAACTTTTTGTACGACCACCATATATTATACAATATATATATATATATATATATATATATATATATATATATATATATATATATATATGCTTTGGCCGGCCGTAGTGGTCGGGTTCTCACCATCTTCGGCAAAACTCACTTTATCACCTGGCGTCTGAGACTCTGGTTTTTAAGTGATTCCGATGGGGCTCAAGGCATTTTTGAAACAGCTGGATTTGTGTGGACTCCGGCTCTGTGGTAGTACCCACAATAAAATTGGCCTTGTGTCTTAGTCTGGCGTACGTATGGCGTCTAAAAAATAACTGTGTCTCTGTCTTTCCGACAACAAGACGACTAATGTTGCAAACATTAGTTGGCGAACTGTATTTCTCTTTGTAACCAAATATCTCTTACCTTACATGTATGTCGACCCTTACTACTCACGCTACAACAATTATATATATATATATATATATATATATATATATATATATATGTGTGTGTGTGTGTGTGTGTGTGTGTGTATGTTTGATTTATAAACATTTCCATGTACCAAGTACACTGCATAAAACATTTGATAAATGAATAGCTGTATGGATATGCGCAAAATAATACAAAAGCATTGGTAAAAATTATAAACATAAAAAGTAAGCCAATGAAACCAAAAATCCAAGTAACTTTTAAAAGAACCAGTGACCATTGGAAATTTAATGCCAGACCAATAATGTAGCTCACAAAGTCACAGAATATATATATATATATATGTGTGTGTGTGTGTGTGTGTGTGTGTGTGTGTGTGTGTGTGTGTATGTATGTCGGGTATGATCAAGATAGAAACAATCGAATAACCCTGGAGTGTATGATGAAAAAATACCAAATCTTCGTTTCAAAATAAAGATTATGCCCATAATACCATTCTAAATAATTTTAGAACTTTCCTCCTCAGATTATCTCTTGTTCTGCTCTATGTAACTATCCATATTTTTTCATCTTCAGATCGTCACTTATTTTGCAATATGCAACACACTTGGTCACAGTAAAGATTCCAACAATTTTAAGATATCGATTTTTTCAAAACGTCTGCATTGAATATGAAGCAAAAATCACACTTTCAATAACAAGAGTGTTTGTGGCGGCTCCAAAATCGAAAAGTGAATTGAGATTCAGACAATATCATAGTTGGAACAAGTAAGAATAATGCAGAAAGAACTGGAGAAGTGGGAATACTTTGTTGTCGTTTGTGGCCAACAAGGATTTCACCAGACACTTCTGTAAAATTTCATATAATCTGCTGATATACAAAATGACTCCACTGTGATGAGAAATTTCTTTGTTATGGTCACACTCAACATGGATTTTCTGGTGATGTGGAAAAAGAAATAAAACCCTATCATTATTCACTGGTGAATAAAATATCTGTTAATTTGTTTTGGGTCGGGGTAGATTGTTTGTTATATGGGATCTGTTAAAGATGCACACATGTGAATACCAGAAATATATTCATATTAAAGGTATATACATTGGTATAGTAGAAATATTGTATTAAAGTAACTCTTACATTGTGGTTGGTTGGAAGGTTTTACGGCATATCAATCACAGTTGGATTAGTTAATGTCGGCATTTATCTTTCCATAAGTAATTATATGGTTTCATATAATTGATGATATCCATTTGTAAACTATAAGAGCTTAAAGGAAATCTTGTTAATACAAATGATTAATGTACATTTGTATAATTTCTTGTTATTGTTTACATTCAATAATCATTTGTTTGCAGAATGATGCGGTTTCCAGCAGGACACATAACGTAACGTTTATATGCGTCGGTTACCTAAGCTTCTAAGACAAAATCATCTGGCAGTTACCTGTTCAATCCTGACTGCAGGCGAGTACCAACACAGAAATACTTAACACTTGTACCGGTTATGGTTAACGGAATCAGTGTAAGCGACCCCTGAGGATTAAATAAAGGATGTGATTCGAAGTTCCGTGTAGACTACCAAGTTCGACAAAAAACACCTGAAAAAGGTCGGAAGACATATCGGCCGAAACGATATGAATATAACAATGAGGATGAAGACACTAAATGATAAAAATAATCAAATTTTGTCTCAGAAATTCAGACAACTGAAAAACATTGGAGAGGTCAGGGGAAACATATCTATTGCTGTAAATGTCTACTCAAAGGTAAATTTTGGTTACTGTCTATTTAAATCACTGATTTTCGCGTCTCGTAAAAATCATTTGCTTAACATTTGAATTTAAATGAAGACTTGCTAGCTAATGACCAATGTTTGTTCCAGGTGAATATTTTTGAGAAGACAAAATAGATTTGTTTTAAATTTAGCGCCCTAGCTCCGTGACTAGTGTAATTTTTTAATTATTGGAATATGTGTAGACCAAATGGAATTCCAAACCCTCCCTCCAAAGCTCCCCAAAACTTCCCCAACCAAACATATATTGCGCCCTCGCACAATCTCTATCACATATGACTCTTCTCTAACCGGAAAATCTTTATTCGATTGGGACTGAAAGTATTACAATATTTCCATTTTCATATTAGAAAAGTATACCAAACTAAATTTAAATTATTACTAGCTCAATAGGAAATTGACCATCGGGATAAGGAAACAGGAAGTTCACACGGGAACGATATCTTATGAAATAAGAATAAGTAATTGGACTTTAACTAAGATAAAACTTAGTTGTTTTTTTTGGGGGGGTGACCCGCTGTCAATCACCATGACTGTCTTCGGTCACGTCTGTGTCAGGTGCGCAGATTTTAAACAACCCCTAACAAATGGTATATGCACAACCCAGCACCTATCCTAGAAAATGACTCGCATAAACTCCTATGGGACTTTAATATACAAACAGATCACCTAATCCCGGCCAGGAGACAAGACCTAATAATAATCAACAAAAAAAAAAAAAAGAGAACTTGCAAAATAGTCGACTTTGCTGTCTCGGCAGACCACACGATAAAACAGAAAGAATGTGAAAAGAAGGATAAATACCTCGACCTTGTTAGGGAACTGAAAAAACTGTGGAACATGCAGGTTACAATTATACTAATTGTAATTGGTGCGTTTGGAAAAGTAACTAAGGGATTACTAAAGGGACTAGAGTACTTGGAGGTTTGCAGACGAGTGAAGACCATCCAAACGACAGCATTGTTGAGAACTGCCAGAATACTAAGAAGAGTCCTGGAGACTTGAGGAGACTTGCTGTCACTCAGACTTCAGTGAAAAACCATTGGCTATCGCTGATGTGAAAAGCTCTAATGAGTGAACAATAACAATAATAATAATATGTTTGCACAGTTATATGATATCAAGTATTCCTATAGAAAACGAATTATTTTCAAAACGGATCTTTTTGTCCCATAATTGATGCTTCTAAAAAGTACTTCCGCTCCCAATGAGAGGAATGACACAACATAGAGCTCCCAAACTGGAATGACTTCATCGGATATAGAATAGAGTCACATCAGGACACCTTTTTTTGTGGTGGTAGGGTGGGGGATTACCCCTCTGTATGAGGAGTATTCAAAGCCCTGTCCACAGATCTGTTTAAATTAGAATTGGCTTTGCTGATAATGTATTGTAATAATCTTCATTTAAACCCAAAAGAATTCAAATAATCAGTTGTGATCTTTACCTACTTTTATCTTTAATTTAATTTTCTGGAAGCCTAGAACATTCGGAAGGTTTTGATACTTTATAAACGCAATATGGTCTGAAAATTATCAAAATTAGCAGCAAATATGAGCAGGGTTTTAAGTTTGTTGAAAAAAAACAACAAAAAAAACAAAAAAAAAAAAACAAAAAAAAACAAAAAAACAACAACAACAACAACAAAAACAACAAACAAAAAACCCAAACAAACACCCCCGCCACCCCACCTAAAAAAACAAACGAAATAAATAATAGTTTCTTGATAGGAAATCGATTATTTTACTCGGCTAAATGAAAATACAAAAATTTGGCTTAGTCTACACTCTATGTGGGAGTTAAAGGTGTATTTGGTATGACACTAAGTTGTATTTGATGGTGAGGCTTCAGTTCTAGAGAAATAGGATCTATGAAGTACTCATTCATTGCCATTACTCCCATATTAACTTTGCTCTGCAGTGTTAGTCAGAGTCCTTTTTATATGTCAAATAGGTCTGTTAAAAATTACTCGTATTTGATAGGATCATGTAAAAAACAACAACACAAAAATGTGAGCGTATCAGGAACGCGATTATCAAACCTCTGGGCACAAAACAGCCCTAGACGGATTGACATGCCGTTAAAATCAATCAATCGGTTTCGTTAATCCAACGGACACAAAATAAAGGCTCAATTCAGCAATACAGTTTCATTTTAAAGAGAACCCACTGTGGGTGTCCTCGTGGTGTAATGGTTAAAGCGCTGGACAAAGCGAGTTTGAACTCCAATCATGTTATTACTTTCGAATAAATACTCTTGGGAAAGGTATGAACCCCCTTATCTACCCATCCATGGGTTAAATTGTACTTTGGCATTAAATAACCTAAGAAAGTTGATATGCCATTAAACAAAGAAACCAAACCAGAACCAATTTTAGAATTTTCAAAAGGTATGTAAAATAAATAATATCCCTGGTTCCCTTCAGTAATGAGAGAAAAGTTGAATCTTCGAATTCAATCCTTGAATTATGATGCAATGGTAAGTAAAAGTAAAGTTGACGATTGTAGTCGAGGGCGACGAGATAGCTCCCTTTCCAATAGCTACAACACTGAGATGTAGGGAAGGGCGCTACTCCTTTCCCTGAATTGCTCTACTTTACCCTTGATAATACCTTATATTGCTGAGTGTTAATCAAGGAGGTATCAAGTACCCTTTTTAAAGTCTTTGGTATGACGTGACCTGGGATTGAACCCAGGTCTCCTGGACCAAAAAGACGCCTGATTTTTTGGACGGCACGAGAAAAACAACAGTAACAACAATAACAACAACAACTACTAATAATAATTATAATTATAGTAATAAAGTATTTTCGTGAAGCGTTATAGAATCCTTATCTTTTAATCAGTAGAACTAGAGTTTTACACGCTCATCTCTCAATTAATCGTGTATTTCAGTCTTGCACTTGTTATTGGATATTTTAGCTCAGACAAAAAACAAAAACCTAAACAACAAACAAAACAAAACAAAAATGCAAAAACAAACTTAGAATTCTAACACTAACTTTCATGGGAGGCAAGCTTCCTCCAGTTGCAGTAAATAAACCGAAATAAATAAAACTCTGAAATACCTTCTGCCATTTTATAGATAGTGAGTATTAATGTGTTTTCATCAGAAGTCGACTTAGTTTTACTTAAACCTAAAATGTTTATATACGTCATGATATAAAATTATAACGGTTACAAGGTACGACAAAAATGATTAAGGGTAAAACTTTAAACTTTATAATTTTAGAATTTAAAATTGAAATGAAGACATTTGCACAACTAGGTAACTTATATAACAAATTGATGATGATCCGTATGATGTAATAGGAGTTTCTTTCAATATGATTCGATTACCATTAATCTTGGGAATTCTGTTACTATCTAATCTTCTGAATCGGAGTTTTCGTTTGAGTCTTTTAGTTGCATTTAATATTTGTATTGTTTTGTTTATTCGCTGGTCCTTATGTTTCACTCACGACAGCCTCCAACTACGGTTGAGAATTAACCAAGAGATAATAACCATTCGGCTTGTTTGAGATGGGGTCATATCAGCCAGTATATTCGTGTCAGATGACAGATTTCAAGCCCCTGATAATTCCAAGGTTTCAGTACTTAAAACCTTGTGCCTTTAAGTTAACAATGGTTAAAGTCTTGTTTCTACCGACGTGGTTGATCCTGAGGAACAGCCTTTAAGATAAAAAGTGTTAATGTTTATTTGCCATTATTGTAATATGAAGAATACAGTTGGGACTTAGTCATATTGGATCTAGTGTTTGACATGACCAGCCAACTGATCGAATCGTGCCTCTTCGACTGCCGGTCAAACTTAAGTAAAGGTTAAAGTAGAGTGATACAGGTTACGTGATCTCTTAGTACTCGAGTCATGGACTGCTCAGCCACTAGGATTCCCTCCAACAGGTATTAAGGGTCATCTACAGCTAAGAGGTGGCTTCATTGTGGGGGTCTAACCCATCTGCAGAAGATGTAGTGAGTGAATTCTACAACTCTTGCAGACAAGGGAAGTACCGGCTCATTGGCATAATGGCCCGGGAGACAGGGGTTCAATCCCTTGTCGAATCATACCAAAGACTAAAAAATGGTTACTTAATGCCTTCTGGCTAAACACTCAGCATTATAAGGTACGGATCAAGGCTAAGTGGAGCAATATAGGGAAAGAAGTAGTGCCCTCTCCTACACTTCGATGTAGTAGCTATTGAAAAGGGAGCCTTCAAGTCGACCTTGACAACGGCCGGCCAACTACAACATATGTGTATATCCATATTTACCGACCCCTCCGCTCGGGCAGGATATGACACAAGGTCAATTTTTAAGCGGAGTTTAACAGGTTTGAATTCAGAGTTTTTCTTCTCCTAGACTAGTTGCCTTACCATGGCTAAAGAACCAAGTCTACCCTACTATTTTACCCATATCTGGAGGGATAATAATTGAATTCATACCTTTCCCAAGGGTATTAGTGCTATGTTAAATGTAATCAGTCTCGTCCAGGATTTGAACTCGTGTCGCTGTGTCCATTTCCTACGACGATAACCATTACACCACGAGCAGCTCCAAAACAACATATGTGTATATATTTATTTACCCATCTCCTCTGCATGAGTAGGATGTCACACGAGGTCAGTTTTTAAGCAGATTTTAATAGCTTAGAATTCAGAGTTTTTCTCAAAGACCGATTGATGTACCAAGTTTAAAGAGCCCTGTCTGTCCAACTATTTACTAATAGAGGAAGATAGAATTGTTGGATTCATGTCTTTCTCAACGGTTTTAGTGTTATGTGAAAGGCAAACAGTCTCGAACAGGATTTGAACTCAGGTAACCGAGTCCATTTTCTAAGACAATAACTGTTACACCAAGAACGCTTCCAGATGATAATAATAGAAGTGTAATAAAATAAAGACATTCGTAAAAAAATTATATAAAAAGTATGCGTACAATGACCCCAGTTACAAATAGGCAAAAAATAAATCCTTCCATAAATCACTTTATCATCTTTCATTTTTTCTTGTGTACGTCAGATAAATGTGAGTCTAATTCAGTGGCAAAATTGGCGCTTTTCCTTTCAATTGATACCAAAAATCGGAAGGAAATAAATCCTGTAGCTTATAGGCCACTTTGACCAGCGTAATTGGAAATAGTCCACGGCTGGCATCATTTTATCTATTGGCAATTGTAATGTCTGGTTAAATGTAGCAAGTAACACGATTA
>OY757920.1:26134753-26189753 GCA_963585895.1 Sepioteuthis lessoniana
ATGTTCTTGGGGTCCTTACAAGTTTCGGGTCTTCCAACATCATACTTGCCCTCCCAAGTGACCCTACCGAAAGTATTGTTCCAGCCGGCGATCCTGCAATAAAAATACGCCCAGTATGCAAAATCACACAGTTCACACCTCAAAAGAAAAAAAAATTTAAATGCTACTGCTAACGAGTTTTTAAAATGGTATTGGCCAATGAGAAACGACTTACGTCACTTCCCTCCCAGTCGCGGCGAATTATAAAGGCAAACATACCACGAACTTGTTCTATATCTTGTATGAGTCGGGCACTTCTGGTGGTGTAACGGTTAGCAAGCTAGACTAACAAACCTACACGAGTGAGTTCGAGTCATTGGGCGCCCCATTCATTCGGCCTTGTGCCACATCGAAGCAAAGAGGTTTGAAAATTACTATATCTTGTATGAGTACACTCACTTGCACTGAGCCAGGTTTGGATCAAGATAACAGGTAATATCCTTCTGACAAGCAAGTCTTGACAAAAAAAAAAAGAAGCTTTTTCCTCCCTAACTTCTTTATGACTACGAATTAAAAGAAAATAATTAAATAAATAAATAAAACCTAAATAAAGATAAATAGATAAAATATATATATATACGTACATATATATATATATAATAGGGAGAAAAATAATAATAATAAACAAATAAAATAAAATTAAAAAAAATAATATATATATATATATATATATAATAGAAAAAAATTATATATATATAGATAAATAAAAGGAAATCTATTAAAAAAGAAAAAAAAAACTTGAGGAATTACTTTGCCAGACCGAAGTAGGACGCTGTCAGTCATAATACGATTAGATTCATCTTAGAGGGGACCTATTCTTGATACTGTATGAAATTTGTCCTTTTTCCCTTTTTTTTCCTTACTTTCTTCTTCTCTTTTTCTTTTTTTTTTTCCTTTTCCACTTTTACTTTTTTTATTTTCTCGTTTTTTCTTTGTACAAATTTACATTCAATTATATACATATGTGCAAAAGGGAAAACTACACTACCTATACAATTCTTCTTTTCCTAAATCTTCTATTTACTATCGCATACCTCCACACTCGTTAGTCTGTTGTACTCCATGGTTCTGCTCTTTTAATCCATAACCATCTCGATGCTTTTTCTGCAGATTCTGATATCGCTCTGATGGCCTTTCTCTTTTTTTCTCCTATCATCCCTTAACGACTTAGAAATTTGCATCCTGATCTTCCCGCAAAACCGCGGCAGCCAACTTCTATTGGATAACATGCTGTCCGCCATTTGTTAACTTTACATTGCTCAACAAGCTCCTGATATTTTTCGAGCTTTCTTTCGCAGACCACATCGACGTTTTCCTCCAACGGGACTGTCAGTTCTATCAGCAGCACCTGCCTTGTTTCAGTTGATCAAAGAATTAAATCCGGTCGCAGTGTTGTTGTTGCAATTTGCTCTGGAACTTTCAAACGATTCCCGATGTCTACTCTCCACTGCCAGTCTTGAGCGGTAGATAGTAGGCAAGAGTTGATTTTACACGCCGAGGGGGGGGGGCATTCACCGGCTTGGACGAAGTAAATCGGCCTCGCTTCCGGCTTGTAATTGTTCGCACGGATTGCAGCGTCCACTGTATCAGCAACCGTCCTCAGTACCTTGTGTCTCCAACGGTACCCCCCCCATCGCCTAATGCTCTTGGACAGGCACTCATAATGTGCCTTAATGAGCCTTTTCCGGCACACAGTGGACACAATGGTATTCCGCTTTTCCCCCAAGTAAATAAATTCGCCGGACTTGGTAGTACATCATAAACTGATTGTACTAGAAATTTCAAGCAGCTAGCATCGGCGTGCCAAATGTCTGACCAGCTTATTTTCCTTTTCACAAAATTCTCCCATCGTGTCCATGCTCCTTGCCGACATAGCCCAACCATTTTGCTTCTTCTTTTTTCCTCAACGCTAGCGCGAACCTCTTCTTGAATTAGGTTCCGTCTCTGCTTCCCCTTGGCTTTATGAATTTGAGTACTAGGGAAGTAGCCCAGGCCAGCTCGACCTATCGCCACCGTCCCCACGAGAGCCTTCAGCCTTAATCGCTCCTCGGCATTCCCCAGTTCTTTCTTTGCACACCATTTCCTTCCTGTGCGAACTTCAACGATAGCTGTCGCAACTTTTGGGTCTTTCGTATCCCTATACAACTTTACTTCTCTCGTTCGAGAGACTACAAATTCCTCCATCAAGCCTTTAAAGGGGAGTTGTAGTGCATTTGAAGAGCCATATAATGCGGCACTACTCAAGCTTCTAGCTAACCCAAGCCATCTTCGGAGGTAGTTGTTAACCTTCCTTTCCATGGCTTCCACGATTGTCATTGGGGAGTCATACACAAATAATGGGGAATACTGCGTGCTGATATATCCACGCTTTGAAACGGCCCGGAAGGCCGGACTTGTCCACTCTGGTCAGCCAGAGCTCCAGGTCACCTACCGCGGCTCGGACAGCATTGGTATCTCTCAGTGTGGTATCGAAAATCTTTCCTAGGCTCTTTACGGGGCATTCCGACAAGGTGGGTATCATTGTTTCCGCTATTGAAAAACGGAATTTGTCCGCCGTTCTCCCTTTCTTCATGACGAACGACCTCGATTTAGCAGGCTTGAACATCATCCTCGCCCACGCTATCAGTTTTTCAAGGCTGCGTAGGATCCACCTGCTCCCCATAACTGATGTTGTAGTAACAATCAGGTCATCCATGTATGCTCTTATCGGGAGTTGGTGCACTCCCGTCTTCATCATCGGACCTCGACACTCGATCCCAGCCGATTTCACAATCATATTTATGGCCAGGGTAAAGAGGGTAGCTGACAGCGTGCAGCCAGTAATGATACCCCTCTCGAGTCTATGCCAATCGGAAATTAATATCTTGGATGAGATTCTTACCTGAAAGTTGTTATAATAGCCCAGGATTAATTCGCTGATTTTGCCAGGTACATGATGTCTCTTTAAGGCTTCCTCTACCAATTTATGCGGGATGGAACCGTATGCGTTCGCGAGGCCCAACCGCAAAACGGCGAGGTCACCTTTACCTTCCCTGGCCTCCCTCAATATCTGGGTAACTACTCCAGTATGTTCGAGACATCCCTGAAAACCCGGGATCCCGCCCTTCTATACTGTAGTGTCAATATAATTATTCTTCAACAGATACTTGCTCAGACGTCGCGATAAAATGCTGAAAAAGATTTTACTTTCAGTACTCAACAAAAAAGAAAACATCCTAAATTGCTCTATCCCCTTGGAGTTCTCTTTGGGGATCCACACTCCCTCTGCGAATCTCCACTGGTATGCAACCCTTCCCCTTCACCATATCACCTTTATTATCTTCCAAAGAAGCAGGAGGAGACCAGGGCAGCGTTTATAAACGCCGTATGGGACCCCGCTAGGGCCCAGAGCTGAGGCTAAACGAGCTGTCTTCACTACTTCTCTCACTTCCTTCCAGCTAGGTTCTTCTAAGTCAAATTTAGTTGTTGGCTAGTGTGGCCTAATGACAGTTTCCAGATTGCCTAGTTACTTGTCCCTTTCTGGATCACTCAGATTATCCCTAAGATAGGTATTCAACTCTTCTGTCGGGCAATTTAGTTGGCCGCTTCGCTTATCACCAAGTAGTTTCTTAGCGAAGCCGAAGGGATCTGTGAGGAACGATGTTCTCTTCCACGCTCTTTCTTTCCGACGCCTTCTATGCCACTCTGCTTTCAGTATTGTTCTTAGTTTTGCCCTCAATATCTCTCTGAGCTCGGTTAATGGCTGGCGTTCTCCCTCACTGGCCTATTTGTACTTTTTCTTGAGTGCCCTTAATTCACGTCTCAGGTCTTTGCCCTCCGGTTCTTACAGTAGGTTTTTTCTTGTTTACCTTCACGTAAGCCAAATCTTTCCTTGTCATAGCTGACAATAATTGCTGATAGAACGGTTAACCGCCTATCAAAGTTGCCTTTTGATGTTGTTTGGATAATTTCGCTTACGTGTTCGTCGAACTGAATCCACTCATTATTGCATTTTGCAGAAGGCCACTTAATCTGCTTATAGTTTTCTCTGCTTGGAGTTGTTCGGTCTATTGCGTGGAGGGACTGGACACTGTGGTGTGAATCCTGGCCGTGCAACTCCTTCGTCTCACCAGGGCGTAAGCCTGTGCGTAGCATATGATCTCTCTCATCCATACATTTCATCTTGGCCAGGTCTATTTTAAGGCCACGCAGATTTTTGAATTCTTTCCCTCAGTCGCAAATCTTTCTCGTAATCCTTTGATCGAAATTAGGGATCGGTATCGTGAGGTCCATCCTATCGGGAATCTAATGCTCCCCCTCCCTCTCGGGATTCCCTGGGGGTGCGTTCTGTTGTGTTTCGTCGTAGTGTTTCTAGGAAATATACATAATGGAGTGCTGGTCCACCATGCTTCTGGTGGCCGTCTTTCCGGCTGTCCACTATCTCTCCAGCTGTCACCGGTACTTTCTACGGTTGTCATCTGGTCTATTCCCAGCAGTTACTGCGTCAATCAGTATTAAAATTGTAGTCACACACTTAAAAAAAGTGCACAGAATCGCCTCATCAGTGATGTTCTTGGGGTCCTTACAAGTTTCGGGTCTTCCAACATCATACTTGCTCTCCCAAGTGACACTACCGAAACTATTGTGCCAGCCGGCGACTCTGCCGTAAAAATACGCCCAGCAAGCAAAATCACACAGTTCACACCTCAAAAGAAAAAAAAATTTAAATGCTACCACTAATGAGTTTTTCCCTCCCAGTCGCGGCGAATTATAAAGGCAAACATACCACGAACTTGTTCTATATCTTGTATGAGTAGGGCACCTCTGGTGGTGTAACGGTTAGCAAGCTAGACTAACAAACCTACACGAGTGAGTTCGAGTCATTGGGCGCCCCATTCATTCGGCCTTGTGCCACATCGAAGCAAAGAGGTTTGAAAATTACTATATCTTGTATGAGTACACTCACTTGCACTGAGCCAGGTTTGGATCAAGGTAACAGGTAATATTCTTCTGACAAGCAAGTCTTAACATAAAAAAAGCCTTTTCCTCCTTAACTTCTTTATGACTATGAATTAAAAGATAAATAGATAAATAAACAAATAAATAAAACCTAAATTAAGATAAATAAATAAAAAATATATATACGTACATATATATATATAATAGGGAAAAAATAATAATAAATAAATAAATAAAATTATAAAAAAATGATTAAAAAATATATATATAATAGAAAAAAATTATATATATATAAATAAATAAAAGGAAATATATTAAAAAAGAAAAAAAAAACTTGAGGAATTACTTTACCAGACCTCCGAAGAAGGACGCTGTCAGTCATAATACTCGAACCGGTACCAGCAGGCAACCCGACAACTTTGTGCTCGAGAATGCCAGTTGCACTAAAAATATATGTATCATCCTGAAGTGCTATGAACCAGCAAAAAGTAAATGTTGCTATGATTAGAAAGACCCACCACACTCCATCCCTGTTCAATCAAGTGTCCATTGAAGAAGTCCGAACCAAAGATGCAGTTCAGGATGTGTGGGAGTGGTAGCACAGCCTACTGCTCTTGTCGACTGCGCGTGACTTAACCACAATCACATCAGAATGAGGCCGATACTAGTACCTCAGGGAACCTCAAGTATACCTAACATCAAGGGACGGATACCCCCCTCGACTTGATGATATCACTGTAAATATACTCCGAAAAACCCGTTTTATTGAAGATATTCTTCGAGTTTATTGACGAGTTAATTGAATTTGCGTTCTGGCTTAGGTTGGAATATACCACCCATTGGAGCAGAAATTGAATAGTCTTCAACCCCGACAATTTGGAGAAGACAAAGAAGAGTTTGCCGGCTTCATAATAACGGCCGATATCGTAAAGCCAACTAAAAGAATGACAGAAGCTATTCTCAACTTCCCCACTCCCACAAATATCACAAGTACCAGGTCCTGGTTCAAATTAATGAACCAGGTCTCGTACACATTCTCGCAGACCGAGGTAAAAGCCCTTTTTCGAGAATAATTTCGTATGAAAGACCGGAAATTTAACTGAGACGCAAACGAACTTTGCGAGGAGTCGAAATGAAACATCGTATGGAAAATCGAGAAAGGAGTGAAAACGTTTGAGATGGATTGGGTAACATGTCTCTCAACGGACTTTTGTAAAACAGGCAGAGAGTACTTCCTGTTTCAAAAGCACTACCGGTGCCCAACTAAATCCGGTCTTAATTGTGGTGAAAATCACTTAATAATAACCCTAGTCGAATCCTGATTTACTACAGACGCATATCCATGGATATGGTCCATCTTGGTTGCACCGATTCGCCAACCCGGAGCTTTCGGAGTAGGTGACGGTGCGTGTTGTACTGCTTCTGGTTGCACGGACATATGCGCGGCTTTTAAATTATGCACCACCTACCACGATACTACCAGCCACAGCAGGTACCTGTTACTACTTGAACTGCTTCGGTCACATGATATACGCACAGCAAACTAACTGCTATCAAAATATTGCAAAACTTTTGAACTACCCAATTATTATTAATATATACTACTCTTATCCCGTAATAGTATAGCCTAGTCGACTGGGGGCTTGGCCGTAGAATACGGCGACTGCATCTCTGCAAAATGGTAATCCATCGCCCCCAACGAGTTTCCTTGATATGACACAAGACCATCTAATAATGAGGCTCCAGTTCGGGAGCTTTAGGGAATGTAGAGTATCCCTTCATTGCCTTTACTTCCAGGTTCACTTTGATTCGTTAGGGTCACATCTATTGGACAAAAAGAGCTATTTAATCATTTACCACACTTGAAACCATTAAACTGTGTGTCAGAAAATAAACTCTGGATCGTTTAAAATGTTACCTTCAAACTATTCAGTTAAAAATTGTATGTCTAAACAGGATTTGGCATTAAATAACTCACTATGGTTGATATGCTAAAAAACCACAACTATCTAACCAACCAACCAACCAACGATAGCAGTCGTAACATTTACATATAAATTTCATGCGAGAAATGTTGCAACTATGATGGCAAAGTGATAGGGTTTATATTTCCGCGTTCTATTCCTAAGTTGCAAAGATTCACTATGGAGTTTTTACTGGTTTTATTATAAAAACATAAGCAGAGAATGTAAAAAATAACTCAAGACGACAAAGAATACTTTGATGAAAGACAAAAAAACAAACAAAAACAAATGGAAAGAAAGATTAAAACGAGATGATATGAAGTAGAAATAGATGGATGGGAGAGATTCAAGAAGAAAATGTGAGCGAGGTATTTTAAAGATGAAAGCAAGAATCGAATGCAAAACAATGAGAAAAAATGTAACAAGACTGAAATCTCATAAAAAAGAATTAATCAGAACTTGAGAACAACGAGGAGAGAGAGAGAGAGAGAGAGAGAGAGAGAGAGAGAGAGAGAGAGAGAGAGAGAGGAAACGAGAAATATGTCTCAAAAATTCCTATCAAATCAAACGATGTCGATGCTAAAAGCAAAAGCAAAAGTAAGAAAAAACCCCAAAAAACAAGAACAAAAAAAAACAACAAAAAACAAAAAACAAACAAATTGCGAGAAAAAAAAGCAAAATAAAAAAGGAAAACAATATACAAAAACAAAATAAAATAAAACCAAAACAAAATAAAAACCACGAAAATACAAAAAAGAAAATCGAACAATTAGAGAAAAAAATGCAAGGACAAAAAGAAGAAAAAAGAGAATTGAACGGATGATAAAACATTAAAAAATGTCACAAGACAATTTGTTATGACTTAAGGGAACAAACATACTGAAAGATATCATTTTCTGGGTTTCAAATTCGCATTTTTGAAGGTATACTTACACAGAAAACAGAATGGAGATAAAAAAAAAAAAATGTGGATCGTGCAGAAGAAATACCCAGGAACAGTTAAAATCCCGTTCAGTATTTAAGCACACTTAAATAACTAAATAAGCATCTTTTCTCTGCATTAAGATGAAAAAAAAAAAAAAAACAACAACACTTACCGGAAGAAAATTCAAGGGATTCGTTTTGATGTAGAAAACATTTTGATTTAAGCGGATTGATTCAATTCAAAATGATATGTAGAGCATTATTTTCTATCGATTATGAATAAATGGTGACAGTGAACACTAATATTTACAAGAACTTGCCCACTCAAATTAACAATGCGATCGACCAGCATATTTGAATGCTTAAGAGTTGAAGGCTCCCAGCCTGGAAAACAAACAAGTTGACCTGTGTAAATAGACATGGATTCCACTCGTTTAGGTTAGTTCAGGGCGTCATTACAACTTGATATAAATAGCAAATAGAAGTCCGAAGTTTAAAAAATAGTAATTACATTCAAGTGGGGACTTCATAATATCTATTTTTTAATACATTTATGAAAATGACGTTGTGGGATTCGATAGGTTTCTACTCGGCATAAAAACATTTTTCTTTATTATGGACACAATTCAATATATTTAAAACTTTATTATTTTTTTTTGCTCTGTATTCATCTATTAGATAAATTCAATTAAAACTTGAAGTTTTTGGTTTATTTTTCATGAAATGAGGCAAATAGCAATTTTTGATTCATAATTTTAGACTTTTCGAAGATTAAAAAACTAGATGGCAACTATACACGGATGCTGGGTACTGTTTTGAACAAATACTGGGAATATCATCCTACAGGATCAGTTGTACAGCCACTTACGTCTCATTTCACAAAGCAGCCCAAAAAGATAATTTAGACATACTAGGAACTGCAGGTTAAGTAAGGATAGATAATTAAATAGATTGAGAGGGGAGAGAGAGAGAGAGAGAGAGAGAGAGAGAGAGAGAGACAGACAGACAGACAGACAGACAGACAGACAGACAGAGAAACAAAGGAATCCGTGCTGTCAGTACACCTTGACGAAGATGCTGCCTCTAATGATGATGATGATGATAGTCAAGAAGTTAAGCGCTTCTATGTGGTCCGACAGCTGTCATTGAGGCTAGAATGATATTTAAAACATTTAACAACTTGGAGTAGTTTTATATAATTTATTTAAAAGAATAGATTCTTTCACAGACTGTCATAGGTCTAATTAGTTTTTCGGTATCAGTTTTTGACGATATATTTATGATCGAATGCTTTTTTTAACATATTTGAAATTAATTTCAAATGAATATTGCAATTAAATACTAATACTTTAGTATTTAACACGTTAATCAACAAATAAATTACATTTTTCTACTTTACCGGTGAAGTACCAAACAACATCAATTACACATTAATTACACAATATTCTCCCTCTCCTTATCGGGTAGAACTTTGAATACACTGACTGTATCCCCAGTGAGACCCTCCCCAAAAGGGTATCTTGTGTATGAAACTAAACTGCATTTGTTGGTAAGGTTCCAGTTCTGGAGATCTAGGCTGGAGATCTAGGGTGTGTGATGTACCTATTCATTGCCATTTCTCCCAAGCCCACACTGGTCTGAAGTGGTAGCACCTGTTAGGGTTCCATAGGTCTAATCAAAAATTAATTCGTATCCAGTCGGACAGTTTTAAAAAAACCCTTAAGAAAAATCAACAAAAAATATAAATATAAACGTACCATGAACGCAATTCCCTCACCTCTTGGCATAAAATAACTCTTGACGGGTTGATATACAGTAAAAATGAATAAATCAACTCAACGAGCAAGCATATAATGTTCTCTTTTATTTATAAGCTAAACCTTATCTTTATTCTGCCCTTTAGGCACAGCTGTGACCTGTTTGAAGCGATGTTAGTTAAGTTCGAGAGAAGCAATTTGAACAGAGAACTCAATCTCTTAAACTTCTCAGCACCCACCTAACCCAACCTTCTGATAAAAAAATAATTCAAGAATTAAAGGTGCATTTGCATTTATATATTATGTAAGTTTTAATATTCTTTTGTAAATTTGAATAATTTGTAAATTTATATACAATTGACTTATTTTGTGGAGGTGAATGGAAATTAAATTTGGTGAAAATAGGTGAATCAAGTAAAAAGTTACTGAAGTCTTATCCTCTAATTCAGTGTAAAATTTCAGAAGAATCCAAAATAAACATTTAACAAATTAACGTAGGATTATGGAGATGGTTTTTTCCCAGCACAAGTTTATAGGTGGCACAATTCGTTTATGAAGAGTAGGGAGATTGTGAAAGATAAAGCCATTTCTCTTCTTCCTGCCACTTTACGAACTGAGTAAAGAGAAACAAAAGCAGATCTGATCAGTATTTAACAGCCAGACAGATTGTTAATGAATTAGCATTGATCATCTGATTTTCGATCAAGATTACCAGCCTGTTCTGCATGCAGATTATTCAATTTTCTTCAAAATCATAATCCATCTGCGTGGTCGCCATTGAAGAACTTTGAGAAGATGCCACAGGCCGTGACAAACCAACTGAAAGCAGAGTCAGTTAAAGACTGTTTTTACAAATCATCGTTGGTGTTTGGTCTCGCAAAGGATTTATTTCGAAGATAAAAGTGATTTGTTATTAAGTCAATACTATATCTATTTTTTAAAAGCTTAGTTTTATTATTTAAATGACCGACTATGTAAACAGCTGTCTTAAAATATGACATGGTTTCAAATATCGTTTATATTCTATGTGATAATACACTCAGAAAAGTCTAACGCCTGGCATTTATCTCTAAAGAATGCATAAGATTTATTACCAGATGATCTTTTAACTAGTCGGCTTCCTTTTAAAATAGCGGTCCATGATGATACAGATGTTTCTGTTTTGGAAGGATTAGGATTCTAATTAGCATATCATACTTATCTCTCTTATATTGAATTTCGATTATTAAAACATGATGTTCAGCGTGACCTCAACCCCATAAAATAGTTGTTCAATTCTAAATTTGTTCTTCCAGTTGATATCAATTTAGAACAACGTTACTCGAACTATCGTTGCTCTGTTGGTGGATCATAGAATACTGTAGAGGGATTGATGTAAGGCTTCTGAAGAGAATCTTTATTTTTGTTTTCTTGGCTTACATATACTTGCGATAATTTCAACTACTCCCAGAAAAAAATAATGGAATTAGCACATTGAGATGATATGCAGTTAGTTTGTATTTAGCGGTAAATATACTAATAACAGATTAGATGCCAAACATTTTTTCTTTAATAGTTGAACATTCTAACTTTATACTTTAGTCGACCTTAGTCATGAGTGATCCGAAGGCTCCCTTTTCAATAGCTACTACACCGTGGTGTAGGCAAGGGCACTACTCCACTCCCTGGATTGCTCCACTTTGCCCTTGATACTTACCTTATAATGCAAGGCGGCATCAAGTAACCCTTTTTGAGTTTTTGATATGGCTTGACCAGAGATTGAACCCCGGCCTCTCGGACCATCGGCGAACACACTACTCATTAGGCCAACTTTATACAATATTCCTTAAACTAACAGGATGAAATAATTTACATTAATATCCTAATTTTTTTCTGATCCCTCCAGAAGCAAATATAATAAAATAACCTAATGTTGAGTAATATTGTCCCTCCCTTCCCAAAATAAAATATTTAGTTGCCTCTCCTTGGGCTTTTATAACAGTCTTAGTTCTTTCGGGCCTGGATTTCCTTAATTCAAAGCAAAATTCTTTATCAAAGTGATTCCAATTTTCCCGAATAGCTGCTTGGAGAACTTCTTTGGAGGATAGAGCCTTTTCATGGACAATTTATTTTCATTTCTGTGGTACTATGCTAATCATAGTACTTGAGACTTAGTTCTGTGTCTACCACACATGCGTTTCTGGTTAGTTGTTTTATCAACTCCCTCATTGTCAACGTTATGTTTGAAAGATCCACAGATAGGGATGACTCAATCTACATGGAACTTCTGACGGTTGGGATGGTTTGTTGGAACAAGTTACGGGTTTGTTGGCAACTCAAAGACAAAAACCACTCCGTTAACAACGAATAACTATTTATAGAAACGCAGTAGTGTAACACTATATATATATATGTATATATATATATATATATATATACATTTATATTGTGTCGCCTTTTGTTGTATTTGAGAGACAGACAAATGAGGTATCTGACTGATGCAGTCTTTCAGTTTTTCGGAGAATGAGGCTTTTGTTAGAGAGGCTTTAGTTCTTGTAGATATTTTTTTTATTCTCATGTTTTCGGTATGGACATTGGATATCTTCTTTCATCTATTCCTTCAAACATCTATTTTTTATGGAGGATTTCACTGGCAACAAATATTCCGGATTGGCTAACCAATCACAGATAATTTCGTATTCTTTCACTACTTTTTCATTAGTCAGCCGATCAAATGCGCTGATCTAAACAAAATTCAAAAGATCTGATTAATCTATCCTCAGATTTGTCCTTTTAATCCCAACATGTGGGCAAGCGATGTCATGATTTAAAACGGATCAATGCACCGACAGACGCCCAAGACTGCTGACTTTTTGTTTGGACAATTTGAAAGTTCGATTCATATAAACCCCTCACTGACCTTTTAAATTGACTTTTGAATTTCTTTCAAAGTCAATAAATCTTTTTTTATGTTGTTATAAAAGGAAAATTACATTTTCCTGAATAAAAAAAATGCATCATGTTCTCAATAAGTTTTTATTATCAGTGAATACCTCATAATATTATATTTATATTTATATTTCAATCATAAATTTTCAGTTGGGTTTGCATCAGGACTGTATTCTATGACCTTTTTCCAAGCTATGACGAGAAAAATATTGAATTACCCAACGTAGAAGAAAAATTGAGTTTATTAACAAAAAGAAAAAATAGAATTAACACTGAGTTACCTCTCCTTGAGCATTTATGGCAGCCTTAATTATTTCAGACAAGGATTTCCCTAATTTTAAACAATATTCTTTATTCCCGAATGGCGAACAGAGTCTTTTCATGAACGATTTTTAAATTTCCATCAATAATTTTTTAATTGAATTTAGATACTGACGTTTCGATGGCCATGTCATTCATTTTATATGTCTTTCCTGAAGAAAAAATTCATTTGGGTTGTACACATTGGCGCCGGAAGAAATAACATTTAAAATCAACAAACTAGAATTGTATAATTACGCAAGTTTTCTTTTTGTAAAATAGTGACAGGATTTTGGAGGTGGTTGGTAATAAGACAATGATTTTTTAAACATTTTTGTAATGCATTATTCATCTAAGCTTTTTCTTTCAGTTGTCATATAAATTATATTTGTGAACATTTTAAACTCTTTCTGTGCGATATTGACATTGGATGCCACGAAGACTTTGAAAGCCGGAGTATTCGTGGTTGGGGAAGGATACTTTTGTATTTTTTTTTTTTTTTTTGGCAACGAGTTACATGGTGATAATCGCCTCGAGGAAAATCTCACTGAAATATTGTGGATATTTTTAGTTTTGATAAAAACTTGATTTACTTTCAGCGTGAGTCTTAGAGAAATTGAAAGCGTAGATGGAGGTGGGGGGGTCTGTCAGTATGTGATATTAATGAACACAGACTTTGCTCGGGTTTCTTTAGAATATCTACTGAAGCCAAAAGCATAATATGGCACACGGTAACAACGGCGGGGCACTCGGTGAATTGTGGTGACCATAGAATTAGATTTTGTGATATAAATGAACTGCAGTTTAGGAAATGTTTTTTATGCCTCCTTCGGCAGATCTTCGCACATCACCATTTTGCAGTGAACATATGCAGTGTTAATACAATAATACAACAGAACAAATCCTCTTAAGAAATTCTTCCACTTGTCCCAAAAATGCCTTCTTTAATTCCAATTCAGTCTTAAAACATTTTACACTTTCGCTGTTTTTGATCTGATAAGGCAATTTGTTCCAAAATTATATTACTCTATTAGCAAAAAAATCCAACCCCCCACCCTAAAAAAAGACAACAACAAAAAAACCAAAAACCAAAAACCCAAAAAAACAAAAAGCAAAACCAAAAAAAAAAATGAAAAGACAAAATCAAAACAAAAACAGCACGATTTAGTTTAAGACATCTGTCTTAATAGTATATTTCCAGTTCTACGAGAAATATTGAAATGATGTCTAAATCCATCATAAGGAATTCCATTAATTATTTTGAAAGTTAAAATTAGATCAACTCTCATTCTTCTTTTTAGTAAAGAAGTTAATCCTAATTTTTCTCCTAGTAACTGTTATCTTTTAGTTTTTATTATTTTTGTCACTCTTCTTTGGATGCCCTCCAATCTCAATATTTGGTAAATTTTTCAATACATAAATTCATTAATTTGATTATAAGTCGAACATATATATATATATATATATATATATATATACATAATATGAATATGTCCAAACATCTCTACCACGGAAAGGATTTGACACAAGGTCAATTTTTAAGCGGGGTATAACTGGCTTGAAATAAAAAATTTTCTTCTCTTAGACTAGTGGCCTAACAAAGGCAAAAAATCATTCTGTTTTACAGTTTACCAATAGCATGCTTGTTTGTTTTTTAATGGCATATCACCTTCTTGGTTTATTTAATGCCAAATCTATCTATTTAACTCATAGCAGGGAAAAGAAGGTGATTCATACCTTTCCCAAGGGTATTTGTCCGAACGTAATAGCACAACTGGGATTTGAACTCGCTTACTAGGATTCCTCAGTCCATCGCTTTAACGATTACACCACGAGGACACCCCTCCAATAGCAGGCGGAGTAGAATAAGTATAGGCCTTTCTCAATTCAAAATAAAACGTAAACTTATACAAATGAAATGAACAAAAGTGATGAAACAATTTGGAGTATTTTTTTAAACAATTCCGACCTCAAGAGACAAGTTTTTGAGGCAAAATGTTTCCTTAGAAACTTAAGAAAAAATTTTAAAGGAGAAAAATGTACTCAGAATGGAGCATAGAGAACTATCTTTGCTTAGATAAAAAAATCCAGCTATACTTCATCGATCACCCTGATCAGATGCCCAGTCTGCATCACTTTAAGCTTAGATCCTTAGTTTTTCATTTTTCTCATAACACAGATTATAATGGAATGTGCCTCTTAAATATCTTATGTTTAGCCGCAACCCAATGTTGTTGACGCTGCTTTGATAGATGCAGCGATAATTAATTAAACTCTCGACAATTTTCCGATATTTTCTTGAGTCAACAGGGTCACTGATGTTACTGAGATCCATCCTTTGTTCGCACGGTGTTGTTCGCACGGTTTGCAATTTGACATATCAAACCTTTCCTTCACCTTTCCTATAGATCTCTTTTGATTCCTTTTCACACATCTTTACGTTATGTCGAAGTTTATTCCTATGAAAGGATTGAGTTTTCCCAAGTCTTTCATTCTGAATTCAGACATCAACGCTTTCTTGACGTTACTAAGGAGGATAACTTTATCAGCTGTAATGCCATCATAGCATTATTATTCTCTCATTTTGTCTTATATAGACACAGTGGTCTGCCGGATTTTGTATAAAGTTATTCCCGGTGAGGAAATCATGTAGCATTTTATTTCAGTTCCGGGCTGATTACTTCAGCCCATATAGAGATTTATTTAGCCTATAGACTAATCTGTCATCTGTTTGTTTTTGTTTCAAATCCCTAAGGGCTATTAAAAAATTCACAATTGATTGGTGCATGTAAATGGGCCGTGGTTACATCCATTTGATGGACAGTCCGATCATATTGTACTACGATTTGCATTAGGATGCAACGAATCTTGCTTTGTATCTTTTTGATACATCAGAGTTTTTCTTGATCGTATTAACTCATTTACTGCCAACGGTCTTTTTGCCTTTAGGTCGAGGTGTCAATTCAAAAACATCATTTTCACTTTGGGATTCCATGTCCTCATATTTTGTCTCAATCCAGCCTTTGAATAGTTTAATGTCTCTTTATAAGATAGTGGTATGTTACAAATGGCTTTATAACAATAATCAATGGTGATCAATGCCTGATTACGATCTTCCTTAGAATTTGTTATATAATCATTTAAGTATTGAGGGGGCTTTTCTTTCTCTTCTGGAATAAGGTCAAAGTTTACTATCTTTCTCGATCTGTGTGTTGTCTTGTGAATCAGATATCTTAATTTGTGGATCTGGATGTATAACTGATTTCAGTTTTTCCATATTCTTCTGTTGGAAGAAGTCATCCACTTCCTCATCATGATCGTTATTAGTTGGATAAGTCTCAGTTTGCTGATTTGTCATTTTGGTAATAAATTTTACTAGCCTGTTTTTGAGGACTCTTTTATTCCCAGGATAAAAGACTAAATATGAACTGTCTCTGTCATATTCAATGAATATCCGTTTTTCACATTTCGGATCTAGTTTTTTCGTTAAGCTTTTGTAGGCACAAACATGTTGATCAGAAAATGTGCATCTTTGATAGGTTAGGCTTTATTCCTGTTATCATATAGTATGGGGGGGTTGTTTCGGACGGTTGTTGAAACATGTTTCTGATTACTGCAGATGTCATTACAGCGTAGGTCCACAAGTTTTAGGCGAGCTATTTTCGATAATCATGCATTTAGCCATTTCAAATAGGGTTCGCCAATTTCTTTCTGCTGTCCCATTTTGGTGGGGTGAATAAGGGGCAGACATTTCATGTCTTATACTATTATCACAGAGTAATTTCTGGAAATCATTTGACTTGAATTCTGATCCGTTATCGGATCTTGGGGATTTTATCCTACCATTGGGGATAGTATCAACAATAAATTTCCTAGAGGCAGATACAGTATCATTCTTAGATTTCAGAAAATATACAAATACTGCACTGGAAAGGTTATCAGTGAATGTGATGGCATATCTGTGAACGTTTATATGGAGTGGGTCCATAGGGCCAGCTAAGTCAGTGTGTACCTGTTCAAAAACGGATGTTGCACGTGTGTCGGGCTGTTTATTTCTGCTCAGAGAAAATTTTCCCTGGATACAGATTTAACAGTCTTTGTTTATAGTGCCTATACCCTCTTTAATCTTCATTCCCTCAACCACATTTGATAATTTCTTAATGTCATCATAATTGCAGTGGCCAAGTATCTTGTGCCAAGTATGAGTATCGTTGCTGCTGCCCTGGCAACTGTTTTCTGATTTGTTCCCTGTAGACATTAGATAATATAGCATGTTGTACACATTTATTTTAAATTTAGTACCATTCCAGTACACGAGCTTATTTTATTTTTCTTGAATGTAATAGTCACCCCGTTTCCCGTGTCAGACATAACAGAAAGTATCTTCTGTGGATAGGAAGGTATATATAGTGCCCCTTTTAGAGAGACTGTCACGTGGTTTCCGTTCATATCTACGAGGCATATCTTTGCGTAACCCCGTTTTAAAGTTACACCTTTAGTTCTGGCACCGCTAGCCATCTCTATAAAATGGTTATCTGGATCGAATGAGTTATCAAAAGTTTTAAATTTACTTATATCTTTTATTATATGCAAATTAGCCCCCGCATCAACCATAAGTCCTTTACGTATAACAGTTTTCTGTTGTTGGTCATTTATTTTAAAAACAAAAGAACTATCTTCTACTGCTGCTTCCTTGATAGTATCTAGCTTTTTATATCGGTATGACTCCTTTTTATCGGTCTGACTTTTACAGTAGCTACACCATCGTTTATTTTTCTTGAGGTTATTTTTGCATATTTTTGTTAAATGTCCTTTCGCGTTACACATAAAACATGATACTTCGTTTTTTGTTACTTTCGAAAATGAATTTGTCAATTTCATGACATTGCCGTCAATTGAGTTGTGACGATTTTTGTCAGTATCCTCGAAACTTCGAAGTTGTTTTTTAAACTCCGAGAATGTTAATTCCTTACTACTATGTGTCACATATATTGAAAAGGGATTAAACGTGTCAGGCAGTCCTTTTAAAATCATTAATCATTAATTTCTTATAAAGAGAAATACTTCTTGGCTTACCATTACCAGCATAGCGGTCACGTTATATCCTCAGGGCTTCTCTTCCATTATCCGAGGCGTAGGCTTCTTCATTCCTTCCCTTTTCAGTTTCATCTCTGCTCAGGTTTTTGCCTTTTAAACCTAATGTGTGGAGGTACCCTTTAAATTTTGTTTCCAAAATTTCATATTTGGTCTCTTCTCTGTCAAATAGCAACCTGCTAAAGTTGTTTCCATTCTCTTTTTTACTGGGGCCCATAACCTGTTGAGTTAGACATGTCGTGGAATAAGGAAATGTAGGGTTAGTATAGACGGAAGAATAAACGCACGTGTGGTGTCTTGGAAAGGAGAAAAAAGATTAATTTTATTTTACAAAAGAGAAGAGCTACTCAAGGCAGATATTCACTTGGCTTGACGTTCTTTGAGTAAGATCTAATAATATTAAGTCCAAATGTCATATGAATTTACAGACGTTTTATCCATTTATCTTGTTTTGTTTTTGTTGATTCCATATTTCCATCTTTTTTTAATTATTTCAATGATGGTGAACCTTGCATCTCTTCTGAATTTGAAAACGTTTGAGTGGAAGTGCTCTTCTACAAGTATTAATTTGCTATAATCCATAGATTTGATTTTGTATCTGTAGTAATTAAGTTTAAAATAAAACGGGCAGTTTGACTTTTTGGTAGCATGTGCAATCCAGTAAATAAATAGTTTCTTCCACAATTTTATTTGGGATGAATTTTTGTCAGTGGAGAAACTTATGAATTAATTTGCTGATTTGATGTGTTTCCACCTTAAGTTGTCCTTAATTTTACATAGTTGGCTAAATTCAGTGGATTTTCATAGGGACTTCAACAATTTTAATTAAAAATTTTGTGACCATATTCAAGACTCGACCTATTTTCGAAATCAACTTATACACGAGTTTATATGGTAATTCATATCGAGCACACAACTTCAGAACTCATAATGATCAGTAAATTTCCACCTCTTTGTAAATACCGGAAGCAATTAGATTAATGTATAGTCTGTTTGAATAAACATATAAAATAGATAAAGGTCAAAGTAAAACAAAACAAAAAAAACAAACAAAAAAAAACAAAAAACAAACAAACAAAAAAACAAAACAAAACAAAATTTCCATATTCCCAAGGGATAGAATTTCTATTGATGTCTGTGTTTTAGTTTGATAGAAACATCTTCAAATCTACAGGGCTAGGAAAAAGACTTTTTTTCTTTATTTCACACGAAAAATGTGAAGTGCGTAATTGATAAAATCACTGCAAATTACTCAAATCAGAGTCAGCAATAAGTTCAGAGGAACCTTAATGTTTGAATATATTTATTGCCTCTATCCGACAAGACTGTCGCTAATATGATTAATTGACTACACCAAGTTATTAGATTGCTTCTTCGATTTGTTCTTTTCATCATTTTCTTTCTTTCTCCATTTTGGAGTTGTCGATTTTTCTTTCTTTTTGCTTCGACCGTTTTCTGTTTTTTTTTCTTAGACTTTATTTATTCTTTTGTTCAGTATTTCCGACTTTCTTTCTTTCTTTCTTTCTTTCTTTCTTTCTTTCTTTCTTTCTTTCTTTCTTTCCAACTTCCTTTACTTCTATCTTGCTCAAAAGTTTTTCTTTTTTCTTTCTTTCTTTCGTGCTCGGTCGTTTTTTTTTTTTTACACCCTTTCACTTTCTTTCTTTCTTTCTTTCTTTCTTTCTTTCTTTCTTTATTTCTTTCTTTCTTTGTCATTTGCTGAATATTTCCGGACACCTTTTTCCATTTTACTGTTTCGCTTTCTTTTTTGGACATTTTTTCTTTTATTTTATAAATGTTTCATTTCAATCTTTCTTTTATTTTTCTTTCTTCAGCCACAGTGCCGCTCTTTTTTTTACGATTCAACACAGCATTGGTTCTCAAAGTTATTGCCAATAAAAGATGTTGATGAGTTTATCGGATTGGAAAATGAAAACGAGACAAAATTTGATGATGGGGTAGTGGGGGGGATTTACGGAAAAAGTCGGGAAAAATTCAGTTAATATGACAGGAATGAAACCCTTAAAATAGAAGAAGAAGAAGAAGAAGAAGAAGAAGAAGAAGAAGAAGAAGAGAGGGTGAATGAAAATAGTCGCCAAACTGGGGCAATCATTAAAGTATCAATGGCACCTGTCTGGAATATGAAGCCATAACTTGTGCATTCATTTTAAACCACAATAGAGCTTACTTAAAAAATAGCAAGCAACACAATTAGATAATTTGGCAAGACGTTTTGTTCGCAAAATAATCACAGTCCAATAAGAACGCATTGGAAAATTCACAGATCTGTTTGTTCGGAAAAGAAAATGATCGGTGAAGAAGATATTACAAAAGAAAAAAATCAATTTATAGAAAGCGATCGACGAGAAAATTGTTATAAAACTATCTGATTAAATAAAGACATATTTCAATGGACTAAATATAGGCCATTTTGACGCTTCTTTCTCTTTTGCATTTGTCACTACGCATTTACCTCCCCTGTCCGTATTTCAAATTTTTATTTTCTTGCAACTTTCCTTCCAACCCAATTTTCAACGCTATTTTCCTGGTGTGACAGCTGCTGACAGGTTGATGCGTCGAGTTCTTTATTTCTTCCCATGAACGAACATTTATATTGAATTAATTGCAGCAGTTTGCTTCCCTGGGTAACTAACACAGTTCAAATCGAACATTAATACCCACACCTCCAAATAATCACATATTTACTGTGTTATTTCCTCGCAAGTGTGCTGATTGAAGGCAACTCTCTTTTCTGCTGACAATTGGCTTGTGAAGGAACGGGAGGCGATTCGCATTAAAACGGTAATGAACTTGCAATGTTCATTTATTGCAAAGGATAAAATTCGGCGAAAAAATCTTCCCCCTACCCCACCTCCAAAAACACTTATTTGTAATCAATATTTTATTTTCACTTAATCGTGTCATGAATTCTGTTAACATTTTTATGTTTTTATTTGTATAAACTTTAGAACAGTACTTGACGACCTTAGAAGCAGTTGAGTTAAGCGATCCATGATGATATTGACATTTCTATTGAAGAAAAAGATTGATTTTAACGGCGTGTCAACTTTTCTAGGCTTAGCTTATGCTTATAGGTTTGGGAATAGCATTAATTGTATATTCATATAAACATTTTTTGTCCCGTTTGTTGGCGGGGTTTAGAATATGCTGACTGTATCCTTTGAAGATAGATAAGACCCCTTTGTAAAAAAGTGGAGTCCTAGGTATGATACTGAATTTGATAATGAGATCTGGAGATCTGGACAGTGTCGAATTCCTCTTCATTTTCATTAATCCAAGGCAGAGTACTTATTAGAGGCCATCTATTTGTCAAAAGGATTTGTTAAAAAATATTCGTATTCGATAAGACTTTGTGCCATAAAGAACCCTTAAGAATCATTTTCGCGAAAAGTGTAAATATGAACGCAATTCCTTAACCACTTTGTATAAAATAACCTTAGGCAGATTGACAAGCCGTTAAAATCAATCAAGCAATCATTGTTGAACCCAGGTTAAGATTTTGACGCAAAAATGTCTTCCTCGTGGAAAAGAAGGAATTTTATCGAGAAGGTATTTTTAACGATAAATCTGTGGAAAGCTATGTTGCTTGACGAAGTTACTAATTGTACGGAATTTCAATTTAAAAACTTCAAATGAATTATTTTTCTAATTAAAACAATTATTCCCATTTAATTAAACATAACTTAAATTTAGAGGCGTTTGAACAAGTGATGTACATTGTGGGGATTAAAAAAATAAATAAGAATATTCAAAAGTAGCAGTTCTTCGGAGGCCTCTTAGGAAACAAAATCTGCGCATGCCTGAAAAAAGTGGTTTCCTAGAGCTATAAGAGAAATAATCTTACTAACCATTCACCATTGTTATTAGATGGACTCATTTTCTCTCGTAAGCGCACGTGCTGATTGGGTCCCCGGGCCTAGTAACCTGCTGTGTCTCCTGCTAACAATCGCCTCAGCTAGACATATCTCAATGAACACACGGCCAACCCTCGAAATTGTAACCCACCGAAAAAGACTCTAACATAATTCAACAATTGGTCTGGGAAACATGACTTCTACTGGTCTAGAAAAACGTTCCCACGCCACAGAATAGTCACCTGTTCTTGTCATGGAACATTAATGCCACATGCTTATGACTATTTTACTTTCTATAATCAAGTAAATCTTTTCTATTTTTGTACTCCTACTGGTTGTTCATTTGTTATATATTGACCCTCGATGGAGCCGTCAATCAAGAGATGCACCTGTGTAAATAAGCGGAAGAACAGTGGAAGCAAGAGGACGTTAAACAATAATATAACCAGGTGTACAGACGGTTCAAGTCAGTCGGAGACAGGATGCCAGTGTGAAGAATCAGCTTGCAGACTGAGGGCTATGGGCCCTCCGTGACCTACGGTTGAGCCACCCCAGCCAAGATGAGAAAGAAGTGCTGCTATGGTCAAAAGAACTTGGGTCAATATAGCAGTCTGTCCCTGTCTCCAACTCACCTCTCACACACAAGAAACATCACCCTTTCGAGAATAAAGTGTGAGAGAGAGATTTTTAAAAAGAAGTGTGTTCGTTCATTGAAGTTCGTATATTATGTTAGATTATGTTTCTGCATATATTTGTATATGTATGTGGCTATGCAACACACTGAATAATGTGTATATATTTCTTGCTGTTGGGACACGTTAGTTTATTCTTTCTTCTTTATTTCTTTGGTATGAATATTATGTTATATAAAACGTTAAATATGTTTGTATGTACAAATGCGTTTATGGTATCTTTTCTTCCGTTGTGTACATTGTTTCAAATGCTAATGTTAGTCCTTGAGGAGTGGGGACCCGACTAAGTATCTTCCCTACCCCAAAACATCTAATGATTGTAATAACTACCGTGTATAGCTGTTGGTTGTAAATTCTTAATTGACCGGAAAGTTTAAATAAATAGATAAGAAGAAGGGATTTATCATATTTGTCTGTTAGTATCACGGAGTTTGGAATACAAATTTGAACTTCATGCCATGTGTAGAAAGGTACTTCAGCTAGGTGAATATACTTGAATATGTAAGGAGGAAATTGTTAGTAAAATGTGCTGATCTTACATATTAACCTTTGATGGGTCGGTTTATGTAGATTACAAAAATAGAATATGCAGTTGTGTTTTAAGGTAAACAAAGGACAGCGGAAATGTCACGTGAATTGCATGTGTAGGCGTCAGAAAAATATATATAATGGCGGAAGTAATCGACCCCAATGGTCAGTTGTGAGTGCAGTCAGCAGAGTAGACAATTCATGCCGTCTAGGAGTTAGCCTGGAGAAAGGCAAAGTGGCTTTCGGGTTTAAAACTGGCTCTCTATCAACCTCTCGTGAAAGAATCACGAAGAAACAAGGCTCTGAATGTATGTATCTCAACGTGGTGTAAATCGTAGCAGTTTCCAGTTTATACCCTCTCCCTCTCACGCTCTCTCTCTCTCTCTCTCTCTCTCTCAAGTAACAATTTCTTTTCCGTAGAGATAAATAAAAGAGTTTGTATTTTTATACAATGGGTATTGTTGTCACTTGTTCTCCCCGATATACAACATAGAAATATACAATTTATGGAAAGATAGTTGAAGATATAATTAAAAATTACCGAAATTGAAGATTTAATTTTGTAAAATAATGATTAAATCTAAAATTTACAGGAAAATGTATGAGCAAATCTTATAATAAAGAGACGTTGTCTTGATGTTGAGGTTGTTGTTTCGATCAGGTCTTGTTGAATCAGTATCAATTAAAAAAATAAAACCACTCTCAATGTTTTTTAACGAAATGTTTTTAGCGTAACTGATATCGTTGTAGAAAGTGGACTTGGCTATTTAAGTTCAAACCTAACGAGGCTGGTTACATTGCACATACTGCCAACAATTTTGGGAAAGGTATACATCCAACTATTCTTCTCTTAGTTATCGGTAAATAGATGAGTATGGCAACCAGTATAGGAGAAAGAAAGAACTGAATTCCGACTAGGCCTGGAGAGGGCTTGCCTCTGCTTCGTGAGTTACTACACACAACCAAACCCGATGGCGGGATAAATTTCCGTCTTTTGGTGAAACACAGGACTGTGCCTCGGTAGAACTTGCATGCTCTTCAGATCTTGGTTTGTGCAATTTTTTCTTCTTTTCTGAGTCGAAAATTTATCTCAAGAATAAGATTTGAGGTAGAAGACTTTAAAAGCAATACAACTGAGTAGCTTTACATCATATTAAAAGGAGAGTTTGAAGGGTGTTCCGACCAACGGTAAACTTGCGGGAATAAGTGTGCTGAATGCCAAACAGAGCATTTTGAAAAATAAAGATGATCGTTTCGTTCATTGTTCATCTTTATCTTGGTAAATACAGCTTCAGTCTCGATTATTTTTGAAACATTCGACAAACACCGACGTTGAGATTATTGAAAAAGATATTAGAATTAGTTATAGTTTCTCTGTGGGAATATTTTATTTATTCTTGGAGACGGAATTTTGCGCGTTTATCGCAATTTCATAATAAATCTAAAAGCAAAGAAGACGATATTTACTAAACGTAGAACTCATTGACAGTTGCCAGGCAGATTCCTTCGGTTGAATATTTGGTATTTTCCTGACTGCTTTATTTTGCCATGTTCTAATAAGGTTTTATTGCGTTCTGGCGGCATTTTATGATGCCTATGTCCGTTTCTGTCGCCTTTGAGGTTGGAGTCGCATTTGTAGATTACTCAGATTTTGATAAACGAATAAAAACAGCGTGGGTGTGACATTCGCTTCCTCGGAGAAAGGAAAAGAGAGAGAGGGCGGGGAGACAGAGACAGAGAGAAGAAAGACGGAGAGGAGAGAAAGAATGAGGTTGCAAAGATAAATAGATAGATAAAGAAATATACAGAGATAGATAAAGGATATTGGAGAGAAAAAGAAAAAGTGAGGAGAGAGAGAGAGAGAGAGAGAGAGAGAGAGAGAGAGAGAGAGGGGGTGAGAAAGATAAGAGGAAGTGGGGAAAAACTAAATTGAATCGAACAGAAAGGAAAAAGAGAAAGATAGCTAAAAGAGGGAAGTAGAAAAGAGAGAACGTAGTAAGATGCAGGCGGACAGAGGAAAAGTAATGAAACAACAGAAAGTATATATATATATATATTTGTGTGTGTGTGTTTGTGTGTGTGTATGTGTGGAGAGAGTGAGAGTGAGAGAGAGAGAGTGTGTGAGAAGGAGAAGGAGGCGCAAAGAAAGGTATGTCGGGAGAAGAGAGAGACTGAATAAGAGAAAGAAAGTACAGTGTGCTGCACTGATATAATTCTGTGCTTCACCGAAAATTATTCATCAAAAAATATCGAGACTATTGACTAAAAAGTATCAAAAATTGGGCCTGATTCGTCTAGATGTCTAGACATCACTTTATTAAATAAGTTGCACAGTATTGTACACGTCGTCGTTTACATTTAAACATTCTAAAAAGATTAAGATTCTGTTTCAATACCTTTAGATATCACCTCGTATTTACTGTCGTGTAGTGGCTAACGTGCTGGACTGTGACATCGTAATAAGCAAGTTTGAACTCCAGCCACACTATTACGTTCATTTTCAGACTAATAGCCTTGAGAAATGTATAAAAACCCTTTATCCTCCCACCTGTGGGTTAAATAGTACCACTTCTGCTCTTTTACAAGAAATACTTTGGTATTAGATAACCCACAAAAGTTGATATGCCATTAAACAAAGAAACCAAATTAAACGCAGATTTGATAAAACTTAAAATCGCTTTTCTCAAAGCCTCGTAACAATTTCTGTCTCGTAACAATTTCTGATGAAGCACTTTCCATATTCTTCTAAATTCACTTCCCTTTTTAATAAATAAGATGGAGCCAAAGGCGGCGAGATGGAACAAAGAAATTAGATAGTGATATTATCTTTACCATGGCAGAGTTAATTTGTTTTTAATTCATAATCAAGCGAGCTAAAATGCAATACAAATTATTCAAATTCAAGTTTTCCGGCATTTTGTTTAATAAAAATATTGTCATATTTTCCTGTTTGAAAAAAAATTAACTTTGAAAAGGAAGTATCTTCATTTTTCACGATCATCGTATTAACATTTCAAACAATCATTCAAATTAAACTATAGAAAATATTTTATTAGTGCGGTCTCACGTAATCTTCCGTTAAAAAATTTGCTGCAAGCAACAGCTGCAGTGATGTATGAGCTGAGTTAACGTCAAATGGTTTAGTCAGATTCCACACAAGAAAAAATAATCAATGATAGAAAATCAATTTATAGAGAAAAAAAATTATTTCCGACATCTTTTTTCCGATTTAGGATTTGCTTGGAAGAATTTATAGTCTTACTAAACGACCCGTGAACCAACTGAGTTTCCATTCTTGCTGCGTCTATGATGATAATGATGCTTATATTTAGAAATGAAAGGTTCTAATTAGCCTTTCATAGTAATCTCCGTTTCATAGTAATCACCGTTGAATTATTTAAAAAGTGATATTCAGCGTGAACGAAAAATCTGCAAAACTGCCATTACAAATAAGACTGGAAATTACTTTATTTTTTCAGTTACAGCATTGTAAGTGGATTTCTCCAATAAAAACAAGAAGCATAATGAGGATTTTTGTATAAATACCCAACCGGCAATCTGAGTTAAGTTGGTTTTAAACTCAGAGATTTCCTTCACCTAGACAGTTTGCCTAACCAAGGCTAAAGAACTAGCCTATACTATTTACCCATACTTGGGGGAAAGCGATGGATTCATGCCTTTCCTAAGGACAAAGTGAAACTTAGGCAGCTTTGTTTAGGTTTTTTTTTAACTCGAGTCAACGATTTCCTTTCCTACGGCGGTAATCGTAAAGCTAAACGCACCTCAACGAGAAATGTAGCTGTATATATATATATATATATATATATAGAGAGAGAGAGAGAGACAGAGATAGAGACAGAGACAGAGAGATACAGAGAGAGAGACAAATCCAGCACATTAATAAATACTAGATGAAAATCTACCCTGTTGACTGACTTTTAAGGTAATTAAAGTGACCATAAATCTGTCAAATTTTAAATATAGCATTAAATACAAGTATAAAGTCAAACTGATTTTTAAAGACTTATCAGTTTATAAACAGCGTCGAGAGGTCTACATTCATATCGCCCATTTTGCTCGTATTACAAATGTAGACACAACACGATTTTAAAAAGCTTTGATTTTCAAGTGACTTAGAAAAAATAGAAAAAAAGATATTTTTCTTGCTCGAAAAATTTCAATCTACTTTATAAAGTTAAACAAAAAGATAAAGATTCAATTAGCGAACCTAGTGGACCCAAATAACGGTCAAGTTTAGTATTATACTTAAATGGTAAATCGAACAAATCGTTAAAAACTTAATTCTTTAAAACTTTCAGAATTTAATAGTGTTAAAACAAGATTCCATGTAAAATTTCGCAGATTAAATGCATAATAGTTGGACGAATTGAAACTATACATAATATTCTACGATAAATCGTTTTTGATTCCTATTTTTGTTTTGAAATTTAGTGAATTAACAACACACATATCTAACAAAAATAAATTAGATATAGCATTACAATTAAAAAAGAACAACTTACAAATTTGTAAAAGAAGTAGCTCATTTTTGTAGACAATAATATTTATCTAATTTTTGAAAAAAGCTTAGTTAACTTTTTAGATGGGTATTTCGATTTACAATTGTGCTAACGCCGCAGATTTAGGAAAGGGCCGAGTTTGTGAGCTACACAATTACAAGTGAGACGGGAAGTGCTGAGGGCGTAGCAGCTGCAACATCGGAATTAGCGAGTTCGAACACCAGTCGTACAATTTCATTCACTTTCGGACTTATACACTTTGGAAAAGTATGAGTCCACAACTATGAGTTAAATAGTATCACTGCTGTTCTTCGACAAGGATGACTTTGGCATTAAATAACCCATAAAGATTGATATGACATTAAACAAAGAAACAGCCGAGAAAAATTCTGAAACAATCGATTATTTAAAAAAAAAATTATGAAAAATAGGATTAAAAATACTGACGCTAAAACAGTTATTCATTTTCCATCTTATTTTTTCAAATAACTTGTTTTCTTATCTTTTGATAATTGATTTTTAAAGAAAAATATGTAAATTAGCTACCTGTTTAGGAAAATATTCGCTACCTTTGTCAAGTTATATATTAAGCAAGAGTTTGAGGTGAGGAAAAAGTTGGTTTGGTTTCTTTGTTTACTGACATCATCTTTCATGGATAATTTGATGCCGAAGCCATTCTTGACAGTTGTGATATTAATTAATCCATAGCTGGGGTAGTGGAGAAGGGTGTTCATACCTTTCCAAAGAGTATTAGTTCAAAAGTAAACGTAATATCACGATTGAATATCGAAGTCCTGTATGTTAGCAACAACTCCATGGGGATCATAATTTCTGTTTTGATGACTCAAGTTTATAAAGACCTCAGAAAAACTGATTAGCTTCTTGGTTGGGGTTTATAATTCATTGACTGTATCCCTTGCAGAGGGTTAAGACTTCCTCATAAAAGATGTTGTGGTGCTGAGGCTTCATTTCTGAAGGTCGAATATTTCTTTATTACCACTACTCCCAGCTCCTCACTAATCCGGAGTGGTAGGACCTGTTTGAGTCCCATTTATGAGTCAAATAGATAAGTTTAAAGATTATTCCTATTCGATAGAAGGGTGTACAAAAAATGTCCATATGAACGTGCAATGAACATAATTTCCTAACTCTAGTCATAAAATAACCCAAGGCGATTTGAAAAGCCATTAAAATTAATCAATCAAAGGATAGACATAGCAGCTTTACACATAGCAATGTGTATGATAACAATAAGTTTTGTTCTTTTTAAAATTAGAATACATTCACAATCTTCTATTCTGCATGTTATTAACGATATTGCCAACTTAATTATCGAATTACAAAGATACAAATGAAATACACAAAAATATTCTTTAAATAGACACCGTTTTACTATAAATTTACAAGCCGTTAGCATGAGGGTAAAATCTAATTTTAACTTAATCATATTCTACAATAATCAACGTCCATATGATAAGATAGTGAGACCATAATTAATGGATCTGAAATGAAATTAGAGATACAAAATGTAGTAGTCATTTAATAAACTTAGCTTAGTTTGGCATAAGGTTAAAAGTATGAATCACCAAGTGTGAATCAAACTCCCTATCAATATTATGTTATTCTCACTCGCTAATAATTAGGCAACATAAGGGACCCTGGAGATAAAAAGTAGAAAGCATACACAGATTTTGAAAGGAATTCAATGTATAAAATATTGACTTGAGCATTGAACATGAATATCATTATTAAAGATTTACTTATATTTGTATAACATTCTGTTTTTATTACGAATTTTGTAAAAAATTTAATATAATTAAGGTTTCCCAATTACTATCAACGGAGCCTGAAATAGCTATATATATATATATGTGTGTGTGTGTGTGTGTGTGTGTGTGTGTGTATGTATGTATAGATTTTCCAGTTTAATCTAATGCATATTTCGAAAGTACGTTTACAGGTTTGGTCAAGTGTATATAGATATAGATATCAGATTAAATAATATATCCACTTATCCCCTTAGCAATAGATTAAATAGTATTCCATTCTTACACAAGGATATTTTTGGTATTGAATAAGAAGGTTGATATGCCATTAAACCAAAGAAACCAAACCTTATATATACGCACGTGCGTGTGTGTACGTATTAAAGAATTACTTTCATAAAACCGTAAAAAAATTAGATTTTAGATAACTTTTTGATTTATGTTAGATTACAGTATACAAATTGCGTTGAATATTTTCGCTATTATGGCAAACCAAATTTGAAAATACCGATATATATATATATATATATATATATATATATATATATATTCCTTCTTATGTTTTTCATCCTCATATATTTATTGAGTAAACAATATGGAAGTGATTTCAAATATATATATATATATATATATATATATATATATATATATATATATATATATATATATAATGTAATAAATAACTCGATGCATAAAACCGTACAAAATCAGATTTTAGATGTCTATTGATTTATGTTGGGTTACAATATACAAACCGCATTATTTCGAGGACTGTTTTAATCAAGTGTTCAGTGTATCGCTTAACGCTATTACTAAGCATATTGTTGTAATATTTGGATTTCTATTTGGCATCTGAATATAATATTTATTCAGCTTTGAGCTGTTTGAAATGAATGCTGTAAATTAATGTTCTTTCAAGGAAACCAAGTCGTGTAGAAATTAAAAAAGAAAAGTATCAGTGGCGCTTCTAGTTATTTATTCAGATTCGAGATGGCCTCTGGTTTGAGTTACTTATACATTTCTCACAAGTATTGGAAGTGGAGGTTCAAGTCGCGATAAAATGTTAATATTTCAAATGCAGATCAACTTGTAAGATTGGCATAATACAACATCACTTCCTTGATGTTCTGCTCTTTTATTATGCAAACTGATTTTTGTAACTGTCTATATTTCTGAGAATAGGCCTTAACATTATTATTATTATTATTATTATTATTATTATTATTATTATTCTACTCTTTTGAGAGTTTGTCACACCAACATCAGCTGATGGCTTCTCACTGGGGTTTGAGTGATAGCAAGTCTCCTCAAGTCTCCAGGACTCTTCTCAGAATTCATTCCGATCTTATTAATGCTGTAATTTGGATGGTCTCCACTCGTCCTCTTATTTCCATGTCCTCCAGTCCTTGTACCAATCCTTTGGTGACTATATCAAGCGCACCGATATCAATTAGTTCTACCGCCACCTTCAAGTTCCACAATTTTCTTCAGTTCTTAATCAAGTTCTAGGTACTTATCTTTCTTTTCACTTTCTTTCAGTTTTACCCGATGGTTTGCTAGAACGCCAAAGTCCACCATTCGGCAGGTTCTCTTTTTTTTTTTTACAATCATTTAGTCTGGTCGTCTGGCCGAGATTAGGGTATATCAAAATCCCAGAGAATTTTGTGCGTCTCATTTTTCAAGACAGATTCTGTGTTGTGCATATATCATTTGTTCGTATGGTCAAATTTAAATTTCTTGCACAATTCTCTGTGGATTACCTTCCTCACTCAGTCATGTCTAGTCTTTTAATTTTTTGCGCTAATTTACTACATTCGCTTATCACGTGATTGATCGTTTCGTCTCGATCACCACATAATCTACACCAACTATTTTGTTGCATCTCGTCTATTCTTGCTTTGACATAGTTTTCCATGCGTTGTTTTGTGATGCTATTATTATTATTATTATTATTATTATTATTTTATTCGTTTTCGAGTTTTCCATCCAGTATTAGTAGATGGTATTGCACTGGAATTTGAGTGACAGCAAGACTCCTTAAGTCTCCAGGGATTTCCTCAGTATTCTAACCGCTCTTAGTAATGCCGTAATTTGGATGGTCTCTACTCGTCCACTTATTTTCAAGTCCTTCAGTCTCAGTTCAAATCCTTTTATAACCGTACCAAGTATCACTGCCACTTTCATGTTCCACAGTTTTTTTTTAAATTCCCTAGCAAGGTCGAGGTTCCCATCTATCGTTTTCTTTCAATTTCTCTCTCGGGAGAACCGGAAGAGCAAAGTCCACAATTCGGCAAGTTCTATTCTTTGGTTGATTATTTCAAGGTCTCATTGTCTCGGAGATTAGGTGTTCTGTTTGTATCTCTAATATCCCAGAGGAGTTTGTAAGTCTCATTCTGTTACATACTCACATAATAAATATGCTTATATACACATATACATGTTCATGCGGGATACATACTGATGCAATAAATTAATCAGACGCAGTAATGAACGACGCAGAAAGACTTCCTTAAAAAAGGGTACAAAAGGGTTGTTCAAGGTTTGCGTGTGAGAGGGAGCTGGAGATCGAACATAACTGCAATATTTTGACCCCAATGTTATGGCCGTCACGTTGTGTCTTTCTTGTTCTTCTGGGCTGCTCAACCGGAGGCCTAGGGGCTCACTCTGCTGAGTGATCTGCTACATCTTATCAGCAACTTCTCAGGTCTCCAATTCATCATGGCCCCAAGCCCCTTCAGCCTGGTGTGGCTTTCCCTACCACATCTCGTCTCCAACTGGCTACCACTCAACTGGCCGTCGGAGTCAACTGGCAACTGAACTGAAACCGGAACTCAACTCATCAGGGCCCAAAGACCCCTTCGGCCTGATGTGGCTTTCCCTACCACATCTCGTTTATAACTCAGTCCGATCTTCAACTCAACTGTCCTCTGTTTAATTCGTCGACCTTATATTACCGTCAAACTCCCACGCGGAGATATGGACACGCCTCCACGACTCCGCAGTTTTTTCCGATATCTGGCGATCGGGATGTGTCACTTCCGCTATCTTTGGAATGGCCTGTTTGATCGTCATCGAGCGGAAATAACTATCATGCAGTTCACAGGTCACTCTCTTCCGGTGCATCAGTCAATGAGTGTACCATGGGAATTTTTTTTACCTCGTCCCATTTTATCAGCCAACTTCCGCCCACGCGATTTCCTCTCATAACTGCCATTGGAATGTGTCACTTCCTTCCGGTGCATCACCTTGAATGGCATTTTGGGCCGGGTCAAAAGGTCAAAATATAACAATCATCCGTTAATTATTTTCAAAATTCCACATGTGGAATTTTCTTCACGTTCGTTTCCAACACTCTCACACATATTTTACAGAATAATTTACAAGGACAATAAATGGCTGAAAACACAAAAAGAATCACTTGAACCACAGCAAACAAAATTTTACTTAGAAGGTTACCTTCTCTCTATGTAACACTTGCCCGACTAATTATTATCTAAATTTATTTTACTATCTTTGCGTGGTTGGCCATCTTGACATGTGTGCATCAAGGTACAATACGGATGCATCTTTTATCCTCTCAACACAACGGGCCCTCCGTAATTCCTTGAAGAAATTTCAAAACCCTAAAAGGACCATACTCTGGTCCCAGATCCTGGTCACAAACTTAGTGACCCTGGTCATTCCGGCAATACATTTCGCCTGGATTCCTCATGACCACACTCCAGTTCTTCGCTCAACGGGTTCCTACCTGGAGTAACCGGAGAATTCCATTAACTATAACACAATATCTTCAAGGTTCAAAGGATTCCACATAAACTACAAAAATCATGGCCCAAAACAAAGTATCACAATACACCCGAATGTATCACAATCTGGCATGCATGCTGTAAACCACTTAAAATAGTCCACGCAAAATACTAATTAGCAATGTGTTACCCATTTTTTTTCATTAAGTTTCTGTTTCCATGCCCATTGGTTTGCAAGCCCTTGAGGAAACATGCCCTACCTGATCAAACTCACGCCGGGTTTCTTTTCAATTTAATCAGGAACCCTCGTGGCTACTAATACATAGGCACCTTGCCTTTCCCTGATTCGTTTCGTTTCGCAAAATCACACACGAATCCAAAACACCATCGTGACTGAAAGACTCAGACATCATCCACAAAATATTTTTTTCTTTTATTCCATCCTCGGAACTCCAAACTAAAAAACAGAAGCCTCCATAGGCCCTCAACAGCTTCATGGGCCGGTGAATTCTTCGATAGAATTGCTTTCTTTGCCGTCTACCCAACAACAATCTGTAACACCACTTGGATGACTGTCTGTCCTATTCTCGCGTCAGCCACCGATTCGTCAAAACAGAACACTCCCCAAAATATTCCCTATTCCACGAAAACCCAAATTCTAAAAAAAACCCAAACATTTAGAATCAATATAATTACAATTATTAGTACCTAGTATAAAATCCTCTGTTAATGGTTTTCATCAATTTTCATAATATGAACGGGAAAAAAATTTCTAATGTCGCCTTTAAACTCAAACAAACTCAAAATTTTTTCACTTTACAACAAGTCAAAACAATATTGCAATCATAGTTCACAAATGTTCAGTTTTCTTTTCTTCTTTTTTCAATCTATGTACTGTCTATTTTACAAAAAATGTCTGGTCTTTCTTCCTTTTTTCTGTGGTCAACAATGTTCAAGTTCTACCTTTTTTTTTCTTGTGCCATTTTCATTGTCCTGTAGCTATTTTTTTTTTTGTTTTCCTTTTTTTTTCATAATAAATTACTCATTCAATGTCTCTTTTTTTTCCAACCTTATATCTATCTCTCTCTGTTTTACCTTAACTCAATAACTATAGGTTCGCTTCCCAGTTTATTCAATTTCTATCTATAGTACAATAAATTAAGTCTGATTTATAATAAAACTTTCTCAATAGTTTACGAGCATTCTTCTTCTTTATTTTTCTTTGCACAAAATATCCGGGTTTTTTTTTTCTAAACAATCCAAACTTTTATCAATTCTGCCAACATTTCCCAATTCAAAATATTTCCTAATCCGAATCAGCGAATCTTCGCCACACCTGGTTTCGTCAAAATTCTGCGCATCTCTTAATTATATCCAAAACCCTGTTTCAAAATATCTTCCCCAATAACAATCTCAAAGCTTCACTCCAGGGGGAACTCACAAAATACCTGTTTGCCTCGTCAGACACAAAAAAAACATCTGTCTCTTAGTTACTCTGCCTCCACGGCGAGACCATTTTCAATCCATACAGACCACGACAAATCTGAGACGATACCCATGTCTCCAATAATTGGTATCAACAACTTCCACAACCAAAAACAACCGACCTGATTCTACCAGCGCCGAAAATATCGATTCTCCCAACTCCATGAATATCGAAAAAGTATATGCGCATACTTCAGACAAACACCAATGTGTGAAATTCTTTGACAATCCCATTGATGCTCCCAGGATTCCATCTCTCGGTTTAAAATTCTCATTTCCAATCCACAAGTTCCAAACATAAAAACTTGCCCAAAAGTCTTAACTACAGATATGCAGGATTTCAGATCCTGGACTGAAATTCTAATTTTCAATCATCACTTGTCCGGAGCACTGACAAGTTACTACGAATTTTTACTCACAAAGACCTATGTACTATAAAAAATTCCATTCATTAAATGTATTGTTTATTATTGCTGTCTATCAAAAACCGGACAGCAGCTTTCCCAGTCATCTTTGTTTCACTTCTTTTTTCTCTCCCTCACTTCGATACAATATTACACATAGCAGTAATCTCAATTTTTATCTAGGGATCACACATTTAAAAAAAAATTATTTCCAATTTTATGCTTCTAGAAAGGCCCTTGTCATTAAAACTAATCTTTCACTATTATGATCAATTTAAATCCTTTTTTACGAACCAAAATATTAATTGACAGAGAGAAGTATTTTGGACAAGCGATCTACTTACAGTCACTTTTTTTTTCTTTTCTCTTTTGTTGCTGGTTTATTTTTGTTTTTTTTTTGTTTTTTGTTTGCCTTCCTGCTTTCTTCTTTTTTTTCTTCTTTTCTTCCAGCACGTTGCATTGTCTTCCTCTTTTTTTTTTCTTTCTTATTTTCTGGGGGCCGTGTGTTTTCTCTGATCGTCTCCGTGGAAACCAAGTTTGTAACCATATCATGACGATATGTCTAGTTTTTGGCACCAAATCGCGGTTTGTTATATGCTCATCTACAGCATCATAACGACACAATAAATAAACAGACGCAGGAAGACTTCTTTAACAATATTTACCTCACACTTTATTGCAAGGGTTCGAAAAGGTTGTGTGGGGTTTTACTGTGAGAGGGAGCTGGAGATCGAACATAACTGCAATATTTTGACTCCCAAACTTATGGCCGTCACGTTGTGTCTTTCTCGTTCTTCTGATGCTCAAGCATCTTCTCTGGACCCCAATTCATCAGGTCTCCCGAGGGCCCCTTCGGCCGGGTGTGGCTTTCCCTACCACATCTCATCTATATCCCATCTCCAACTCTGTCTGATCTTCAACTCCACTGGCCGCAACTCAACTCCTTGACTTCTGTCTTGACTGAGCTATGTAATAGTTCAACGCCCACTTGATCGCCCATGCGATCTTTGAAATCGAATGTTTAATCGTCATCAAGCGGAAATAACTATCATGCAGTTCACAGGTCGCTCTCTTCCGGTGCGTCAGTCTATGAGTGTACCATGGGAATTTTTTTTTACCTCGTGCCATTTCATCAGCTAATTTCCGCCCACGCGATTTCCTCTCATAACTGCCATTGGAATGTATCACTTCCTTCCGGTGCATCACCTTGAATGGCATTTTGGGCCGGGTCAAAAGGTCAAAATATAACAATTCTCCAGGACAGATTCTGGGTTACACATATATCATTTGATCGTTTGGTCAAACTTCAGTTTCTTGCACAATTCTCTGTGGATTATCTTCCCCATTCAGTCGTGTCATACACTTTTTGTGCTAGTCTGCTGTGTTCGCTTATTATGTGACTGATCGTTTCGTCTCCACATAACTTACATTTGCTGTTTTGTTGTGTCTTATATATTTTTGCTTTGATATGATTGGTCCTTATGGCGTTGTTTTGTGCTGATATAAGAAGAGATTCAGTTTCTCTCTTAAGGTTTTCTTTGTCATCTTCTCGTGAGAGACGTCGCTTGTTTGTCGTTCCATGCAGTCTTTTTTTTCCTCATTTTTGTTTTCTGGTTATTTCTATTCTCTTGATGTTCGTGTTGTTAGTATCTCTTCTGGTAGTTGTAATCAGTCTTCCTTTGCCTTTTCTATGTGGTCTTTGAGTCCTATCGATGCATCAATGCTGTCTTCAATACTGGCAATTCTTCTTCCTCCTTCTTTTCTTGATACATATGGTCAGTCAACGTCATCTCTGGGATGTAAGGCCTTATGCATGGTCATTAGTTTTTTGTTCTCTGGTCCATTTATTTAAATTCCACAATGGTCCCCTTCAAGAGAGGTTCCGAGTATCTTACAAGAGGGACGGATTATTATTATTATTATTGACTCATTGTAGACTGCTATACTGAAACATTAGTCTTGTAAGTCCCAAATATCCAGTTTGAATTGGACAAATAGCTCAGAATGTTAAGACGTTCAGTCAAAATTACTAGCAGACAACCACCTGCGGGTTGTGAGTTCAAATCCTGACGTAACGGCTTAAATGCTTGACTATGGCCTCCAAGTAAGCGAGTTCAGACTCTAATTACGTTATTACGTTCACTTTTGAACTAATACTTTTGTGAAAGTAAAGAAACCTTTTATCCTCCAAGCAATTGGTTAAATAGTATCACGGGTGTTCTACAATGATGGCTTTAGCATTAAATAACCCACGAAACTTGATATGCCTTTAAAAAAGATACCAAACCAATCAAATCCAGGTGGAATTTGTAACATGTAAATGTAAATTGAAATTGTGGTGAAAAGTAGCTCGAAGAAGAGTTTCAGACTTCTCGGAATACGACAAATCGCTCCTGAGGATGGTTTGATGTATATCAGCTGAAACGTTATAAATATAGAAACTAAGACTAATATAACTAATGTGGGGAGAATAACAGTTTCTTTAGTGAATATTATACAATCATCTGTGAGGTATTTATTACGACTTAGGATAGTATTTCACAAATAGATAATTATTAAGACAAAATAATATATTAAGAAATAAACATTGTCTTCTCCTGTTTTATGTAGGTTAGGTAAGGTTAGCGACCATAGTCGAGGGTGACCCGAAGGATCCCTTTTCGATAGCTACTACACCAAGGTGTAGGGGAGGGCGCTACTCCATTCCCTGGATTGCTCCACTTTACCCTTGAACCGTGCCTTATAATGCTGAGTGTTAAGCAAGGTGGTATCAAGTTCCATTTTTAAAGTCTTTGGTATGACTCGACCTGGGATTGAACCCAGGTTTCCCGGGCCATTGGCGAACACTCTAACCGCTGGGCCAAGGCAGGATAACACAGAATGGCACAAGAAAGATTGATATTCTGACAGGGTGTCCTGTTTAAGTTAAAAAAAAACAAAAACAGAATCATGACTTTAAACCAGGCTCGAACAGCGACTTAATGCCCCGGGGGAATTAGTTTCTACCTCACCCACATAGCAGACAACAGAATCTTTATGATGTATTTATTACTTCAAGCTTGATAGCTTTATGGCTCATAAACTACCCCAGGCAAATTTGCGATTAAGATACATAACCTATTTTGTATTCTCCTTCTGAAAAACATATGTTTTCATGTCAACTGTTTACTTGTGAATATCACGTTTTCCTTCCGCTATTTTTTTCAGACAATATAAATATTCACTTGAATAGAACTAAGTATTACGCATAATGAGGTATATTGACTCAACTAGCTTTTTTCAAATTTTATCTCATTCTTTAGGCAACAAAATTGTTTGTGCTAATCTCGCATGAATGTACAATAACAGTGTTTCTGGCTGCTAGAACTGATAGGCACTTTTCAATGGGATAGATAACCGCACGCGTGTGAATGGAGAAACAAGCAATGGAGCCCAGGAAAGCGTGACGATTTTCAGATTAATTTGCGTGCCGAGGAAATCCAAACAACGTCGTTGAATTGATTAGAATGTATTTTGTGAATCTCTTTATAGCTACACAGAAATGATCGAATGAATCGACTGTTAAACAAAACTAAAAAGAAAAAAAAAAGAAAGAAAAAGGAAGCTTTCTATGGTCGCCTGCTTATGATCGTTTGCTTAACGTCAAAAGGCTAAATAAGGTTCTTCTTTTAAAACGTACGTGTAAATAACAAAAGCGGAACGATACTGTCATTCAACCAAATTTAATAATACTTGAATTTTATTATAATGCTGAGTGAATGTTCATAGGAAGAAACACACACACACACACACACACACACACACACACACACACACACACACACACACACACACACACACACACACACAAAAAGCAAAGCAAAACAACAACAAAAAAACAATTGAAAGCCTCACTTTTATTTAATCAAGTGTCTTTGAAAATATCTTATTGCATTTGATTTCTAAGAAAATAATGACAAAGATGACAAGAAGTAATTGGTTTAAAATTTTAATTAAAAGAAGAATTGTTTTTGAAAATAATTAATTCACGTACACTGATTTTTGTGGGAACAATGATAATTGAAATCCTTTTAATGTTGCTTATCTAAAAAGTTTAAAGGATTTTTGTGCTGGAAATAAAAGAAATTCACTATCGTAGTACAAGTTTTCCTCTGTACTTAGATTCATGTCTCCGTTCCTATTTTTTTTTTTAATGATAACCACAGCGACTTTGCCTGAAAACCAATTTCATTATAGACTATTTTACTTTTACAGCCATTAAAGTGGATGAACCTAAGCCCAAGGGCGTTTATTATTGTCTTTATTGTAAAGATTAAAAAAAAACTGTATTACATTAACTCAAAGAATTCACAAACAATTGTCTAATTCAAACAACCTGCCGCGGATATTCCCTAATATGCCAACATATTCTTTATGGAAGCTGCCATGTTGCTCAAGATGATTTTGTTGCGTATACACCTCAACGGCCAACCGGTATAATTATATTCGCTTGTAAAGCAACCTTATTTATTTAAGTCCTTATTTATTTATTTTCTGGTATTATAGCTGTTAATTCTTGTCAATCAATACTGGTGGGTCACTGTGTAGGAGTCCATAAGAAAGCATCGCTTATGACTCCGTCTCTGCTTTTCCACCATTAATACAAGCGAGGATATACATTTATCAGCTTTGCACGGATACTGGAATGGTCCAGAAGACCTATTGAGAGTGATGATCAGTAGGAAATAGGAACGGACAGAGAGAGAGAGAGAGAGAGAGAGAGAGAGAGAGAGAGAGAGAGATTCATTATAACCCTTGCTATCAGTAGGACTCGATGATGATGATGATGGTTGATCTTATTTGGACATGCTGAGTTGGTACTGTTGATAAAATATAAAACCGAGTTTCTTCAAGGCAGGAAGACGTGAGTTCAAGTTGTCTCTGATGCTTGCTTTTCCTCGTTGTCATGGAAATTATGATAAAAAGCACCTAGAATTAGAAAGAACAAGAATAATACCTGTCAAATTAATCAATAATGATGGTGAAGTCCTTTTTGTATTTACCCAACCACTCCACCAACGGTAGAATGGACCAAAAGGTCAATTTTTAAGAGGATTGAATGATATGTGTGGATTTTAACTGCATGTCAACTTGTCTAAGTTTATATTATACCTATTGATTAAGGAATCGCCTTCATTGGATGTTCATATTTACATATTTGTGTAATTGATTAATACTTTTTTTTACATGATCAAAAAAAAAAAGGAAAGCTTTGAAACAAATCTATTTGGCCCACTGATAAGATCCTAACAAGTACTTCCGATCCGGTTGAGAGTGGATGTGAGAATAATGGCAATGAATGGGCACACCCCAGATCTCCAGAACTAGAGCCTCACCATCAGATCCGGTATAGTATCATATACAGGACAAAAAATTCATTTGAGTTACTTTAAAACAGGTAGTATTTTGGTGTGGTTATCAAACAGCTTAATGGTTATTTTATTCCGAAATTTGATGCAAATAATTTACATATTTGTGTAATTGATTGATGCAAATAATTTACATATTTGTGTAATTGATTAATACTTTTTTTTACATGATCAAAAAAAAAAAGGAAAGCTTTGAAACAAATCTATTTGGCCCACTGATAAGATCCTAACAAGTACTTCCGATCCGGTTGAGAGTGGATGTGAGAATAATGGCAATGAATGGGCACACCCCAGATCTCCAGAACTAGAGCCTCACCATCAGATCCGGTATAGTATCATATACAGGACAAAAAATTCATTTGAGTTACTTTAAAACAGGTAGTATTTTGGTGTGGTTATCAAACAGCTTAATGGTTATTTTATTCCGAAATTTGATGCAAATAATTTACAAATAGTTGTATACTTTAAAGTATTTCCATCTAATCAAGAAAAAATTAGAACACTTAGAGAAAAGGAAACTTACAAGTACTTGGGAATGTTGGAACCGAACACTATCAAACAAGCGGAGACGAAACAAAAAAGAAAAAAAAGTATCCCAGGAGAAAGAGAAAAGTACATGAAACCAAACTATATAGCAGAAATTTCATCAAAGGGATAAACACCTTGGTTGTCCCCCTCGTAAAATACTCGATACCAGAGAACAAGAAAACTCATGATGATGCATAAAGTCTTACCTCCCAGAAATGACACAGACTATAGTCTGTGTCAAGAAAAGAAGAATGAAGAGGATTCTCTAGTATTGAAGATAGCGTCGATTCATCGATAAAACGTTTTGAGGACTGCATAAAAAAGAGCAAAGAAAGACTGATTACAGCCACCAGAAACAACCACCAAAACACACGGATCAATAGAACAACAATAAGTAGAAAATAAAAATGGGAAGAAAAACAATTTTATAGATACTTCAAGCGACTAACAAGCAAAATCTCACACGAAAAGACTTGGAAACTTAAAGAGAGAATCTGAATTTCTTCTAATAGCAGCACATAACAATATGCTATAAGAAGAAACTATGTCAAAGCAAAAAAGATTAACCGAAATAAAATAGCAGATGTAGAGGCTATGGGGTAATATAGAGGCGAGGTAAGGCGAGGCGATCATATAATTAGCGAATGCAGCAAACTATCACAAAAAGTGTATGCTAGACACGACTGAGTGGGGAAGATAATCCACAGAGAATGGTGCAAGAAACTGAAGTTTGACCATGCGAACAAGTCGTATATGCACAAACCATAATCCGTCGAGGAGAATGAGATCAACAAACTTCTTTGGGATTTTGAGATACAAACAGATCACCTAATCTCGGCCAGACAACCAGACATGATGATAGTAGAGAGAGAGAGAGAGAGAGAGAGAGAGAGAGAGAGAGAGAGAGAGAGAGAGAACCTGTTGAATAGAGGACTATGCCGTCCCGGCAGACAACAGAGTAGAGTTAAAAGAAGGCTAAAAGAGAGATTAATATCAAGATTTTGCTAGGTCTTGTACATTGACCTCCGACCCGGCCAAGCATGCCATTCCAAAGACGGCGGAAGTTGCATATTCCGTTGGCCAGTTATGGGAAGAGATTGCGTAGGTAAGCTTGGCTGACAATATGGGCAAGGTTAAAATCCCACAAACTGATGCACCGGACGAGGGTGACCTGTGAACTGTATGACAGTTATTTCCGCTCGATGATGATCAAACATGTCATTCCAAAGACTGCGGAAGTTGCATATTCCGTTGGCCAGTTATGGGAAGGCGTAAAACAATAATATAACTCAGTGCACAGTAAGTTCGAGTCAGTTGGAGTAAAGATGCTGTAGAGAGTGCCAGCAACCAGCAGAGGGGTCCCTCAGGACCCCCGATTGAGCAGTTGGAGTTCAGAGCCTCAGTTGCAGTTGGAGAGAAGATGATGGAATAAGGACCATGTCCCAGAGAGGCTGGGGTCCCAGGCCCCCAGGCCCCCGGTTGAGAAGCCCAGGAGAACGGGAAAGAAACGTTGTTATGGCCATAAGACTGGGGGTCAATATGTTGCAGTTCTGTTCAGTCTCCAACTCACCTCTCATACAGTAAAACCTTTAGTAATCCTTTCGAACCCTTTCAAATAAAGTGAGAAGTATATTTTTCTAAAGAAGTGACTTCGCTCGTCCTTATTGTGTTGAATATGTTTCTGCATGTATATGTGTATGTATAGTGGTCATGGCTATACAACATAGGGAACTAAAAAAAATCGAACATGAAGTTGATGATGATACCTATTGTAATTGTTGCACTTGGAACAATCTCCAAAGCCTCGATAAAGGAACAAGAAGACGTTGAAATAAGTGGAGAAGTAGAGACTATCCAGACCACATTATTACTAAGATCGGCTAGAATACCGAGAAAAGTCCTGGAGACTTGAGTAGACTTGCTGTCACTCAAACTTCAGTGAGAAACCATAAGTTAACATTGGTGTGAAAAACTCTTGTAAAAGAATAAAATGATAATAATTTTTTCTTTGTGCACATTCATGTTATTTCAAGTGTTCTTATCTGACATTAATACTTTTCAAACTGACCTATGTGACACATAGATGATACTCTAACAGGTATAACCACTGCCGGTCTGAGTGGACCTGGGAGTAATAGCAATGAATGGGTAACTCCATATGTCACAGAACTCTACAATTGAAGCCTTACCGCAGGATGCAGTTTAGAGTCAATACAGGACACTCTTTGTGCGTGTGAGGGTAAAATAAAAATCAATCATGAAAGAAGTAAGTGTTCAAAATAAAACCGAGTAAAAATCGGAGATATCAAAACCTAAATGATTCAAGAACAACTTGGATATTTCATGAATAAATTAGCATGTACAAGAAAAAATAAGAAAATAGGGTAAAATTTAAGTTCCCGTAACTTTCATAAGATATTATTCATATGGCAACATTGTATCTTTGAGAGACGGATTAAATTTAATATTTTTCTAGTCTACACTTTCCAGCGAGTCAATGATATTACTTTTTGTTGATGAATTTCGTGAGATTGAACTCACACAGAATCAAAAGGCTGGCTATCGTGGTTAATAATCAAAGTTTTCGACAATGTCCGAGTATTTAACTCAGTCACCTCATTTTCCTTTAAACTTTCTTAGAACGTTAATTTCTCTATTTTGCTTTCAGGGTAACAAAAAAGTGATTGCTTAGATAGAAGTTGTTTCTTTTAGAAACACGCTGAGGAAGATTTTTAAATACAATTGTTAATATTGTTACAAATATCATAAAAGTTATTCTTAACTGTGAGGCGTGCATTTTTATTTATGATATTAGTCGCAGTTGTCTAAATGGAATAGATTGATGTAATAGATTTGATTGATGTTAATGTTTCGAAGTAATCCACTCATCTCAAAGGACAACAATGTTATTAACTATGTTATTTTCTACTCTACATTTTTATATAGCTGTTCAAAATGTTTGAGCGTACTAGACTCATTTGAGCATCCATTCTTTGCTATTATGTTATATATCTAGGTCGATCGTATCGATCGAACAGGAAATTTGTTGTTAAAAATCTTAAGCTCATATGAAAGACAGAATTAATAAGCAAAATCTTATTATCAATGTCAGGATAAGATTTCATACAATATAGGAACCGATAATTAAAAAGGCTAGATGAGAAAAAAATCTGAATATGAGCACAGGTAAAAAAATCATACATAATTGTTGTAATCCAAGTCAAGTAAGAACATGAAATTTATAAATCCCAAAAATTCACTCTGAACTGTCCAGCAGGACACATAGCGTAACGGTTATAGTCGTTGGTTTCGTAAGCTTCTGAGGAGACAATATCTAGAGGTTGCAGGTGAGTAACAATACAGGCATTACACTTGTATCCGGTTATGGCTAACGGAATCAGAACAGGCAACCCCCGTGGATTCAATAAAGGACGTGAAGGTTCCCGAATTCGACAAATACCTGAAGAAGGCCGGAGGACATATTGACTGAAGCGTTGTGGAAATAACAATAAAGATGAAGGCAATAGTCCAAAAACCCTACAGCTATGGATTCATTAGTGCTATTACTGTTCTTTTACAAGGATGGCTTTGGAATTAAATTGCCCTCAAAGATTGCTATGCCATTAGAAACAAAAGAAACCAAAGCAAACCAAAGCCCTGATCTAGTCTTCTATCGACAACATTTATCGTGCTTACAGTTAGTCTCTGAATCCAACTTGGATTAATGTTATTTTTTTAGTATTTTGTTGTTGCATTATTTCTTAACTAATGGTAATGCTGTTTGAAAATTCTATTATTTACCATTAATTTTCTCTCTGTTCCTCAACGAAAATGAACCGAACGAAGCAAGAAAAACATTCAAAAATTTATCATAAAAACAAATACACACGGATTAAAACAAATGTTAACACCCTTATGAGTGTATTTCAATGATATAATTTTAAACAGTCTCCGCATGTTTCCAATCCCTGTCCTCACATTCTTGGAATCTGCCAAAGGTGCTAAAAATGATATGTATTTTTTTCTTTGTAGAAGAAAAGTAGAAGTGATATTATGGAGACAATCTAGAGAAGATTCCTATAATATATTGACACGGATGGTGAGTTGATAGAGACTTTTAAATCCTGATTTCCTAAAAGACTTTCGTAGAAATGTTAACATTATTTTAAAACATCGTGAATATCGTAATTAGTTTCAACTCAGCTTTGTTTAATATAACTTTTGTAGTTTTTTTGTAGTTGCATTATTACTTAGCCTATTACAGAGCCGTTTAAAAATTGATGTAAGAAATAATTGCGTTGTGTACCGTTAGTTTTCTTTCTATTTCTCTACGAAAACAAGTCGAATGCAACGTAGAAAAACATTCAAAACATTATGATTGAAACAAATATTTGTGTGATTCTATGAATAGAACTTTTGAAATCTTAATATATTCAACGTAAAGTGTATCACGACTCTCTCTTCTCACCAAATTTCATCTGGTTCTTTTCCTCTTGTCGATGGAATTAGTCGGATATATATATATATATATATATATATATATATATATATATATATATACATTAAAATCCTACCACCTCATTAATTTCTTTCATTGAGTCCCTGTTATGTGGAGCTTGAAATGTTGCCTTATGCTGGATGCCGTTTCAAACTCAGAAAAGTATTCTATGATGTTTCATTACTAGAGAACACAAATCTATGAGCCCATCCTCTCACTGCAGCATATAAAATATATGAGTTTTATGATTAAAATTATTGATTGCATATTGAACAATGACAGCTATGTATTTGATAACTGGCATGAGGTTTTATTCCATTGAACTGTGAGTGCATTACTCTGTGACGCATGGCAACGGTTTACAAGGCACCAGAGTCAATGTGCCGCGTAGGTGGGGGTACTGAGTATCATGGGAGAAGCATAGTGCTGGTCTGTGGTTAAGAGTTGAATAAAAATACTAAACTGACCATTTTTATTTTCAAAGAATTTCTTATGATGTCATTCGGAAAGGTGAAATCCGAATCCTTTGAGATGAAGGCGTAAACTGTTTTTTTTCGATTTGAACTTGGTAATCTTAAAATTTTGATATCCTTTGATCATTTTCCTGTGTTTTTTTTTATTTTGGGTATGACATTAAATTGCATATGATGGTGAAGCTACATTTCTAGAGTTCTAGAGAAGAGATGGTACCTGTTAAAGTTCCATCTCTGGTTCAAACAGATACGTTTCAAAATTATTTGTATTAGATTTGAATACGTGATACCATATACCCGTGTGTAAATTATCTGTAATAAGAATAGTTACTTGAAGCTATTATTGTTTTCGTTAGATTATTATTATTATGATTATTATTATTATTATATTTACCAACCCCTCTGCTCGGGCAGGTATGACACAAGGTCAATTTTTTAAGCGGAGTTTAACAGGTTTGAATTCAGAGTTTTCCTTCTCCTAGTCTAGTTGCCCCGCCAAGGCTGAAGAACCCAGTTTGTCCTGCTATTTACCCATAGCTGGAGGGATAATAATTTGATTCATACCTTTCCGAAGGGTATTAGTGCTATGTGAAATGCAATCAGCCTCGTCTTGGATTTGAACTCGTCTCGCCGTGTCTATTTTCTACGACGATAGCCATTACACTACGGGCACCTCCAATTATTATTATTATTATTATTATTATAATTTACTCCTTAAGAGTCTTTCCCATCAGTTTTAGCAGATGGTCTTTCACTGAAGTTTGAGTGACAGTAAGTCTCCTCAAGTAAGTCTTCAGGACTCTTCTCAGTATTCTAGCTATTCTAAATAATGTTGTAGTTTGGATGGTCTCCACTTTCCCTCTTAATTCCATGTCCTCCAGTCCCTTTAATAATCCTTTGGTGTCTATACCAAAAGCACAAATCACGATTGGTATATTTGTCACCTTCATGCTCCAGTGTTTTTCAATTCCCTGTCAAGGTCGAGGTACTTATCCTTCTTTTCTCTTTCTTTCAGTCTTATTCTTTGGTCTGCCGGGACAGCAAAGTCCACAATTTTGAAAGTTCTTTTTTTGTTGTTGATTATTATAAGGTCTGGTCTTCTGGCCTAGATTGGGTGATCCGTTTGTATGTCAAAGTCACGTGCATCATTCTCTAGGACAGATGCTGGGTTGTGCATATACCATTTGTTCGTATGGTCAAATTTAGATTTATTGCACACCTCCCAGTGGATCGCCTTGCCAACCCAGTCGTGTCTAGTCTTATATTCCTTCTGTGCTAATTTGCTACATTCACTTATTATGTGATTGATGGTTTCGTCTGTATCACCACATAAACTAAATTTGCTATTATTTTGCATCTTATCTATTCTCGCTTTGATATGACTGGTTCTTATGGCGTTTTTTTTCTGATATTAGGAGAACTGCTGGTAAATTATTATTAAATAAGAATTATTAATTGAAAATATATCATCATCATCATCCTCAATTTGCACTGACAGTATGGATTTCCCTGACTCTCTTTTACCATCTGTCCCTATCATCCAATGCTCCCGGCAAGTCAACATCCAATGTAGCGTAAGGATATATATGAGTACGATTTCTTTCAGATATAAACATAGTTGTTTACAGTGAAGCTTGTTGCTCAGGCACATTATTCTTTTATAAGTCCACGTATGGAAAGGTAGAATTGGTGGCTTCTGAGATAAATATATCAAGTCAAGTTTTACGTTTAGTATTTCATATCTGTTTGATCTTCTATGATCCTTTTTAACTCTCCCTTTAAATACTCTTTCAGGATTCGAACCATCTAACTCTGGGTTTGCGATGACTTGTCTCCTGTTCTACTACTATTCTGCTATAGACACATTTACTGAATCCAATTATACATTTAACTTGTTGTGGACACGTAACTCAAATTGACGTTTAGATCTAAAATTTTTACATATTGAACTTCGAAATTCCATATGAATAAAAGTATCCCTGTTTACAATGTAAACTGTCAATCTACTGACATTGACATAGCTTTCACGCTTATAAAATCGGCTGATGTATGTTATGATTACCTCGTAATGTATACTATGATTACCACCATTAAATAACAACATATTCGATTTGATTGTGATTTGAATTTTGAAATCCTGAACAGCTCCTCATATGAGTCGCTCTTAAAAAACGTTGATTTTATCTTCTGCCGAGGGCTAAGACCTTTCCAAATGAGTGTCCTGGATATGATATTAAATTGTATTTGATGGTGAGGCTCCCTTTTGGAAATATGAAGAATGTGGAGTACCCCTTCATTGCTATTACTTCCAGGTCCACTCTGACACGAAGTGGAGGAACAGATTAGGGTCCCATCTATTGGGGGGGGGCGTAGTGGCAAACGTTGATTGGAACATCGTGCTAGACGATCATGAAATCCTCTCATACTATTACGTTCACTTTCCGACTGATATCTTTCAGAAAGGCATGAAGCTCCTTACCCCCCCATTTTTGCGTTAAAAAGTACAATAACTTTTTTTCTACAAAGATGTCTTTGGTATTAAATAACCCACGTTGGTTGATATAATATTAAACAAAGCAGCAGAACCAAACCCATCTATGAGTCAAATAAAAATTATTCGATTTGGTTGAGTGAAAAAGAAAACTCTTAAGAATAAACACCGTAAATGAAAATATGAACCTACAATAAACGTGATTCCCTAACCACAAGGCATAAAATAGCCCTACACAGGTTGACGTGGCATTAAACTTAGTCAATCAATTAATTAATCAGCATTGTATGGCTTGGCTTCATTAAGTTGATTACTCTTTCTTCAATCTATATAGATTAAAATCTTAAGAAATTAATCTGAATTTAGTTTTTACTTACTTTTGTGAATGGGAATAATTGTCGAGAAGAGTAGAATACCGTTAGCAGCTTTCGAATCCAAAAATAATCTCTTAAAAGCTGAATGGCTAAAAAAACTGAGCAACTGAAGAGGCAACCTAGTAACTTATGAGCAGGTTAACACTGACACGCTATCTGTTTGAATAGGAAGAAAAATTAGAACTAAATAAGTAGAAGTTTTATATAAAAAATAACGTTAATTTGTTTCGTTTGAAGTTCGTTGGAAAGCCACAAGCGACTAAGCATTAGTTCAATTGCTTCTACTGACACTTATTAGGTTTTGCTTGATATTACTTTTGTAGTTACCGTCTTACATTGCGAATCATAATTATGAAGAGATATTTTTCTGGATCTGAATGTAAAAGGTGAAATAATTATCAAAAGCTAGCTATTCCAAAGCCGCAGTTGATGTATATCTGGAATAGGGAATGAACCTAGCGGTAAATAGCAAGATTTTTACTTATTAACCTTTGACAGTATGTCAATTGTGGATTTCTAGACAGAATATCGCATGTATGTCTGAGGATAAAAAAAAAAGGACAGTGGAAATAAATCACGTGAATTGAGAACCGAAAAGAAATGTGTGGGCGTTGAAAATATAAAATGACAAGAGATTTGCAGTCGACATACAAATTCACAAGACAGGTGGTGAGTCAAGAGAAACGGGCAGTCAGAGCAGACGCCACTTTGGGCACTGGCCAGTGACCCCTCGTTGAGAAGTGACCCTGATCAGCCCCGTCAAAGAAGTATTATGTGGGGCTCTGAATATAGATCAATCACAGCGAGATGTCAATATGAATGTCTGTCCCAAACGTGGAGTCAATGATAGCAGTCGTCTGTCAGTCTTAGTCTCTCTGTCTCTTGCTTGCAGCCATTTCAACCCTTTTGTAACAATAGAGATATATCTTTTATAAACAAGCATTGTTCTCTCTTCATTGCAGCCATGATAAAATGGGCTCTTTACCCTTTCCATGATAAGTAGTTTAGGAGAAACAAAGCAAGTCATTCAATCCAGCTTTATTCCGTTCGGAAATTGACCTTGTGTCGCATCCTGTCATTATCGGAGGGGTTGGGTACATACATATAACGACGTAAAGCGCATCAGTGCGTACGTACACCTAATACATATAAGCTCAAACACACACACACACACACGCGCGCGCGCGCGCGCGTGCGCGCGCACAATCACAAAAGAAAGCAGACCGATTTCTTTAGCCTTGGTCGGGCAACCAAGAGAATGAAAACTAAATTAAAACCAACTGTACTCCTCATCAAAACTGACCATGTATTACATCCTGCTAGTGGCAGAAGTTTGGGTTGAATATACTCAAACATACATGTATTTAGCTTGATGGTTTCTTTTCCTTGGCAGTAACCCCCCCCCCATTGCACAAAAATAGGGAAAGAGTCTACGTTAATCCCTGATATTTGAGCTAAAGCTATTCTTGGCACTACAGCAGAGAGTTCCGTCAAAAATTTGACTTTGTGTCACATCCATCTCTGGTTGAGGTAGGTGGTACCTTAATTCAGGACTTTATAACCCCCGTTCCGATTTGTAAATCATTTCCATAGAAGAAAAACTTTTTGTATAATAAAAAAAACCCCCAAAACAAAAAAAAACAACCCCCCCCAAACAAACAAAAAACAAAACACGAACAATGAACTTGTAAACTTTTATCTATTATGAATGTAATAGTACTATTTTTTCATTAATGGTTGATTTAATCTATGATAACTGTCTCTCTCGTGTTTTTTTCATTTTCACAGCAAAAAAAAAAAAAAGAAGAAAAACAGAAATTGAATGCTGCAGTTTATTCAAACTAAATATTGGCTAAAAGATGCAAGATTGAGTAGTTGTTAATATCTTTTGCACGAAATATCTAATTTGTCAGCCGAAAAAGCTAATTGAGAGAATTAGTGCCAGGATGTTTAAAAAGAAGTAGGACTTTAATTTAGGGTTTACACATTTCTTTTCATCAAAAATCCTCGAATTTATCGACTCGAGAGGGGAAATTGCTTTTATATTATACTAATTTAATCATTAATTACTGCGATAAAGAAATCGGTTAATTAAACTTAAGTAAATTACATTTGCATTCATTTTTATCTATTGAAAAATTCTGAACAATCTAATACACCGGGTTGAGAGGGAATAATAGGGTAACCAATAATAATATGTGATCTTTTATTGACAATATATTTCTGCCCCATAGTGTATAATTTTGGGATTAATCTCGGAAATTATGTATTTACATAACCCCTGCACCAGGAGCAAGATGTGACACAAGGTCAATTTTTTAAAGTGGAGTATAAGTTGGTTGAAGTCAAAGTTTTCCTTCTCCTACATCGGTTAAAGATCCTTGTCTAACCTACTATTTACCCATAGCCGAATTCATACCTTTGTCAATGTGAAATACAAACAACCTTGTCCAAGATTTGAACTTGGGGCACCGTATCCATTTCCTAAGACAATAACCGTTATGCCACCGGGAAATTTGACTTAATAGCAATGCTATTCGACTTTTTAAAAAATATAGATCTTTCTGAACCAGGGGTACTCAGCATTCCCCAAAGCTCCAGCATTAATGGAGCTTCACCATCGAATTGTTTAGTGTCAAATGCAGGACACTCGTTGGGGAAGTCTTAACCTTCTGCTGAGATGCAAGTGGTGTATTCTGCAGCCCAAGCCGATTGGGCTAGTGTGAGTGAGTGTGTGAGTGTGTGTGTGTGAGTACTGTCTTAAAATACATACACCTATTTCAGTGAATATTTTAATTACTTGAGATTATAAATAAAAAAAAGACATTAGATAAATCATAAATATATTAGTAATTAACAGTATGTGCGAACAGACATTAATTATACATATATTATTTACATATTATTATATATCTTAGGTAAACATTTCCCTCCTCTACTCACCATGTGATTCAGAAACTACGCTTTGTGTGTGTTAAGTGACATCGTCCAAATGTCAGCCTTTTTATATCGACAAAGTTAACCAGTACTCTTTACGGTCACAGAATGTAAAACACCTTAAATGTTACAATAGAAGGCCACAAAAATCATGATAGATAAACTAATCATGCGTTATGCTCGTAGATCAAATCTTACTGCAATGATTACATATATTTGGTGAAGAGAAGAAGTTACCAAGTGCAATTCTAAGAAATAAGCAGATTTTGAAATTATTTTAAATGCATTTAAGCATGTGAACAACAATAGCGAATATAACATGAATTCAAATAGTTGATCGTTTACAAGTATACGAGGTGTGTTCAAAAAGTATCGACACTGAATGTATTTTATCAAGAAAATAATGAACAATGAATAAAACATTAATTAAAAAAATCTTTATTTTAATGAGTTTTCCATATCTGAAACATCTCTTTTGGTTTTTATCATTCAGCTTGTCTTTTTCTTTATAGTTATATTCACAACGTTTCGGCTGATATCATCTCCGGCCTTCTTCAGGTGTTAGTCGAACACGGGAGCGTACACGGAGCCTCTTTTGATATGGTGCAGAGCAACGCTGTGGTATTTCGATTATTGCTCCCTACAAATCTTACTCCTCAGATGACTTTTTAGTTTCGGAAGCAAAAGAAAAAACAAAAAAAAAAAAACAACATACTAGAAGATATACGTCTTATTGGTATAGATTATGCACTTGCATAATCCTGTGTTTTGCCAAAAAGATTTTCATTAAAAAAAAACCAAGACTAGCTTCATGATTCTTTTAAACATTGGGACATTCTATAATATAAGTTGCTCAGTTGGGCATACCTCTACATTTAAATTTTAAATTTAAAAGAATTAAAATTTTAGTCTCGATATTTTTAATTTGAAGTCGTATATATTTTGCTCGAAAACTTAATTAATCATCAAACTTCAGAGATGTACACAGAAAGTATAAAGAATACTTTTTAGCCTCTCATTGGAAATATTTATAATTTCCCACGCTAAATAATTAAAACAAAGGTGTATTTATTTCAATATTTGATTAAAGCGGTCTGTGAAGGTCGTATCTAGGGCTATGAAAGATTAAAAATCAATATTGTAATTTAGCGATTAAGAATGAAATTTGGTGTTTAACCTCCAAAATATGCAGTTTTAATTTAGAATTCTTCTAAGCCTTTCAGAACTCAAATTTGTAAAGGGAAAATAAAAAGACCCCCCTCCCAATGGCTAATTGTTAGTGGTCACGGATTAATGCAAGTGTTATTTTACAAATAAAAAATACAATAGATTTTAATTATGAATGAGTAAAATAAGATTGTTTCAATTATTTAACAGAGAATAAAATTTCCTACAAAATGGTTTTCTTTTAAAACTAGGTCTAACAACAAGACTTTGAACCTTCTTGTAAGGCAAAGAAGATAATTTTGCTATAGCTAAACTAACTTCTAATTTTTAAGCCCTAGAGCATCCTGGGTATGAGATTGAGCTGCATTTGGTGGTGAGGCTCAAGTTTTGGTGCTCTGAGGAATGTGGAGTACTTCTTCGTTGGCATTACTCTCAAGTCCACTTTAACCCAAATCTATAGATCAAATAGATCTGCAAATTATTTGTATAAGATTAAAATACCTGATGTCATATAAACTTGCGAAAAAATCTCTTAAACTACAAATGCAAATATAAACGTATCCATTTCCCTCATCTCTAAGCATAAAATAAGCCCAGGCAATTTAACATACTGTTAAACTCACTCACTCAATCAATCAATCATATATATGCAAGACTCTAACGCCCATTACGGATGGATTTGTTTACTTTAGTCGGTAGCAAATGTAGGGATTCTTGGTGATCTCACGCTTAATTTCCGACGATACTATCGGTGAGTTCTCCCTTTGTGGTTAGTAGCAGTTGCCTTCATTAATTCTTCTTATACAACAAGAATGAGTTGAACTTCCTGTTGTAGCTATCAAAGCAAAGCAGTAAGTCTATTTGAAGCCGGAGAAGCCTAAAGTTCAAATAATCTATGCTATGGAAGATTGTAATCCTTAAGTATATTAACAACTCTCAATTGATATTATCATAAATACCATTTATAATAACCCATCTCGCCCTCCTCTTAAAATCAACCCTAATATACTTCGGAAACTACTCCTAACATGCACTACTGAAGTTCCATTTTATGACCATCTTGGTAATATTTACGTCCAGACAGATGGCGTATCAATGGGGTTTGTCCTGGGCCCGATTTTCAGTAATTTCTAGATGTCCGACCTCGAAAACAGAATTTTTAATAACATAAAAAAACCTCCAATATACCTAAGATATGTTGATGATATCCTTATTCTCGCTAATAATATTAACGAAATCAACATACTACAAGACACCTTCCAAAAAATTCAGTTCTTAATTTTTCCCATGAACTAAACAAAAACAATAAAATTTCCTTTTTAGATGTTCTAATTGATACTAACAATAATAACTTCACTACCTCTACTTACAAAAAAACCTCTAGAAATAACTCCTGTACCCTCAACTTTAAAAGTGAATGACCCTTCAGATATAAAAAAGCAATTATTAATAATCTGATATCCCGTGCCAAACTGATCTCCTCCTCCAAGACAATATTTTATAAAGAGGTAGAAAACATAAAACAGGCTCTCATCAATAATGGGTTTCCTAACTATATTGTTGATGAACAAATTAAACGTATGATTAAAAATGTTAACCAACAAAATAAACACTGTTCTCCAACCAGTCAAGAAACGTATATCAAACGTTTTTTTTATCGTAACCAAATGCACAACAATTATAAATCAGATGAAAAAATATTGAAAACACTGATTCATAGAAACATACTCCCCACTGATCCTAATAAAAAGATAAAGCTTATTATATATTATAATAATTAATATTTTATATATATATTATAATAAATAAATTTAAAACCTCCAATTTGGTCATTAGAAATAATTACTCTCCCTCGATTGGAGTTTTGCAAAAAAACAACGTTATATATCAATTTAAATGTCCTTTAGGAGATTGTATCTCTGATAATGATAATAATATATATGTTGGTTTAAACTCAACTACCCAATCGAGGAGACTTACAATGCACATTTCTGATACAAGTTCAATAGCTCAGCATTTAAAAAAACATTCATGCCCAACAACACAATTACGGAAAATTCTCACCGACAACACAACAATATTAGAACATCAAAATGATAAACAAAAACTACAGATTCTCGAAGCACTACATATTAGAAACATGCAACCGACACTTAACAGAATTAAT
>OY757920.1:26194753-26364753 GCA_963585895.1 Sepioteuthis lessoniana
TTCGAACTCGCCTACTACAATTTCGAAGTCTAGTGCTTTCACCATTACACAACGAGGACACTCCCAAAGGGGTTTGGATCCCGAAATTTTTTTTATCTCTGAGACTCGGAAAAAAACATTTTTGGTGAATTATAATAAGATATTGAATCAAAATTTATTTCTTATATTTGTAACATATTGACCCTCGACCGAGCCGTCAATCAAGAAACAGGTGCATCCGGTCGAAGATATCGGAATATCACCTTGACCTGTGGAGGGGTTGAATTCGGTGCAGATGGGTACGCCCACAGGAAGCAGGTGGGTGTCAAACAGTTATATAACCAGGTGCCACAGACGGCTTGGGTTAGAGAGTTCGAGTCAGTCAGTTAGTTCGAGGCCGGCAGAGTTCAGTTCGAGCTGCAGTCACAGTTCGAGTTCCTGTCGCAGTTGTGGACAAGATGCCGTAGTGGGAGCAGACGCCAGACAGAGGGTTTGGGCCCTCAGGACCCCGGTTGAGCAGCCCAGCAGAATGAGGAAGAAGTGCTGCTATAATACAGAGGAACTTTAGGTCAATATGTGGCAGTCTGTTCCGTCTCCAACTCACCTCTCACACATAACCAACATCAACCCTTTCGCAACCCTTTCGAGAATAAAGTGTGAGAGGTATATTTATCTAAAGAAGTGTGTTCGTTTGTCATTATTGTTGATTATGTTTCCGCATGTATATGTATACGTATAGTTGTATCATGGCTATACAACATGTTGTGGCAGTATCGTGTACACCTTGCCAAGTTTCTTCAACTAAACGACCACAAACCAAAATAGCATTTGTTGTTCAGAAAAGATTAATCGGCCACAAGATTTGCTTCATACTGTATATCGATTTACTAAACTCAGTTTAGCTGCGGCACAAGGCCGGATATATGGCTCACTCAGTGAGATTCGAAATCATTTGCAATTGCCTGCGAATATATTTTGCTAACTATTACACCACTAGTGGCGACCAGGTCGAAACTGCATAAGTCGCGAGTTAACCCCCCATAAGAAAAAAGAAACAAATTCTCTTTGCTGGTTTATCCTCTTGGGGAGGGAGGTACTTCGCTCTTCCAGACAGCGTACCCCACCCCCGACTATTACAATATGAACAGCAGTTGAAATACTTTGGCGATGGTGGTTTTCTATCCTACTCTGTCAAACGGCCTGTTGTCTATGTTCTTTTTGTGACCAACTGTTGTGGATGGTGGGTGAGGCAGGGACCCCCTACCTAGTCCTATGGCATACCTAACCACCTCTTCGCCACCACTACTTAGTCTATTTCCTGATGGCTCTCTCGAATATAATGGGTCCCTGGGTTTCAGAAAAGTTAACTGCTCTGCCAGAACTAAAGTACCTTAAAAATATTATCCTTATCAATGAAGATTTGAGTTTGTTATGAACATAAAATATTCATCAAAAATCCATTTTTTTTTATTATCGTTTATAAATCTTTTCGCGATTCTTTCGATACTACTTTACACACATCTCTCTCTCTCTCTCTCTATATATATATATATATATATATATATATATATATATATATATATATATATGTATACACTACCTATGTTCACACACACATTTATTGATACGCTCGTACCCACATAAATGTATTAACATATACGTTACGCCCATCCGCACAGAGAAACGCACACATCAACTCACATATGCATTATTACACCTAAATATAATCACCCAACTTCAGAATAGCTTATTGTGTAACAAAATTAGAATTTGCTTTTATTAGCTTTTATCTAGCCTCATGTTGGAAAGAGAGTGCATATATTTCCTTTCTTGACACGTAATTGATTATTAAATATTAGTCCGTTTACTTATATTGAATAATTAATTACAAATTCGTGGTGGAGCTCCAATTCTGGATCTCTGGGGAGTATAAAGTAACTCTTCATTGCCATTATTTTTCTTTATATTCTGAGAGGTAATATCTGTGACGGTCCTATCTCAGTTTAAAAATTATTCGTTTTCGATTGGACTGTGTACAAAAATATTAAGAAACAACTCCACAAAAAATGCGTACATATAAGTAAAATGAATGCTATTTCCTAACCTCTAGGCATAAAATAACCCTACACAGGCTGACAAGCTGATAAAATCAATCAATCAAATTCAATCAAGGTAAAATTTTCTTTATTTTTGATGATATGAATTGATGGAACAAACAAGTTATTGATTGCGTTTCCCTGAAGAACCCCCCACCAAAAAAAAAAAAAACAAAGAATATTTCTTTTTAAACCAATTTATAAATGGTGAAGTGTTCCCCGTTCAGGAAATCCTGTTATGATAAATGGCAATAATTCAACGTTGCAAGGTCAAGAGGTGTTAAGATAAAACCTTCAATTCTTTAGAGCCAAAATATTTTCCTCAGTTCCTTTTGAAATGTAAATTCTCGCATTTTTATGTTGTTGCGTTGTCTTACGTACCAGCTTTTCCACTTGATCAGTGATAATCGCTTCTTCCAAAACGATTGTAGCGCTTCCACTTGACCACAGTAGGTATTAGTACTGAATATTTAATTAAAATTCCACATTTTACGATTGGTGTCCATCATATAGTTCCAAATATGGAGTATTACACCTTCAGAGTGTAATCCTGTTTTGCGTGTAGATACTAGATTCTCTATTGGCTTTGACCATTGTTACTTCCAGAGAATAGGATTATAAAAGACCGACTTTTCAGTATGAGTGACGGTCTTTTCTGAAATAGTTCGGTTGGAAGAATTGTCTTGAATGGCTTTGCTGACTCTGATTAACTAAGAACCGATCTGATCAAGTGGAACCCATTGGTCAAGTTTTGACCCGACCGATTTCATTGAGATGAGTTATTGTTGCATGTGTTGCATTAAACTGGTGTGACATTTCTCATGTCAGTTTAAGACTTTCTTCGATTACGGTTAAGAGAGCTTAACTGGGGAATGAAATCATTCATCCAGGACAAACTTTAAGGGTAAGATACCCAGATCGAAATTGTATAAGCGGTCGCTGCCATTTCCTGCCTGAGGCATTTTGGTTGATTTAATTTCCATTGACACTGAAATATTCCTCAGCATTTCTGAAGCTAATCATGCCTTTTTGGAATTGTAGAATCTCAAATGGATTCCATCTACGCTAATTTTTATGGCCACTCCATCGACAAGGCCAAGATTACCCTGATTGTATTCCCTGTAGGGGGCGTCTTGGGTATGACGCTAAACTGCATCTGATGGCGGAGACTCCAGTTCTTGACATCTGGGGAGTGTAAAGTCACCACTTAATTGCCCTTACTCTCAGGTCTACTTTTACTCAGAATAGTAGTACTTGTTAGGGTCCCATCCTTAGGTCAAATAGTTCAGTTTGAAAATGATTTGTATTTGATATGAATATTTGATGTTATATAAATGTAAATTATTTGTATTAAGAATACTTACTTGAAGCTCTAATTGTTTAGCAGACATTATTGTTCGTTACTTAAAAACATAAAATAGTTTGCAAACAAATTACTTATTAAATAAAAGTAATTGCTTGAAACCATATACTTATAGATATGAAATAGGAATACTTGGGATCATATCGCTGAGTGAAAATTATGTGTATAAGATTGGAATCTTTGATATCACATCCAGCCGTGTTAATACATCCAATTTCAGACTAATATCATTAGGAAAAATATGAACCCTCTTTTCCAAGAATAGTTTTAGCATTATAAAACCCACGAAGATTGATATGCAATTCAATAAAAAACCCAAACCAAACCTTGATATCATATTACTGTGTACAACAAAAGTCTTAAGGAACAAATATACAAAAATGTAAGTATAAATGCATATTGAACGCAATTCCCAGAAATATTGGCATAAAATAAATCTAGACAGGTTGACATACCTTAAGGGTATGTCAACCTCTCTATTAAATTAATTTTTACAGATCAGATCAATTAAAATTTATATTAAGTATTCCTGAATTGAAATAGGAAAAATTGATGCAGTATCTGATGTGCATAACTCTGCCTTATATAATCAAACAAATTTAAAGTTATCTTAGAGAACAAGTTTCCTTTTCAGCCTAATATAATAAAATATTTCACGTTGCTGAATGTTACTTTACATATTCAAACTAAATTCTAAACGTCTCACGCATTTCTATTGAACTGCAAATGTATCTAACACCAATACATTCAGGCAGACATATTCATTGTGTCTCTGGAAGTGAGAGTAGAAAAATAATTCCTGACGATTTTTGGATTATATATTTTTAAACTTTTAGTTAAGATAATACTTCGTTTCTATTCTTGCTCGAAAATGCCTCGCATTGAACTATTACGATCAATGTAAGTTACATGGGTGCAAGAATCCTTAAAATAAAATACATGAAAAATCAATAACTGAATTTTGTTTCTCATATTAATAGACAGTAAAACATTTTAGGCAACAAAAAAACATCAGTGTGTTTACAGACAGAGATGCAAAACTATTTTCTATGAGTCTTCTCCTTATACATGGAACATAAGGTGATTTTATCTGGATATTTATCTGTGACGCAACCTAATCTTACTATAGACTAACGAGAAATTTCCTTGTTGCAGTGACATGAAATGCCATTCAAACAATGGCTCGTGTTACAACTGAATTTCTCCTTACTTAATAGTGACTTATTGCAAATAGACCGCCTTCTTGGCGCGTCTTAGAATACGCTGACTGCATTCCCGAAAGAGAAGTTAGACCCACCTCCTAAAAAATAGGTGTCCTTGATATCACACTCAACTTCATCTGATGGTGAGGCTCCATTTCTAGAAATCTGTGGAGTGTATTAGACTATATTTAAAGAGAACTTTAGTATACATTTCTTTGATTTTAATAAATGATTTTACTCTTCATTCCAATGCTTTTATCGTCTACAAGAAAGTAAATAAAACGTTAAGGGAAATAAATAGTAAAAGATTAAATACTTTGAATCTGAAATAAAATATTTTCTCCAGTTATAAATTTTTGTCAAATTTCTTAATCTTATTTTTACCCTATTATCATATTTTAAAGCCTTTTTAGCGAGGCTTAGAATACATTAACTCCCCATGTAGGGAGCCAAGTTTTCCCCCCTTCCGTAAAGGGAGTCCCGGGTATGACATTAAACTACATCAGGACGTGAAGCTCCAGATCTGGGCAGTGTAGATTAAGTTTCATTGCCATTACTCCCAGGTCCACTTTGACCCATAGTGGTAATACCTGTAAGGTTTCCGTCTATGAGTTAAGAATATCTCTTTGTAAATTATTTGTATGAGAAATTCTTGATATATAATCGTGAGTAACCCCCTAAAAACAACTTTTAATAAATAACAGCATAACAAACATAAAAATAAACATACAATGTACGCAATTCCCTAACTTCAATGCATAAAGTAACTCTAGAGGTGTTGACAAATACATCAATCGATATGTTTTTCTTGAGTTCAAATGCACCAGACTGTTAAAGCCAGCATTGTGGAGAAAGAAAAATGTTCAGGATCTCCATTCAGGTGTTATTTTATCTTTCTGCAAGGGATACAGTAAGCGTATTTTAAGCAATAACGGGCACTGGTTAGATAGTGCACAAATCTGTAGTCATATTTTCATGCTATACTGTTGCTACAATCTAGTCTTAAGTCATTTAAACAATTTTTCTGGGGTTTGTTGTCTTTTATGAAATTTTGAAACAAAAGCTCCTGGCTACACAAAACACAGTATGAAGAGAGTATCAACCTTGAAAAATTAATAGTGTAAAACATTATTGTATGTACATTTAATATATTACAACTTTCCTGTTCTATTCATCATAAAGTAAGTCGATAAGCTGTTTTATATACCGACTCTGATACTAGAAACCAGGGTTGACTCTTGGCCATCAATGTTCCTCGGGCTGGTATTTCTATCATAATTTACGATATGTACAATTTAGAATATAAGATTTAGCATCAAACAAGGTTTTTTCTAAATACAGCTTATTAAAAAATCTCTGCACCTATGCAGGTTTGCACAGCTGATACTTGACAACTGACCATTCGACAAAAATCAAAACGATATTTTCTTCTATATCTGTTGTATTTTTTAAAACAATTGTTTTCTGCTCATTTAATCAGTTTACTTATCTAAATTGCCACAAGAATCTTTCATGTTAACCGCTCAGTGTCTGTTTCAGGGGAGCAGATCACACACACACACACACACACACGCGCGCGCGCGCTCGCACTGATAGAAGGAGCTCGAATCTTTTGGGCCGGATGACGTATCCCTAAATTTCTAACATATAAAAAGCAAAAAGATATTTTTATAATAAACATTTAACTATTAAGAGGAAATAAAATATATCCTTTGGAAAACAGAGTAAAACACATTCGAGATTTTAAAAGATTACTTTTATTATTTCAGCAAGAAATCTATTCGTCTGAGTCTTGTTATCTGAAGGATTTCATTTATTTTTAAGGCCAGAAATAACTAGCCACTTCATGGAACATTATTATGAATATTGTCAGGAAAATTAATCGAAAACAATATCTTGAGGTATGAAAATATAACAAATCTCTAAATGTTAGTGAATTACAATAATTATTCAAGGATTGTTCCAGTCAGGATGCTGATTCCAAGTGTTGTATAACATGATGAATGAAGAAACAATAACACTTGCTTAACAAAAATCTCTTCTTTATTTCTCAAAAGCGGCTGAAATTGACTGTAAGTGTGAGAAAGAGACAGGGAGACGGACACTTACGGGGGACTGCCATACTGACCCATAACATCTTAGCCACATTGTACTTTCATACTCAGGGACCCACTTCTGCTTTACGACCCAGGGGGCTGCCATTCTCTGGGCACTTGCTGGCCGCTCTCCTTGGCTCTTGACTGCCTGACCATGTATTCAAAACTGACACTGCAAGACTGACCGTACCTGTCGTGAGTGTCTGGATATATAATTTCACTACGCCAATGCGTTTTCGTTTCAACGCACGTGATCTTCTAACATTCACGTTTTGCTTGTTTTCCGGTTGTAAACATAGGTGCATCCTGTGTCGAGAAATCCTTGATTGACAGCTCTGTCAAAGGTCAGTATGTTGCATAAGTATAGTCATGGGCGAATGACTTTTTCAAAGAGAGTTTTTATTACTTCGAAATTGATAGACCTCAAATAGTAGCTCTTCGGGTTGCGCCTGAAATCCTAAATCCCAGAGTCGCTATTACAAGAAACGTTTTCTTGTTAAAAACAGATTGTTATTATTCAATCTAGGTTTTGGTCAACTCTGTTGGTTGATATTTTCACACACACGCCACTGCCCACTCGGTTTGGCCTGTTCAATTCACCGACTTCCCCTCCAATAGAGAACACTTATTGACCGTGAGTGGTAACCTGTAATACCTGAGGACGGGATCCTGGTGGCTGAATGATCTGTTATCCGGGTTCTAAGTAGTCACTTGACCTGCAACACTTGACTTCGACCCTTACTTAGGCTAAACTGTTATTGGAAAGGGCCGAACCGATCAATAGGCTTTTTATGTCAAGCTCTAGCGTCTATATGATAAAATCCCAACCATATTCTTCAAATTTCTCTTATAGAAAACAAACACCAAACCTCTTTTATTTTAAAGGTCCAAGAAGGTGGTGACGAAGGGTCAATAGTATCGCGAGAAACATCCAATGAAGATTATTTGTTCCAATATATTCATAGAAATGCAATCATATTTACAAAAAATCCCACACAAAGATTAGAATTTGGTATTAAATAGCCCCGAAGAGTTGATGTACCATTTAAAAAAATAACCAACCAACCAACGAACCAACCTATCAAAATTGTCAATAACCTTTTTATTTACCTCTCAAACAAAAATATCTACGATCCGACAATTCACGTACAAATTATATATATAAATAAACACAATTTGGCATTAAATAACCCACAAGGGTTGATATAACACACACACGCACACACACACATACACACATTCAAGTATGTCAAGAGCTTTGAATGTACATTTGGTTTTATGCTTATATTTTACCATTCGCGCTAGACTTGGAACCTATCTACCGAGAATAATGATGACCTATTGTGTTAGTTATTCAAAAACTCTGAAGGGCAAAATATCTTTCTCTTTGAATGTATTTTGAGATTAGAGGAAGAAGTCGCTTTTAATCAAGTCAATTCTCAAATCCATAACTCTGAACGACTACTACTATTACTACCACTATTACTTGCAAAATGTAAAACTTGTATGTAAAATATTTTCTTTATATCTCTTTTTTGGTCAACGGGTACCATGTCAAGAAATTCTCCAAGATGATATCTGAAAAATGAGACATTTACTTGATGTGCCGATCTTCTCTTCAAATAACAGAATATTCTGAGTTACACGGTAAAGAACTATCACCAATCAGATCTATGCATCTTGTTTTGAATTGAGTTTTTATTTTCTTAAACTGGTTGTCCTTCAATGAGTAAGGAGAATAAATTTCCCTACTCTTTAATCCATCACGGGAGGCGGGTGGTGGTGGTGAAATGGATTTATCCTTTTCCGAAGATTATTAGCGTCAAGTAAAATGCAAATAGCCTTAGTTGTCTAAATTTCTGAGACGAAACTTGTTGATTTTTATCATTCAGGGTTTTCGGACTATTATCTTCATCTTTATTGTTATTTCCACAATGTTTCGGCCGATATGTCTTCCTGCCTTCTTCAGGTGTTTGTCGAACTCGGGAACCTTCCTATAACTTCAAACTACGTCCTTTATTGAATCCCCGGGGGTGGCCTGTTCTGATTCCGTAGATCCTCGGTAAGAATAAAGATCTCATATCACAAACAAAATACAGAAAACTAATTCAACATTACAGTAAGCTACTACACATATATGGCCTTCTAAAATTCATAAGAATGGTATTCCATTGAGACCCATTGTCAGCAACCGATGTTCAACATGTCACCCATTGAGCTGCTTCCTTGTGGAGATCATCAACCCACTAACTGGTAAGTCCTCATCATATGTTAAGAACTCAGCCCACTTTGTGGCGAGAATCAGTGATGCCCACATTCATTCTAACCAGATGGTGAGTTTGGATGTAGTGAGTCTGTTTACAAAGGTACCTACTGATGAGGCACTTACTGTAGTACGGGATAAACTGGCTGCATACCCCTTGCTGGAGGAACGCACTTGTATCCCGAGAGATAATCTAATGGAAATGTTGATATTCTGTGCGGAGACAACCTACTTCAGGATGGGATCTGATATATACCGACAAGAAGAAGGAGTGGCTATGGGTTCGCCATTGTCACCAGAGTTGGCTAACATATATATGGAATAATTCGAAGAAATGGCATTAGGATCTACATCACTAAAGCCATCTATGTGGCTTAGATACGGAGCTGACACATTCATTCTCTGGCCTTATCAGGAAGATGTTCAGATATTACTGGATTACGTGAACTCAATCCGACCATCTATACAGTTCACTATGGGGAAAGAGCAAGACAACAAATTAACCTTCCTCGATGTATCAATAACACGCACAGAGCAAGGATTACGGTCATCTGTGTACGATAAGCCCACCTTCACCAGACAGTACCTCAATTTCAACTCCCATCATCCATATACGCTAAAGAAAGGAATAGTCCGTTGCTTACAACACCGAGAAAAAAAACATAAGTAGCGATACTGATGCATATCAAGAAGAAATGATTAATCCTCCATCGTAACAACTAGAGATTGAAAATTCGGGTATGGAGGACCATATATGGAAGGAAAAAGGAAACCATCTGGCCTTATGGGATAAAGTTGAAATAATTGATAGGGCTGAACATTGGAGGATTAGACGCCTTAAGTAATCAGCACATATGTTGTGCTACAATGACCTGTTGAGTAGACCAAGTATAGAGTTGAATACAATATGATAATTAAGAAGGCTAGATGAGGTAAAAAATCTGAATATGAGCACAGGTAAAAAAAATCATACATAATAGTAGTAATTCTTGTCAAGTAAGAGCATTAAGTTTATAAGTCCCAAAAATTCACTCTGAATTGACCAGCAGGATACATGGCGTAACGGTTATAGGCGTTGGTTCCTGGAGGTTGATGGTTCGACTACAGGCGATTAATAATACAGGAACACTTAACTCTTGTATCCGTTCATGGCCAATGTAATCAGAACAGGCGACCACCGTGGATGCAATAAAGGACGTAGTTCGAAGTTCCGTGAACGTTCCCGAGTTCGACAACCCCCCGAAGAAGGCCGGAGGACATATCGGCCGAAACGTTGTTGCAATAACAATAAAGATGAAGACAATAGTCCAAAAACCCTTCAGTGCAAATTGCCTTTTTTCGATAGTAACCGTAAAACCACGCAAGCCTCAATAATAAATGTGTGTCAAAATTGGACAACTCTTCATTCGTTATGGTCCCGTTTTTAGAGTAGTTCATAATAATATACTTTTATTTAGGAAGAAATGAACGATGCTACTTGGAAGTTCATTAATATCGTATAAAAAAAAGTCAAGGGGAAAAGCGATTGAACTGAACATTTGAACTTTTAAGTAACAGGATCAAAAAGTTTTCCTAAAAATATTTTTATAACACAACATTAAAGAAAACGAGAAGGGCATTGTTTAAAAAAATGCTAAAATTAAGATATTTTGATGAATATCTTATTTTCTGAATTTTTTTCTATTGATTGAATAATGATAAAAGTATAGCAAAGTGCATATATATATATATATATATAAATCGTACACACACATGCATACACAAAAAAACTCTCTCTCACACACACACACACACACACACACACACACACACACACACATATATATATATATATATATATTGCACATATGCATGTATGTGTGTACATATCTGCCGAAATATATATACATTATCATATTTATTTATACAACTGAAAAACTCAACAAACCGTCAATTAGCTATATATATATATATATATATATATATACTTGTATGTTTATGTGTTTTTTTTCTCTATCGATCAATCTATCTATTTGTCTTATGGGTATTGGCAGGATTTTTGGTCGTTTTATTAATCTTTTTCCTTTGTTTAAATATATATGTTTTTTCCATACCGTCATACACACTTATTTTCAAACATGTTTACTCACATATGTTTTCTATCTATCTATCTATCTATCTATTTGTTGGCTTTTTGATTGTTTCGTTCGTTATTTTTTTTGTTCAGTCTCTTCGGTTTAAATGTAAATGGTTTTACACACACACACACACACACACACACACACACACACACACACACACACACACACACACACACACACACATGTATATTAATACATAAATATTTATGTAAAATTATATATATATATATATATATATATATGGCATATTTTTAAGAAGCAGGACACGCACTGCTTACCTCCAAGTTTTTTTCCCTTCTAAATTTAAAATATTTCCATTTACTATGATTAATGTATTATTTGTTTTATTTTTATCATACAACACTTACTGGAGTCTCAGAGAATTTATACCATTTTAATGAACATTTGAAACTTGCTAACAAATATACACCTTTGAAAATATATATCTCAGATATGTCAAAGTAAATTTATTGTAACCCCTTTCCACAATAAAATGATATGACGCTTCTTGACGAAATATGGAGTGAATTTCTGTACTGATTTTCTCGGGGTTGCAGCAGATTCGGCTCCTGCTAATTTTTGGAAAAAGAAAGTTGACACATGAAGCATTTTTCATAAATTTTTGCTCGCAGTGAAAAAAAAATTATGTTTCAGGTTAGTTCATTACTTATTACCATAGTTCTTACATGATAAAATTAACATAGATAATCTAATTATGTAAATAGAAATTATTATGGTAAAAACTTTTTCGAATTTATTAAATTAGAATTGAAAGTTACTCTTAATAATTGTATAAAGAAAAAAACAAAACAAAACAAAACAAAAAACCCTTCAATAAATTCAGTCAAAATTTCACAATAATGTGATGCATTTAATTCAATCTATAATTGCAGTTGATTATCTTTTATTCAAGTTGCAAGATCATAACAGTATTATTTGTTCACTGCTGCATATTTTTCAGGACATGCTATCTATCTATCTATCTATCTACTTCAGCCTGTAGAGTGTTATGAACGAAAGAATAAGCAAATAAATGTTGGTAGAAATTTTATATACCTATATATTTTTCTTATATATATGTATTACATAGAAGTGTCAGTGACTCTGGGTTTCATGCTTTACGCATTCGTCAGACAGAACCTCTAACATATATATATATATATATATATATATAAACTTTTCTCCTTGATGATTGCCGTGTAAGCAATGGTCGCAGATAAGCATCCATGCTATCGATGTAAATAAAAACTAATATATATTTATTTATTATTATTTAACATAACAGCTCTATCACAGATATTGAGCACTCTCCAAATTATACCGCATCTGGTTTGCCACTAATATACCAAGTGAGATAGTGACTACCATATACAGTATAATCTTTACATAAACAAAAGTGTTTGACAATATCACAGTATGTTATGGATTTTGAAAAATGTAAAGCCGTATACCATGACTCCGAGTTTCAAGTTTTCGATCGTTATGTGCGCTGGTAATTAGATTATCTGGCGGCTGAAGATATGAAAGTTGGTGTCGTGAGTTACTGCCATACATTTTTATATAATATATATATATATATATATATGATAGGTTTGTTTGGTTTCATTATTTAGTGGAATTTCATATTAGTTCAAAAGTGAACGTATTAGCGTGACTGGAGTTTGAAATCGCTTTCTTCGAGGTCGCAGTCAAGCATGTGAGCCACTACTCTACGGCGACTTCCCCATATACGAGGATCATTAAATAAGTTTCCCGACTTTTTTCGTATGGACGCTTTTATTGATAGTACACACATGAAACTCTAGTCCCCTTCGAAATAATCTCCTCCGGCTGCAATGCACTTGTTGTACCGTTCCAACAACTTCTGGAAGGCCCCATGGAGGTCCTCTTGTGTGAGCGTGTCAATGACCTTCGTCACAGCCTCTTTCGCCTCCTTAATTGTCTCATAACGGCAGGCACTGAGCTTAGGGAATAACCAAAAGTCACAGGGAGCAAGGTCTGGAACATAGGGAGGGTGAGGAACTGTCTCGATGCCCATCTTGATCAAATAGTCTGTGACAAGGATGGAGTTGTGGACTGGAGTATTGTCCTGCTGGAAATGCCACTGACCCGATTTGAAGATTGCTGGCCTCTTCCGACGAAATCTCTTCCTGAACTCTCTTAAAACCTCAACATAGTAACCCTAACCGTTTGGCCAATCAACTCTGGTGTATTGACTTCCTTACTTTTCCCACATCTCTCACCATCCTTCATAGATTCCCTGCTTTCCTTGAATCTCTTTTACCACTCAAAAATTGATGCTCGATTCATGCAAGATAGTCTAAAAGCGGTCTGAAGCATTCCATACGCTTCTCTGGCATTTTTTCCAAGTTTAAATAAGAATTTTATTGCATATCGTTCTTCTAAAGTGTCCTCACGACCAGATTGCATTTTTGAAATTCACCAGCTGTGACAATCAGGATTTAGTTGCGTGTATTCCAATTCCTGCTGTAGCTGTTCATTTGAAACTGAAATCATAAAAATTGGTCAGTCATCTCATAACATGTATAGCAATAACACACTGAATTTTCAAGAGTCTACGACAATTTTAAATGCCAGTAAAAAAAATGTCTGGAAACTTATTGAATGCATCACGTATATGAGAATTTTAGTAATATATGACAGTGAACCAAAATAATCCAATTTCTATTGAAATTTGTCGTCCTGGTCAAAACTTCTGATCTATCCAACATTCCCGACCTACTTTCTCTGCAAATTCTGGTATTCTTTTTATCTACTGCAATGATTTTCGTGAACTTAGTACAAAGCAAAGCAATTAAACTTTTCTTCCAACTAGTTGTCTGCTTAACATCTGTGAGTTCAAGTCACACATTACTTCTAACTACAACTGCAGAACAGCGCATGCGTCAGTTTGTAAAGAAAATCACCTACTCACACATGTGTGAGTGCGTGCTCAAATAAGAACCAAGAAAACATCACACACACACACACACACACACACACGCGCGCACGCAGACGCATACGCTCACACACCAATATATATGATTGTATATATGTGTAAGTAAAATTGTTGACCTGTGCACAGATATAAAAGGGATAAAACAGAAAGTTTTCAACTTCGCAGACGTGGTATATTTTTGTCTTTATCGTCTTTCCTGAACAGCCAGGGTCACGCTAAAGATAGATATGAATATATCAAAATGCACAAGTAGACAAGCGAACGCATGAGATTAAAGAGTTGCTTACAAGACAAAGCCGTCTTTTATAAGCACGCTCGGCTGCGGAATTGTGTTACTGCTTCAAAGGGACATAAAACAGTGGAATTGACCTCACAAAATTGGACATCTAAACTTTTCCATAAAGTAGATAAGACAAGGAAAAACGGTAAAATAAGAGCACAGTCGCCATAAAATACATTAACAGACAAAGAAAGGCTGTAGAATTCATGTGTAAAAAATATTTAGAATACAACGGAATGCTTTTTTAACTATCCATTTGTAGGAATATATGAGCTAAATAAGTCTATATATTTCAGAAACACTTATTTTTGACTATGTGTCTGTGTATGCGTGTGTGTATATATTGTGTGGGTGGGTATTTATATGTGTGCATGACTTCAAAATCGTATATAAAAGATTAGTCATTGAGTTCATTGGTGGAAAGGATTTCAAAACGTAATATTTTTATTCCCACAGACACACACAGACACACGCAATTATTGGAATATATATATATATATATATATATATATATATATATATATATATATGTGTGTGTGTGTGTGTGTGTGTGAGAAAATATACAAATATGAAGAAACGAAAATGTTCAGAGGATATATATATATATATATATATATATATATATATATATATATATATATATATATATCATCAAAGTGTTTTGTTTTTCATTTTTATATATTGCATATATATGATAATGTCCCACGTGTAACGTTTTAGTTTTCTGTAGAGCCATCTTCAAGATGATGTTAGAATGTTATTTCCTAATACTTCATCCAAAAATTATTTTTAAAAGAAGAAAAGGAAAAGAAAAAAATTCTTATCGTTCTATAATTGTTAATAACGCTCCGTTTTAAAATGAGTGACGTCACAATGTTTTGAAACAGAACGCTATTAACGATAATAAAACGTATGTGTAGACACGTGTAAGTGTGCATACGTGTGTGTGTGTGTGAGTATGTCATCAGAAAACAGCAAAGACAGCACATTAAAGTTGAATTTATAGCAGAGCAATACATATGAATGTTCTTACAATCGTTAAGAATAAAACAATTTCCACCTTAATTTGTGAGTGAATGAGAATTTTAAAAGAATTTTAATCCTCCATTTTCTCAAAATGATGTGTATATAATGATGAATTGCGAATTAGAATTCTTCACTTCTTAGATAGAAGCATCAACATGGATTGTTGTTACAATAGGAATACAACGGATTCGCTAGTCCTTTAGTAGTTATTTGATTTGGTCTAATCTTCTATGTAAGATACTATCAAGACTGCAAGATGATCTTATTACGTAAGGCAGGAAAGCAAAGTAATTATTACGATTTGTATTCTATAGAGCACCAACTCGAGAAAATAGTGGGAATAAAATTCGTTACATGATCTGTTTTCTCTGAGACTTGAGTGACTAACGATCACTTCAGGATACGTACTCCTATATATGACATATATCTAACAGAATGGGATCAGCGACCCGAGTCTCACTATGGGACTAGGCTGTTTGCGTTTTATCTTCGTATTAATGCCCCTTGAAAAAGTACAAATCCATCTGTTCTACATCCCAGCTATGGGTAATTAGTCGAACAGACTCGTTTAGGAGAAGGAAAACTGAATTCAAACCAGCTGAATGTCGCTTAATTGAGCTTTTATTACAAACCTTCCTGTGGTGGAGCAGTTGAGTATATATATATATATATATATATATATATATTGGGTGTATAAATATATATAGGAGCCACGTGACTGCTAATAACTGTATTAATAATAATGTTGCGTTCTTTTTTTGTTTCAGATTTGAAAATAGTATACAATAACAACTATTAATCCTCGATCACAATGCCTAGGACAAAAGGGGAAAATAATTTGCGTTACTGCTTATTTGGAGACAAAATCATTTAAAACTGTCTTAAAATAGATGCAACCCATTAATAGGATAATGATTTATTACTGAGACAAGAAACTAAAAAACAAAAAAGCAAAAAACAAAAAACAAAAAAAAATAAATAAAAAAACGATTGTATGTCCTGGAAGCTGATTTAACAATTAAAAAAGAACAACACTGATTTGATGTCTCTTGTTCAAAGGATGCATTTTTTATTGGACGTGTTCCAAATGACCGCCATTGCGATTGTCTCAGCAATTAATCATTATCATATAAATGGGTTGCATCTATTTTGAGAGACCCTGGCTCTATGATACTACTATCGAGACGTATTTGTCATTCGTGTCTGAACAGTGTTGGATGAAGATATGGGCAATTGGTAGAAGGTCTCTAGAAATTCCCCTTTGGTTTAACTTTGGTTTATCAGTGGTTTAACTTGTGTTTTGTGATGATTAAAGAGAATGAAGCGAGAACTTTATTCTTAAAGAATATACATCGATATCGGCACAAGAATGATTAAATAGACTTGATGCCAGTCGAAAATTATAAACTTGAGAACTTGAACATTTATGGGATCATTTGGAGAATTTTTTCCCTTGAAATCCCTCAAAGCAAATCTTTAAATTTAAATAATTTTCATCCTTTTAAAAATAAATTTAATTTTTCTTCGCCAATTTTCTTTTTGGAATATTACTCACGGTATCCCAGGGGCCAACAAAATCTTAATCCGGCATGGTGTCCGGCGAGTCCAAAGCTTTGAAAATACGAAAAAAAAAACCTAAGACTTTTGGCGACAAATACTGTTGTGTATGTGTTTGTGTGTGAGGAATAAATAAACATAGAAGAAAATAAACGGGGAAACTCATTTTTACGGACAAAATTTTACATTAATCTACAGAAACTGTAGAGCATTGCTCAAGGGAGGAGCAAAAGTTGTTTTTAATTAAAGTATCTTTACTTATATACACGTTGGAGAAGAGGACACAAAAACTACCGACTTTCTATAGCACATCGAAAACCAAAAATAAAATTGCAAAAATATAAGGTTGATTGATTGATAGATTGATTTTAAAGGTATGTTAACCCATAAAGGGTTATTTTATACTTTGAGGTAAGGGAATCGCGTTCGTTCTATGTTCATATTTAATTTTTGTGGTTGTTACTACAACTGATTCGAAATGTAAATGATAAAATAAGAAATGATATTAAGCTGTATTAAGACGATTTTTGAAAAATTAATAGGATTTTTCTCCGCATCCTAGGATTTGACACAGTTAATCTAATGTTGAGATTTTCCAAGGAAGGGATTCTCCCGAGTGAGCTGTCACAAAATTGCTTTAGACCCATCGGCATTCATCCAAAAGAAGGCGCCTCACATCACGTATCAGACAATAAACCTTATACTTTAGACAAAGGGTCAGAGATTGGGCCGATAAATTTCAATAAAAAACTTTTAAACTTTTATAGTAATAACTCGTCTTTCACTCTGGATCAAGAATGAACGTTTTTTTGTAAACATGTTCTTGAACAAACCATTTAATAATAATCATTGTGCGTCTTTCTATTAAACTGGAAATATTCTTAACCCTAAATTGACTTGTGATGACGTCTAGTGACAACGAAGGTGAGCACCATCAATCCGACATTCATCCCCAAGTCAAGTTATCCTTATTGACAAATTTTTAACCCACTGGTTGTAACCGTTTCACCGTTTACCAGACGAACACGTCAAAGCAATTGCTGGATTTATTACAATTGATCAGAAAGAAATCTCGTACAAGATTTAACTATTAACAAAGTGAAAATAACCATTGAATATATATGATATTCTGGGATTTTATTAAATAAAAAGAATTTCTAATGTAGCATACCTTTTGGCTGAAATAATAAAAAATTCCAAACAGTGCCAGAAGTCGCTGTTTGAGCTTCCCCTCCTTCTGCATCATCGTCATTATCATCATCATCAACATGTATTGATATCACTAATTCCTTTAACTCTCTCTCTCACCATATGTCCCTATTGACCATCGAACATTGTCAGATCCTTAGATGGCACAGAACTGATTAATGTAAGTCTTTGCTGGCCAACATTGATGTGTTCATGTGTCAGAGTTCATTTGAGAACGTCGCTTAAGAATTCGTACTGGTTTTTCCAGCTGTATTCAGTATGTCATGATCGTTTTACTTATGATGGGATGGGAGGTAAATGGCCGTAAAGTGGCTATTTTGTAGGGTGTTGCTTTCACGGTTTGTTCAAAACAACACCCAGCATCCGTGTATAGTATCCATCTAGCTTTTTTTTACAAGCAGTTCGTTTGAGTCCAGGTGGTGCAACCATACAGTAGTACTGACACGGTTATAGCTCATAGAAATTATCATCCGGGGTAAACAAGCTCTATCAACTGGAATAAGGAACAAATCTTCCTACATGAGCCCTGTTGTTTAATTCTCACATGATCTCCAGAAAATATATTTAAACATTTATTTTACGACTTAATATGGACAGATGCTTTTTAGCGTGTTGGTTACCAAGATAAGCAAAAATCTATTCGTTAGTGTTATAGGTTATATCCTTACTAATATTTTCACCTTAAGTTAGACTATGCTTAGTTTTATAGCAATTCATTCTTTTAAAAATCTTCTTTTAAATAAAAGAGAAGCTTTTTATTGAATCGCAATTTCATACTAGCATTCTGTGGTTAGCTTTTTTCTGATAAAATTTAACATTGATATTTAAACCGAGAAGCAAATTAGGAACAAGGATAATATTAATTTCCATTGAATTATTCATTCCAGTTCCCTGAAGCCATGATTCGGATGTAATGCGCCATTGCTTTATAATATCAGTCATCTAAAGGTCAGAAGTTTTATAAAACTCAACCTAACAGCACGACAAAGTTTTGACTATTCTATATAAATAAAATTACCGAGAAAATATCAAAAAAAGAAAACAATCAATAGTTTCCTTAGTAAGAAAAACGGAGGTGATTCCATAAACCCAAGAATAAAAGAACAATAGAAAGGATTACAAACAACATCTAAACGAAATATAAAAAACAAAAACAAAAACAAAAATAAACAAATAAACCCAAAAATGAACAAAGAAAAAAGCCAAGAAAACAAATAAAATCAAAAACTAAAAATCTCCCGCTCAAAAAAAAAAAAAAAAAATAAATAAATAAAATAAATAAATAAAAGAAAGAAAAGAAAACCAAACAAGAAATAACAAAATACAAAATACACAAAAGATGTGTTGCTAGTGATACGTGATTTATCCAAAGACCAGAAATTTTCTGTGTAGAGCACATGCACACCTTATCATATAGTAATGAGTTTGATTCTCCCTGAGTTCCCCATACTTCTGGCCTTGTGCCATAAATAAGCAAAGCTTAACATAGTTATAGTGAGTAAAGACTTATATTGACAGAGTGTTCATCTCAATAATCTTCGGTTAACTCTTAATTCTTGCCTTATACCTTAAGTGCATCTACTACTACTAAGTAGAGGTTTTGATTCTAACTGGGTGAACCATACTAGCTGCGTTATTGTATATATATATATATATATGTGTGTGTGTGTGAGTGTGTGTGTGTGTGTTAGGAAAGACAGAATAGACGCACAAACATTGGTATGAATTTATTTTTATCTATTTTTTATACATAATCCGACCGTTCTTGGCCTTCCGCCATCGCCAGAAAACATTTATTTCTGTTTACATGTCAACTCTAAAATGTGTATGAATACTACAGAATTGGCTTCACTTATAATTTAAAACTTGTAATGATTTAAAAATTCGACTTGGTATATAAATAATTTAGAATGTTTTTTTCCCGAAGGTGTCATCAAACGCTAAATGATTTGCTAAAAATGTGCAGAAAATGTTCTTTTATGCATGTTTCATTAAAATACTTGGGACAGAAGATTGTTTATTTTAAATAAAAGGTCCTGTTGCAAATATGATTGAAGATTTTTATAAAACCATCTATCTATCTATCTATCCTTATGTGTATGTGTGTGTGTGTGTGTGTGTGTTTGCACAAGAGGAGACTGCTGGACACATAGCGTAAAGGTTATAGGCGTTGGTTCCCTAAGCTTCGATGGAGACAATCATCTAGAGGTTGAATGTTCAATCCTGACTGCAGGCGAGTAACACTACAGGAATACTTAACACGCATACCCGGTTAAGGCTAACGGAATCAGAACACTGGGGATGTCCTCGTGGTGTAATGGTTAAAGCGATGAACGGCGAAATCGTAGTAAGCGAGTTCGAATTCCAGTCCTGCTATTATGTTCTCTTTCGGACAAATACCCTTGGGAAAGGTATGAACCCCCTTATCTTCCCAGCTATGGATGAAATAGTACCACTATTGTTCTAGAACGATGGCTTTGGCATTAAATGACCTACAATGGTTGATATGCCATTAAACAAAGAAACCAAACCAAATCAAAGGAATCAGAACAGGTGACTCCTGTGGATTCAATAAAGGACGTAGTTTGAAGTTCCGTCTAGGTTCCCGAGTTCGACAAACACCTGAAGAAGGCTGGAGGACATATCGGCCGAAGCGTTGTGGAAATAACAATAAAGATGAAGACAATAGTCCGAAAACCCTTAAGGATATAAATAATCAAGCTTCGTCTGAGAAATTTAGACAACCAGGAGACTGAAAATTCCTCAGCCCAGCTTAGAAGGAAACTACCTATTTGAAGGGAATTAACAATAAGGAACTCAATCCGACCATCTATACAGTTCACTATGGAGAAAGAGCAAGACAACAAATTAACCTTCCTCGATGTATTAGAAACACGCACAGAGCAAGGATTCAGGTCATCCATGTACCGCAAGCCCACCTTCACCGGATAGTACCTCAATTTCAACTCCCATCATCCATATACGGTAAAGAAAGGAATAGTCTGTTGCTTACAACATGGAGCAAAAACCATTAGTAGCGATACTGATGCATATCAAGTAGAAATGATTAGTCTGGGACACAACCCCCATCGTAACAACAACCCAGAGCGCATAACATCGGCTTCAAGAAACCTAGATAGGAGGATTGAGGATAATACCCGAAAACTCACCACGGCATGTCTGCCCTATGTCAAAGGACTAGCCGAAAGGATCCAAAAGATATGTAGTCCATATGACATCAGGACAGTATTCACAAGTGGTTCAACTCTCCGGAGCAATCTCTTCCGGGTCAATCCACTAACGGAATTCAACATGATCAAAAACTGTGTTTACTCCATCCCTTGCAGTTGTGGTAAAATATACAACAGTGAGACAGGTCGCCCTCTAAAAGTAAGGCTAGAAGAACATCGGAAGGCAGTAGTACGAGGTGAGATTGAAAAGTCGGGTATGGAGGACCATATATGGAAGGAAAAAGGAAACCATCTGGCCTTATGGGATAAAGTTGAAATAATTGATAGGGCTGAACATTGGAGGATTTGACGCCTTAAGGAATCAGCACATATGTTGTGCTACAATGACCTGTTGAGTAGACCAAGTATAGAGTTGAATACAATATGGGAACCGATAATTAAAAAGGCTAGATGAAAAATAGAATCTGAATATGAGCACAGGTAAAAAAAAATCATACATAATAGTAGTAATCTTAGTCAAGTAAGAACATTAAGTTTATAAGTCCTAAAAATCCACTCTGAATTGTCCAGCAGGACACATGGTGTAACGGTTATAGGCGTTGGTTCCCTAAGTTTCTAAGGAGACAATCATCTGGAGGTTGCCTATCGGACATATCGTTGTGGAAATAACAATAAAGATGAAGACAATAGTCCGAAAACCCTTAATGGTAAGAATTATATTTTATACTTCTCAAAAGTTTAAGTATTAAGAGATAATATTTTGTTTCTGCTATCATCCAGGGGTTTTGTAAAATAATACAACACAAATAATATATTTTACTAGCACATTTTCAATTTAAAATCTCACGTGATAAACACTATTAGATCCTGATTGAATTGAAACATTTCCATTATGGTAGAACTCGGAAGGAAGTTCTGCGAATTTCTGTTGTGACATAAAACATTGTTGGTGACATGCCAGTGCCTATAGTGCACAGTTAAGTAATGTATGGTTATTTTTCCTTTAGCTCAATTGGGGGTGTCTGCAAATTTATAAACCATGACAGGAAAATAAGCCGCATCATTGACTTGAAACAGCAGAGGAATTTTCTAGTTTTACACAAAAACATTTTCCCAAATTTAATGAGATTTTCGTATGATCACAGAAGAGCAAAATGTGATTTACAAAGTTAGTAGAAACAACGAAGAGTCAAAATGAATTACCACACAAAATTAGAGACGTATATTGTAGCGAACAGAAGATAACCACGGAGTCATCATTTCGATTATAAAGTAGTAATTGTTGATAAATATATAATAAGTTAACCTAAGATTGGTATAGGCTACGGCTGTGAGCAGTAAATGAATCCTGAACTCAAAACTAAGCTTCATCTCTATGAGAAAGCTTTCGAGCCAGTGTGCCACAATAAGTACCCAATTAATTGAGAGATTGATTTTGACGTCTGGGTTTATATTATACTTAAAGATTAGGAAATTGCGTTCATTGTACGTTTACATTCACATTTTTTGCGTATTTGTTTCTTAAGATAGACTGATTGATTTTAACGGCGTGTCGACCTGTCTAGGGTTATTTTATGCCTAAAGGTTAGGAAATTGCGCTCATTGTACGTTTGTATTTTGTGTTGTTTCTTAAAAGTGTTTTTTTTTGCACACGGTGATATCAAGTATTCCTATCGAAAAACATTAATTTGAAAACAGATCTGTTTGACCCATGGATGGAGCACTAAGAGATACTATCATTCCGGATTTGAGTGAACATGGGAGTAATGCCAAGGGAGGGGTTCTTCACACTCCCCACATCTCCAGAACTGGAGCCTCATCATCAGATTCAATTTAGTGTGATATTCAGGTCATCCCTTTTGGGAGGGATATCTTAACCTTCAGCATACTGTCATCGTATGCTCAACTGACTGGGCATGATTTTTTTTATTAGAGTTCAGTTCTACATAGAAGAAACACATTTTAAAGGTTACAAGAAATGATGAGAGTCACGAGAATGGAAGCTCTCCAGAATTCCGCTGTCTTGCTATTATTAAACTTCTTATTAAATCTTACAAAACCTTACTGCTTATACCAGAAAAGAATTATGCGGAGATTAGATATAACCAAATAATTCAGCAAAGTTCGAACCAATTATTATGAGCGTTAGTTGGATGATTGAGGCCGGCGATTATAAACTAATCAGGACTCAACTTTGACTTAACTGCAAATAAGCGTTATTAAAGTAATTTGCCTGCACATATTCACACGATATTTCAGCTGACTTAACGAGTGTATTGTGTTACTCGGTACTCTTCCTATTTGTCTGCCTATAAAATGGTTTTATTTGAATCATACGTCATTTTAAGAAAAAATAATGCAAATTTCATGGTGGAAGCATCCTGTAAAAACTATAAATCTAAAATATTAAAAAAATGGAAAATTAACAAATAAAGTAAAGCAAAAAATGAGTTTGCAAAGCTCAAATTAAGTAGAATGATATAAAATTGAAGCAAATGGTGAACCAATAGATAAGTTATCAAAAAAGAAAGACGAGTTGGCAAAGTTTAACATCTCGTCCGGTTAAGTGTAACAAGATTAATCAAACACTTAGGACCGGATCTTGAGGCGGTCATCAGCCGCCTAAATTGTAAGGCAGGCTGACCGAACAGTGTCACCCTCTCGTGTTGAGGATGGCGTGTTCTGTGAATCCCAATATAAGACAAGGGATTTCTTAGATTCTGTCTTTTTTTCACTTTTGGTGGCTAGAGTGCAAGGAGACAAACGTTTGATGTGAACGGATATTGAGGAACAAATCAAAGATACGAAAAGTGAACGAAGAAGCCAGCACATTGAGTCCCAATCAACTTATTCCTGTTTTCACGGAGAGAAGAAAGAAACGCGCCTCTAACGCGAGTTGAGTATTTGTGTTTTCCTTCCCCATTCAACGAGTTTCCATTTGTGACACATCGCTGTTGTCTTTGACTATGCGACAATGAGTATTGGTTGGATGATTATAGGGAACTTCATATTTAACTTCATATTATATACAATATCTACTTCAAAATGAAGTAAGCTTTGTGGGTTAATTTTGAAGCAGAGTACATCTAGTTTGAGTGCTGAATTTCCCTTTTCTTAAACTGGTTACTTTACCAAAGCTGATGAACTCTGCTTTACTATTTACACACTATTTACCAAGATTGAACGTTGGATAACAGATACATTTTTCTTCGGCCATAACCACTGCATTAAATGCGCCTATTAGTTTGTCGAGTAAATATTGATAACGAATGGAGTTATAGATACGTATAAATGAGATTTATCCTTTTAACGTAAGCCAAAACAAACAAAAAAAAAAACAGAAACAAAAATACCAAAAACAACTCCTCCAAAAGAGAAAACTTCAATTCTTGAGATTAGTATGCTAATCTTCATTTAAATATTATCCAAATGACATCTATTAATCTAGTAAGATTATCGATCTGAGCATGGCTCTCGACACAGGCTACGGCAAGCTTGCATAAAGGACCAGAAGTTGTCCATACTGCAAGTTATCTTTATAAAACCCTTGCTTTCTTAGGTTAGAACAAAAACCCATATAGTTAGATCCCTATGTCATAGCAAGATTTTTCAGACCTTGAATGAAGATAAGGTCAAACTACCTTTGCAGCTCCAGCTCTTAGTTTTGATTTCAAAATTCTTCTTTTCTTAGACTGGTTGCCCACCATGACGAGAGAATTTAGTTTCTTTTTTATCTTACTGAAAACTATAAGAAATAGAGATGTATTCATGATTTTCCTGAGATCGTGGGTGTAAAGTTCAACTCAACTCACTGCTTTTATTTTCCGTGCCAATAACCAATATCCCGATCAACATGCGTGCAGTGGCGATAAGCAGCTTTTAAGTGAATATTTCCTTCATTATTCTAGTTCACAACTCTTGAGAATTCAATATACCTTGAAATTTAAGTCGTGTAGGAAGAAGCAACAAAGAATTTCCTTCAGTTATCCTATTAATTCCGACAAGCAACAGTATTAATCATAGATTATCTAATCATATTTAAGGTCACACAAGGAAATTGTAGAAATGCTGATCAATAAATGGATTGTGAACGCATCAAATAGAAATTTATTTCTCTCACTCGAAAAGGCTTCTTTCAAATGAAGTCACACAGTAATGATTATTGTAGCAGTGTTACTTCACTAACGCGTCGTATGCAAGTCATAACTTGCATTTGCTTAGCTAAAATTAATCGGAAGTCTCAATGTTTATGAACTCAAATAACAGTACCCGCAAGACATTGATACGTTTGTCCTGTTGGTAGGGCATAGAATACGCTTTCTGAATGCAAAAGAGGTGTTCAGGGTCAGATGGTGAGGCTCCAGTTCTGGATATCTGGGGAGTATACAGATCTCCTTCTTTGCCAGTACTCCCAAGTCCACTTTGAATTGGAGTGGTAGTATCCATTTCGGTGCTATCTTTGAGTCAAATAGATATGTCTAAAAATATTCAATAGAAGTGTGTGCAAAAATAAATAGATGAAAGAATACATAAATATCTCTTAAGAAATAACTACACAAAAATGTAAATAACAAAGTGTATTTAAAGTTATTCTATAATGTCTAGGCATAAAATAACCTCAGCGGTGTTGATATGCCATTAAAATCAGTCAACATTTACATGATAGAGTATCATTGAAAACCAAAATTAAAACACCCAAAAGTATTCAGGATTTGATTTTCTCGAAGACGTTAGTATATGTGAGGAGAAGATAAACCATTAATGAAAGCATCATGGATTATTTCTTCGTGAGACGGTTCTGCTGAAACTATTTTAAAGTCACATTCCTTACAAAGTATCTATAACTTTCCTAGGGTCCGTTGTCTCCTTGTCGCAGTAGATGTCTTGCAAATGTCAAGTAAAAAGTTTTCATATACACAAAGTCAAGTACACATATGATTTTCAATATTTGTACCGAAGACTCACACGTTTATCACTTCCCCCAAATCTAAACAGCTATGGATTAAATAGTACAGCTATTGTCCTTCTACAAAGATGACTTCATCATTAAATAATATATACATATATATACGGCAATACGTATATGCATACAGCCTGACGGCATTGCGATGGAATCCATCTTTGGACCTTCTTTCAGCAACTTCTACATGGCTCATACGGAAAATAAAGTTTTCAACTATATATATATATATATATATATATATATATATATATATATATATATATATATATATATATATATAATCAATTTATGTTATGTCAATGATATCCTCTTTCTCGTTAATAACACAAATGAACAACGCAATCTACAACTAGCATTCCAAAACAAATCTGTACTCAATTTTACTTACGAACTCAACACCAATAAAATCTCTCATTTCTTGATTGACACAAACAACAACACTTTCCCCATCTTGCAATACAAAAAAACCCCCACTAGAATTAATTCGTTCACTCTCAATTATAAAAGAGAATGCCCCGAACAATATGAAATAGCGAGAATTAAAAGTCTAATGCGTTACACCAAACTCATATCCTTCTCCAAAACAATCTTGTACTCTGAACTTAAAATCATTTAACAAACTCCCATTGACAATGACTTCCCTAATCACATTGTTGACAAAAAATAAAACGCACCATTAAAAATACCAACTTTAATTGAAATGGAAATAATACATCAAACAACCCTAAATACATTAAACGACCTTTTTGTAACCAGATGAACAAACTCAATAAACCCGTTGAAATAGCACTGAAATATTATACGTAGTAACATCTACCCGACTGATTCCAACAATAAAATAGAATTAATTATATATTATGCCGAATTCAATACTACTAACCTCATCATCTATGATAACATTTCTCTCTCTCTCTCTCTCTCTCTCTCTCTCTCTCTCTCTCTCTATCTATCTATCTATCTATGACTAATGTAGTTAGTGTACCAGTGGAAATGTATACTCGGCGTAAGTACCTAAATCAGTCTGACTACAATGACTCTGTCGTGATGTTTGACACTTCCCCTATCCGACTCTAGTTCCATCTCTCAACACCGCAAAACATATTCGTGGCCGGCCTTCACATATAGAAAAATTCTAATTAAAAACACCACCATAATACACGAAGAAAAGCAAGAAAGTTCTAGTTCCTTGAAAGTCTATGAAGATAGATTAACAAAATAAAATCAACTTCGAATATAGAGGTGCATTCTGAAATGCATTTAACCCTTTTCCCGTGAATTCTTCTTACCTCTTATGAAATTCTTCTCTTTCGTAAATTCACCTCTTATTTGTTCTTTTTCCGACTCTTTATATAAATTAATATGATTGTTTATAATTTCACTGTTCGTTCCTCCGAAGATGGCTTCAGCTTGGGTCGAAAGTACTTTAGAAGTATATGGTACCTTTTTTTAATTTAGCTGTCGTTGTTAATACACTGCGTCCAACCTAATGAAGGATCATTTGAAAGATTTATCATTATGACTTCATTGAATATTTTTTCTTTTTTCTCTTCTTTTATTTTATTCATCAATTTCTCACTTAATTTCCTTTGAAAAGTGTCGACTGAAAGTAGTCTCATTTACTTTAGTCGATTTTAAATCCAATTTTTGTTAAAATAATTTGTCCATTTCTTTTAAACTTTGTATTTCATTGAAGTTGTACCACAACCTCTCTCTCTCTCTATATATATATATATATATATATAACTGCAAAATGCACTTGTGAACAAGCAAAAATGAGCCTGAGTTTTAGTCTTATTGAAGAAAAATCATCATAAGTGAGAAAAATGCAGAACAAGGAATTAAATATGGAGGCATATTAAGTCCTTTTTAAATATGGGATGGTTTTACCAGTTTTTTTTTAGTAAAGCAATTTAGGCATGTTGTCGGTTAGTTTCTTACATTGTTCAATAAAAACGTTTTCTCATTCATTCTTAATTGCTTCCCATAACGTATCCTCATTAGAAAACATCTTACCAGAAAACTTTTATTTTTTTATTCCAAAATCTCAACTGGATTTAAATCTAGAGTTGGACAAAGTTCAGATTTCAAATTTTTGGATGCCACAACATCATATACATTGACTTTTCAAAAATCTACTTATTAATTTAGTAGTACAAGGAGCTGCATTATTAAGACGAAAAATAACATCTGCTCAGTTTGCTGAAGAAAACAAATTGTTGATAGTTGGTAGAAGTTCTTTATCAAGAATATTCATATATTCTTTTGCGTTAATAAGTTTGTTGCATCATATTAGTTTACAAAGAATGTTTTTAAACTACTTTGTATCAAAATTATAATATTTTGGTACAAAATGCAATCTGTCCTTGACATTTGTTTTTGATAACAAAGACTTCGTTGCGTATATTTTTATATTGTTCCTATTTCTTTGAGTCTTCTTGTGATAGTTCGTTGGGACAGAGTCTTCCTATCATAAGTTATGAACACTTTAGACAAGTTTCTCAGAGTTTTCTTACAGTCTCTGAGGCAGAAAATTTGATTTGTATCTCATTTCTTTTCGTGGTAGCTTTTGGACAACAACCGAATCCCATTTTTCTTGTAGTAGAACCGATTTTTGCGAAATGTTGGTCAATAGTCTTCACAATGGACAAGAATATCTATACACTTTCGATATTTAAGATATCAAAACTCTATCTTCTTCCTATAATTCTCTTTTTTTATTTTTCATTAATCTGAAGAAAATTATCATTTAGTGATATTTTCAAAGATTGATTGGTTGATTTTAATGGTAAGTTAACAAGTCTAGAGGTTAGGTAATCGCCTTCATGGATGGTTCATATTTACGATTTTTTTGGGTAATAGTTTCTTAAGCAATTTTTATAGCGCAAGCTCTTATCAAGTACGAATAATTTTAAACTGATCTATTTGACCCTAACAGGTATCTCACAGCCGGTCAGAGTTGACCGGGGTATTATGGAAATGAAGCGTAAGTCCACAATTCTCAAATCTTTAGAACTGGAGTGTCATACCAGATACAGTTTAGTGTCATATCCAATTCACTTTTTTGAGGGAGTCTTACTTTTCTTTAAGGAATACAGTAAACATATTCTATGCCCCATCGAATGGCAGATGAGATATTTTTAATTGAAACTGTAGATACTTTATAACTATTACGTCCTGAAAATAGAAAAGATTTAATAAAAATTAAAAAATTTACTTTCTAAAGTGATATTTTAAAAAAGACGTCAAAAATCCAGGCTCATTTTTTGCCTTACTAGTGTATAGTTGAAAGGCGCAGTTAATAACTGAAACGATATAAATGAAACAGTTATATGGATATTGTAAAGTAACAAACATTTTCTCTTGGGAGTTTTATTCCTTTTTTACTTTCTTTGGTGTAAAGAATGACGTATTATCTTTTGCTTTTCAATGTCATTTTATGCTAACACTTTCTATGCTTTATAATTGCTTTATAATTGCTAATATTTTCTTTGCTTTATAATTTATAATACCTTCTTTGCTTTATAATTAATCAAAATGATCACGAGAAGTGAGAGCTATTCTTTTTTATATTAAATTTATTTTCGGTTATCAGGTGTTGTTGCATCATATCTGTTTCCATTGTTTACATGCACGCAGTAAATGCACATCTTTTACACCTGTCAGTATTCAAGTTTCTGCGCTTTGATTTGATTTCCCCAGTAATCTTTTGAGTTCACGCTTTTAAACGACGCCTGCAAGGATTCTTAGAAGAAAGAAGATAGTTAAAAAGTAGAGCCAGAAATGACACGGAAAAAGCAACGAGAACCAAACTTGATTGAGAAGTTTACCACAGGTTGATAGACAGAAGACAGATAACTGTATAGCTTAGTTATTTGTTTTCTTTTTATTTGATCACGTATGTACTCTGTTGAAAGGTGTGAAGGAAATACACCGAATAATTATGACACAAACACAGCAAGTAGACCGTTTCGTATGTTCTGATATAATGAAACTTAGAGGAAGGCAATAAGGAAATAAATGATGGTTACTCGAGGCTCAGACAACCAGCACTGAATGCGTCAATGGACCGTTGGCCAATGGCCAGGTAACATGTAAAAACTATTAAGTTGCTTAGTGCCTGTTAATCTACTTGTCATGAAAGGCAGGGATGTATTGCTAAAGTAGTAAACGAAATCCACAATTTTAATGTTTTCTAAGAATTTGGCTTGGCATTAAATTGGTAATTATTTTTAATAATAATAATAATAATAATATTAATAATAATGATAATAATAATAATATCGTTCAAAAAATTGAAGTTTGACCATACGAACAAATGGTATACGCTCAACTCAACATCTATCCTGGAGAAAGATAAACACAAATTCCTCTGGGATTTTGACATGCAAACGGATGATTTAATCTCAAACATATGACCAGACATTATAATAATAATAATAATCAACAACAACAACAACAACAACAAAAAAGAGAACTTGCAAAATTGTGGACTTTGCTGTCCTGGCTGACCACAGAATAAAGTTGAAATTAAGAGAAAAGAAGGATTGCTAGTGAAGTGAAGAGACTGTGGAATATGAAAGAGATGTTTATACCAATTGTAATTGGTGTTCTTGGTATATTCACCAAAGAATTGATACAAGGACCGGGGGACATGGAAATAACGGGACAGGTTGAGACTGTCCAAACTACAGCATTATTGAGATCGGCCAGAATACCGAAAAGAATCTTGGAGACTCGAGGAGACTTGCTGTCACTCAAACTCCAGTGAAAGACCATCAGCTAATGCTTATGTGAAAAACTCTGATGATAATAATAATAATTGAATAGACATTTCAAGCAACAAACAAGCGAAATCTAACGCGAGAAAACTTGGACATACCTAAGAAGGGGAAACCTTAAGAGAGAAAGTAAATCTCTTTGAATAGCAGCACAAATCAACGCCATAAGGACAAACTATGTTAAAGCAAAAATAGACGAGACGCCACAAAATAATAAATGTGTGTTATGTCGTGATAGAGACGAAACGATCCATCATATACTAAGCGAATGTTGTAAATTAGCGCAGAAAGAGTATAAGACTAGACATGACTGGGGTGGGGTAATCCATTGGGAGTTATACAATTTTTTTTAATTTGACCATACGAATAAGTGGTATATGCACAACCTAGAATCCGCCGAGGGGAATGCGACGTATAAACTTCACTGGGATTTTGAGATGCAATGAGATCACCTAATTTCGGCTAGAAAATCAGACCAAGTAAAAGTCAGCAAAAAAGAAAAAAAGAAAAGATAACCTGTTGAATTGTGGACTTTGTTGTTCCGGCAGAGTGAAAATAAAAGAAAGCGAAAAGAGATATAAGTACTTATACCTTGCTAGAGAACTAAAAAAAAAACTATGGAACATGAAGATGACGGTGATACCAATTGTAGTTGGTACACTTGGGACAATCCCTAAAGGATTGGTAAAGGGACTGGAAGACTTGCAAATAAGAACACAAGTAGAGACCATCCAGACAACAGCATTATTAAGATCGACTAGAATATTGAGAAGAGTCCCAGAGACTTGAAGAGACCTGCTATCACTTAAACTCGACCTTGCTAGTGAATTGAAAAAACTGTGGAACATAAAAGTAACGATTATGCCAATTGTGATTGGTGCGTTAGGCACAGTAACTAAAGGATTATTAAAGGGCCTAGAGGACTTGGAAGTATGCGGACGGGTAGAGACTATCCAAACGACAGCATTGCTGAGGACGGCCAGAATACTGAGACGAGTCCTGGAGACTTGAGGAGACTTGCTGTCACTCAAAATCCAGTGAAAAACCATCAGCTAATACTGATGTGAAAAACTCTATAATAATAATAATAACAATAATAATAATAATAATAATAATAATAAAGAACAAATGAAAAAACAAAACAAACAAAAAACCAAGACAAAGATAAAAAACAACAAAAAATCACCAACAAAGAACAACGAAAAACAATGAAGTGAGTTAAAAATTATCGAGACTGAGCTTTATTTATCAATACGGAAATGAATGAAACAAAATAATTTCCTTTGACTAATTGTCAGTGTTCACGTATTTCTTTTTCTCATCTGTCTGTCTTTCTCTCAGTTGATGTGTATTGGTTTGTATATTCATATACTCTCTATCACGAGTAAGATTATAAGTAAGCTCGAGAGTTTTCTGTCTTCTATCAATCTATATTAGCAATAAAATCAAAATTAACTTATCTATCTATCTATCTATCTATCTATCTATTCCATTTCTTTATATATATATATATATATATATATATATTCGTATATACTTGTGTGTGTGTGTGTGTGTGTGTGCGTGCGCGCGTGCGTGCACTCTTGACGATTACATATTTATCTATAGATTTTTTTATTGCCATTTACACTTATTCATCATTCGTTAAAGTATTTTTGTAATTTCTTTTTTGATATGTATTATCCTATTTTCAATGGCCACGACGTCTTCAGATTTGACTCATGAGATGAATTTTGAGTTTCGAAAACAAGAAAAAGTCACATGCAGTTCGGTCTGGAGAGCAGAGAAAGTACTACAAACACTTAAAAGATTTCATTAATAAATTTTCGAGATTGACTTTATTATTTTTCTTTCAAATTGATACTTATTTGTCTAGTCATCTGCCTAAACGTCTTTGTATTCTCCTTTATAATATGAATTGGTCAGTTATGTATATGTCTTCATTGAAATTTGAAAATTGGTAAAAATAAGATTTTAATCTCTATACGTTTTGATCACACCACGTAGTTCTTTTTCGCAAAATTCAAATAAAAACAAAAGAAAATATTTATATCGTTCTTAAGGCCTTCCTTTACGTACATTGATTATATTCTAAATTTACTCTTTTTAAAAAGGGAAATCAGATTTTGTCCGATTTCGAATATATGCCATCTATCTATCTCTCTATCTATCCATGAAGTATTTATCCAAAATTTCTGAGTATTCAACCAAGAACAATTTATTAGATTATATCTAATTCCCATAGCTTCCTATGAAGTTGTTTGCTTTGCAATGCCAACGGCAATTTCAAGTTCCTATGCAAAATTTCATGCTCCATTCAAGTTTGAGTGCTTTATTCAAACTCACTGAACTTTTGGGTAACATCTAGTTTATCTGCACAAACACATATACAATACCCACCTTTTGATTTTAGATACTCTAACACTCATCTCTACATCTATATACTTATATTTACGTAGAGGGTGTTTCACAATTTTTAAAACAAATTTTCGAACACAAATCAAGAAGCACAAAGGATTGAGTAATGAAAATGATGTTTTTTGAAAAGTAAAAGGATAAAATTTTAGAAACTGTAAATATTTCGTTTCAAACATGAACCAAAAATGTCAAGAGGAGCTCCAGAGGACGCGCTCCAGATGTTTGCCTTTCAGCTGAAGTCATCGTTGAATTTGACGTGCAAAGTTATAGATAACATGTTGATATCTAGGGTCATCGCTTGAATCTTCTCAGTAACGGCTACTTTTAATGCAGCAATGATGCGAGGGTCGTCCAGTTAGATGTTGTCTGTGAAGAACGTCAAGAGGAAGAAATCTGGGGGTTCAGATCAGTCCAGTGAGATGCCCACTACATTTCAGCTTTGCACCTGATGAGACAAACTTTTCAATGAGTTATGCACTGGTAACATTAGTAGTATAAGGATCAGGACCGTTCTGCTGGAACCACTGTTTCATCTCATCAAGATCTTTACGCTTCTCGAGCTTTCCCAAAACCTATTCAAGCACTGGAATGTAACATTATTTTGTCATTGTCCCTTCGTTACTCCGATCATGTGCAAAGAAAAATTGTCCAATGGTGTCATTTTTCGAAATGGCAACCCATGCCGTACAGTTTTTTGAATCCAGGTATCCAAAGACTCGGTGCTGGTTCTCGCTTTCTCTAAACACCCAGTTCTTGGAGTTAACTTGAGCATTCAAGAGGAAGTGGGCTTCATCCAAAACCCAGATATCATTCAATAATTCCTCGGTATCATAGATCCTTTGAAAAAACTATTAGCTCATGACTCCCCTCTTTTCCATATTGGCCAGGGTCAGTTGGTACTTGATCTGGATCCACTGGGGATAAAGTTTTTAGATCCTTAAACAGAATGAACCAAATAGAATATATAGAGATTCTAAGTTCTTGACTTCTCCGTCGCAAAGATATGGACTGATCTTGATTGACTATCTCTTGTACCGTGGAGACATTCTAGGGTATTTGGATTGTTATAGGAGGCCCAAATGGTGAGGAACCCATTGACCTTCGATATTCACAAGTGCCACAAGATGTGTTGAAATTTAACTTACTTCTGTATCTTGCTTGTACTTGAAAAACTTAATTTTCTAATACGTCTTCACAGAAAAGATCTGCTCGATCGTTGAAGGCATGAATTTAATATTTTTGATTGAATATATCTAAATCTCTCAGCAATAATATGAAAAGCTTTATCCACTGCTCCATGTGTCCTGATAGATACATGGCGCAGTAGATAAAGCATTTGGTTGAAAAGTGCTTCTAAGTGAAATTACCTGGATGTTGCAGGTTCAATCCCAACTACAGATAAGAATAACACAGAATACCTACAATAGCTTAACACTTGTACCTGGTCATATTAAACGGAATTGGAACAATCTACCCCCGTGGATTAATTAAATGTATTCAGTTGCAGATTCTGTGTAGATTCCCGGGTTCCACATAAAACACCCGAAGAAGGCCGAAACGTTGTGAGTTTAAGAATGAAGATAAAAACAATAGTCTTAATATTCTAATTGATAAAAATAATACATATTGGATGCATATGTACAAAAACTCTTGATGATATTTACATACTTATCTCTACATTTCTATTCATTTTCATTTATTATTTTTGTTTACCATTCATTTTAAGTTGTATCACACTCATATAGGAGAAAAAACTTGCACAAACAGAGACTAGCTTAGAATACTTGTATATATGGGGTCAATTTCATTCTCAAACATAAATGTGCATACATATATATGTGTGTGTATACACGCATACACAAACAGAGAGCACACACACTAACACTAAAAGAAGGAAAATATCAAAGCAAACGTAAAGGCGTGACTGGAGTTTGAACTCGCTTACTACGATATCGCAGGTCAGCACGTTGGCCACTACACCCTAAGGTGAAATTGAATTTATAATAAGTGAAGGCAAAATAAGTCCTGTAAGAAGTGAAGGAAAAATTGAAGATATGATAAATATTGGTGAATTAATTGTCTAATTTTCTTAGATGAACCGTGATAATTTTTATCACTAAGAGTATTCGGACTATTGGCTTTATCTTCATTGTAAGGGTATGACTGACCATATATGGAAAGAAAAGGGAAACCATTTGTCCTTATTGGATGATGTAAAAATAGTAGATAGTGAAAAACATTAGAGAATAAAACGTCAGAAAAAAGTAGCCCATATGTCGGCAGAACGGATAGAGTCGTTTGTGTCTAAGTGAAATCATCTGCCGGTTCAATCCTAACTATCGGTACAATTATTGTTGCTTAATACTTGTACCCAAGTGTTTAGCTATCGTAATTAGGATAAGAGATCGAATGTTCTAAATGATTAGAAGTATTGGTGAAATTGAACCTATGACAAGTGTAGATGAAAATAAACTGTTTGCCAGCGGAGTTATTTTTGACATATTGTTAATTTGACATGGGGAGTTAAGGCGAAGTTGATTTTAAAAGATTTATCGATGGAACGTGCTCAAGTTGAAGTTAAGATTTTTTAGGTCAAGGGTGGACTTCTAGGGACTGACCTCGGCCGTCTATAAGGAGTGAAACACGTTTTAATTACAAAAGGAGAGAAAAGTAAAAGGAGTTGAGTTCTTAGAGAAGAATCTGAAAACAAGAATCATGCGGTTTTGAAGTTGCTACAGTTAGATTGCTACATTCTCTTGTTTGCCACTTTTAATTAATTTTCTTCTGCTTGTATTTATATGAATAAAACTACTGAATTTTCCATGACTCCCGGTATCGTTTTACGTTCTATTTTCGTCAATACAAGAATGAATAAAAATACAAAACTATTTGGTTATTTTTAGGATGTTGATGTTTCTCATTGTATTAACTAAAATCTTAAGCAAATGAGTCTTGACTCAGTAAACATAAGTGTGAACATTCCACATCTGTGTGCAGAGAAATATTCTAACATATACAAAACACGATACAATTGATCGAGACTGAAGCTATAATTCTTTCCAGTTTTAAAACCTAAAATTTAAATAAAGACGTGTTTACAGTCGAGTAACTTATAACATAAAATGATGGTGAGAAGATCTCTGGACTGGTGTCTAGACATCAAGATTTCGCCAAGATGTATTAGCCCAAACAAAAAAAAAAACAACAACTACAAAAAAACAACAACAAAAATAAACCAGGAAATTAGTCTCTATACTTTTTGAGCAAAATGTTTTCGGTGAAACAGAATTGTACAAGAGCATATTTACCAGACTTGGATCTTTGTGACATTCTTTATTCCTAAACTGAGAAATCATTTCAAGGGTAAGATTTGAGGACATGGAAGACATTAAAAGAAATAGGACGGTACAGCTTTACACCATATTAGGACAATTTTTGGAGTTATTTCGATAAATGGAAAATTAGCTGGAATATGTTTCTTAAATGACAATGTGAGTATTTTGAAAAAAATTAAAGTTTCATTTATCGTTTTTTTTTCCTCTTCGTAAATTTTATTTTCAATATATTTTGAACGCACCTCGTATACATTATTAACAGAAATTGTGATTTTGAAACAAATTGGGTTGAAGAATAACTTTCATAAAATAAGGGACTACCTTAAACAGGGGTCGTCAAACTTTTTAGATAATGGACCCTTTCATAAAATCCTTCATCTCTCATCCACCCTCAGGCATAGATAAATAGTTTAACGTACAGTTTTCATGTGCATTTGTGAGGAAAAAACTACCGTTTCTCAAACTTTTCCACTTCTTGAAATATAAAGACAGAAAAAGGAAAAATCTTTTGTACTGTTAAAATCATAAGTATACAAAACATCATCATCATTTTAGAATTTAATATAAAAGCATTCAACCTAATCGAATGTTTTGTTATTGGTGCTTAGAATACTCTGACTGAATCCCTTTCGAAGAGATACGAGTAAAGTAAAACGGAAAGTTGTCTCCCTTTAGTCGAGTGTGACTCGAAGGCTCCCTTTTCAATTGCTACTACACCGAGTTGTAGTGGAGGGCGCTACTCCATTCCCTGGATTGCTCCAATTTACCCTTGATCCTTACCTTATAATGCTGAGTGTTAAGTCTTTGAGTCTTTGGTATGACTCAATCTGGGATTGAACCCAACTCTCCCAGACCATGCACGGGGTTCAATAAGACCTTAACCAAAAATCAGTGTACTAGGTATGACAATAAATTAAATCAAGAGATTAGACTCTTGATTTTTCAAACCCAGAGAGTAAATTTCTATTAGGATGCCATGTATGGGTACATATATATGTTTTGAAATTATTTCTTTTATTTGGACAAAAGACTACACAAAAATGTTAGAACAATGGTGATTCCCTAACGTTTTGGGATAAAATAATTTCCGACGTGTTGACATGCCGTTAAAATCAATCAACCTAATTAAATTGCGTAGAATTAAAGCCTCCAGAATTAATATGTTGCTTTAAATATAAGGAAATACACAAAGTAGAGAATATATTTGCTGTCACTTGGAAGAGGTAAAATAATTAGTTTATTTTTATTTCTTAGTGTTAGCTTTCTTTTGACACTCACCCCATTTATCGTCTTCCTTTCTGACCTCAAGGTATTTGTTGACTCCTTGAATAGTCCCACCGAACCCCAGGGGTTGATATCGACAACACCAGTGATCTCTGGCCCAACAAAAAGCATAAAGCAGTGTGATAGATAGAGTCGGTCAACAAGTAGTTTTGGCGCCTGTGGTAAGGGCCAACTTGGGTCAAGACTTGCTTGGTTTAGCATAAGTGACGAAATGTCCTTTGCTAGATGGTGGACGAAAGAAAAAGAAAAGAAATCTCTTGTCTTTTATTATAGAGAAGTGGACAGTAAAAGTGCAGAGACAAAGGTCCATTAGATGAATATTTTCTACTCTTTGTATGTTATCTTCTTGTTCTGAGTAAAAAGAGATGAGAACTTTTAGCATTCACTTTACTGATACTTTTGTCTTTTGTAGCAAGACCAAGCTAATTAACCTCTTCCAATGTTCGTTTAAGCCCGAAGCAAGAAAAGATATCGAGAATACCTCCATATGTATAAGTAAAAAAATAACCAATAAAATAGAAAAAAATCACTACTCAGAGTTTCACGCTTTTAATCCTCAGGTTTGTATAGTATTCAACACAGTTGAATTCATACATGTTGAATACTCGCTCATCAGAGGATCGAAAGCGTTATAGCTTGTGAGTCTTTATCTAATTTCATATTTTATGTTTTACACTTAAAATAAAATGTGATATTGCTCTACACTTATGTGTATTTGTCATTGGAAAGATTTTACGGAGTAAAAACGATTTTAGCATTAAATTTTAACTATAATCACAATTATATATATTCGTGTATATACATATTATCTATGAAAATACATAATTATATTGACATTTTGAGATATAAGGGTGAGTTGAAATGTTTCTAGCTTGAGAAGCTCATATGATGATGGCATATTCTATGTTGATGCCTTTTTTAACCAATGGCATCCAAGCATTCCAACATTGATCGAAGAAACGTGTGGACCGCCACGGGGAGTATATCAAAATTAAACTTTATTTGGTCACATCCCAAGAACCTTTTAGCCGACCCTCTTTAAGAGACCTATATACAGAGATTGATTATAAATAAGGTCATTAATCCCATAAAAACATTTTAATTAGATAGAATACTGAAATTAGAATTGAATGTAAATCAAAATCTCATTACCTGACCCCATCTCGCAAACCATCTAAGTAAGATGAACAAGACATGCTGGGCACTGTTGATGAATTAATGACGAACTCAAAAGCGATGTTCTTTCATGGATACATTAGTGTATCAGCAAAATCTTACATAGTTCATTGGCTCGTAAGTTTTTAACAGACCTATATTGAAGGATTGGTTATAAATAGATAATAAAATTATCTTTAATCAGATAGAATGATCAAATTTTCTTTGAGTTGACATGTAGTGTAGAATTTAAATGACCATTAAACGATAGGAAAGATACGGAGAGTTTAATTGCGAGATAATAACCTTTAAGGACTGTTGAAAGTTTGGTTCTCATTGGAGAATTGTAAAGTCAAGTGACTAAAATCATAGGAGTTAGAAGTTAGTTTTCACGTTTAAATTACTTAGCCCATCATCTGACGGCTCGACTCCTATTTCTATCGATGGTCCAAAAGGGGGCACTCCCGACTCTCGTACAGAGTCAATTATGCTATTTAAATGAATAAAATGTGTGAACACGAGAAAAGTAGACTTTATATTTGTTATTCATCACAGTGAAGAGTGGGCTTTCACTGGAGTTTGAGGGACTGCAAGTCTCCCCTGGTATCCAAGTTTTTTTGAGTATTCTAACCGATCTCACAGCAATACTATAGTCTGGATGGTTTTGATTCTTTCGTTGATTTCCAGTCCCTTCTCCTCACTTCTGGACACCGTTCCAAGCACAATTACAATTTGTTTTACCTTGACCCTCATGTTCCACAGCTTTTTCAGTTCCCTAGAAAGGTTCAAATATTTATCTATCTTTTCGTTTTTTTAAAAATCTTTACTCTGTGGTCCACCAGAATAGCAAAACTCGTAAGACGGCAAATTCTCTTTTTTTGTTGTTGTTAATTAGCTCTAAATCTGATTTTCTGGCCCAGATTATGTGATTTGTTTGAATTTATCTATTCGGCTTTTCTGTTATTCTTTTTATCCTCATATTTTACTCTAAAATTGTTCTGCTTCCTTTGCATTCAGTTGTTGATTGGTCCCTGTGCATTCTCCACCAATTATTGGTAGAATTTTCTTCCTTTATTTTGTCTCGCTATCTTTAACATCTTCCTTCTTTCGCCAATATCTTTTGATTTATCTTTTCAAGCTGTATTTTCAGGTTTGTCTGCTGTTTGTTTTGGTCTTTTCATTACAATATATCTTCGAATATTTTTTCTTACTTCCTATTTTCGCTTGTTGTCATAGTTTCTTTATCCGTCTATCTAGTCTAATTTCCCATCCACATTTTGTATTTCTGTTCGCTTTACCTTGGGCAATACTGATTTTATCACTGAGCAGCTTCACTCCCGCATAAATTACTTCAGCAATGTTGCCCGTTGAATATTTGCAGATAATTAGTTTGCCTTTTTGGTTTCTACCTTCACATTTTTCCAGTCTTGGTTCCTGAGGGATGGTAATGTAGTCTTCCTTTCAATTATAATTTTCTATATTAATTCTAAATTTACTCTGTCTTTCTCGGCTAATATTGGTTTTGAGCTGTTGGCGTCAGTAGCGCTTTGGTTTTCAAGATCTTCGGTTTCAATTTGGGTAAGAGAATCTAGCTTTTTAGTATTTTGTATTTCACTTTGAGTTGTGGGCTCTTGTTAAAATTCCTTTCTAGTATCTAAAGGTCAGAAAACCAAACTTTCTTTTATATCATTCTAGCTTGATCAGCAAATCTTTGACTTGTTCTATTAAATCTATCATTCTTTTTCTATACCCTCTTTGTGTTAGATTGCTCTTGAAATAACTGTGAAATACATTTCTGTTATTTTCTCTAATACATTTTTTCCGTTTGTGTCTCTTGGATAAAAAAGTGTCTTTGGTCGTTTGTGGACTTAAAATTTGAACTGCCAACATATACGGTATGCCTATCATCCCCCCATGTTAGATATTAGCGGATCACCTGCAGATTATGACACCCAGATCAGTAATCCGAATACAAGGTTGATTTGAAAATGGATTAGGCATTTTTCATTGGGACTATAATGTGAAACTACTAGGCATTGGGGTTTATAATAATCTATGCTCTAGTCACAGATGTGACCTTCAGAGGAAGAAGACACTTAACCGGGCCACACAAAAATAATAAAAAGAAATTAAAAAAAAAAAAAGAAATAAAAGAAAAAGAAATTGAAAAAGAAAAAAAATAATCAAAAGTGGATTCTTCCACCTTTAAAATAATTTAGTTTGAACTTAATTAAGTACACATCAGCTTTTATTCTTGAATTTATCAGCTTCATGTTAGTCATTTGTGCTGTTTCCGATGGATTTCACAAATAAAACTTTAAACCATTTTTTTACCTATTTTTTTCCCTTTTTTCACTTTTTAGCGGAAGAATTCTAAATTCAAATGAAGATTACCATACTCTACCTTCAAGTTTACGTCTATTCATTTCATTATAAACACAGGGACAAGACTCGTGATAGTAAAGCTTTAATTTATCGGACATCTTCTGCAATCTTCAAGTGAAGACGTAGCGTTATTCATTTTATCTATATTTTTGGTCCGACTAGACTAATTGTTTTATCATAGTTGCAATTAAGCTTCAGGATAGTTCACTTTTGTTCTTTTGGAAATGACATACCTTATTGTTTTTCCCTCTTTCTCTTCTATATACAATTTTTGACCGTAAGAGTCTAAATTCAAATGAAGATTACTCCAACTTCAAATTTATACGTATTCATTTGATAATAAACACGGAGACAAAATGAACAAATTAGCGATAGTAAAGCTTAAATTTATCGGACTTGCGGTTTTTATGTCTTTGGCATTATCATTATTATTATTATTAGTCCTTAAGAGTTTTTCACATCAGCGTTAGTTGATGGCCTTTACTGGAGTATAAGTGACAGGAAGTCTCCACAAGTCTCCAGGACTCTTCTCGGTATTCTGGCCGACCTCAATAATGCTGTAGTTTTGATCGTTTCCGCTCGTCCTCTTATTTCTAAGTCCTCAAGTCCCTTTAATAATCCTTGAGTGACTGTACCAAGAACACCAATTACAAATAGATTAAACGTCACTTTCTTGTTCTGCAGTTTATTCAATTCCCTAGCAAGGTCGAGGCATTCATCCTTCTTTTCTCTTTCTTTCAATTTTACTCTGTGGTCAGCTGGGAAAGCAAAGTCCACAATTTTGCAAGTTCTCTTTTTTTGTTGATTATTAGAAGGTCTGGTCGTCCGGCCGATATTAAGTGATCCATTTGGATGTCAAAATCCCTGGGTAGTTTCTGTGTCATTCTCCAGGACTGATGTTGGGTTGTGCATATACTATTTGTTCGAATGGACAAAACTAAATTTCTTGCACAATTCCCATTGGATCACTTTACCCAGCCAGTCGTGTCTAGTCTTATAATCTTTCTGGGCTAATTTTCTACATTAGCTTATTATGTGATTGATGGTTTCGTCTCTATCACCACATAACGTATATTTGCTGTTTTGTTGCGTCTTATCTATTCTTGGTTTGGTATGATTGGTCCTGTTTTGTGCCGCTATTTGGAGGAATTCCGTTTCTCTCTTAAGGTTTCTCTTTTTAGCCACGTCCATGTTTTCTCGTGAGAGATGTTGTTTTTTAGTCGATTAAAACGAGTTGTTTTTCCTTCCATTTTTGTTTTCTGGTTATTGTTGTTTTGTTGTTCCTCGTGTCATCAGTATTATTTCTGGTGGCTATAATCAGTCTTCCTCCGTGTTTTTATCTGTAGGCTTCAAGTTGTTGTATTGATGCGTCAACAATCTGTTCAATACTGGTAAGTCCCCTCCCTCCCTCTTTTCTTGACACATAATCTGTCAACGTCATCTCTGGGATGTAATGCCTTATGCATGGTCATTAGTTTTCTTGTTTTCTGGTCCATTTGTTTAAGATCTTCTTTGGTCACCCCCAGAAAGTTCCCGAGTATCTTAAGTTTTCTGCTACTTAGTTTTGTCTCGAGTAACTTTCTTGTTCTCCTGAAATGTTCTTAATTTCTTCTTTCATCTCCTCTTTTTTGATGGCGTTACCTTCCTGTATCCCCAAGTATTTGTAGGTTTCCTTTTCTCCGTGCGTTCTAATTTTATCTTGATTTGGTCCGAATGTGTCTTTTGCTGCTTTTCATTACTAGCATAGCACATATTTCTATACCAACTTATCTTTTCCCGCGATTTAGTAAGTTTGTATCCGGCTTTGCATTTTCTGTGTAGGTGGTTGAGTGGCATCATCGTAATTATAAATAGTAACAGTGATAATGCATCTCCTTGGAATATATTTCTTCTATCAATTACACTCTCCAGATTTTTATGGTTTTCTCGATAAAGTTTATGACTTCATGTGATATTTTGTACATTTTGGGACTGTTTATTGTCGAGCATTGTTAAACCATATCATATGCCTTTTTGTAGTCAATCCGGACCATAGCTAGATTTTTGCGTCTCGTCTTGCTCTTGTTGAGGATGTGCTGATCAATGTGGAGTAGTTCTCCTGTTCCTCAGGATCCTTTCCGGCATCCTTTCTGTTACTCAGGGAACAATCCGCGGCTTGTTAGTGAGAAATAAATCTCTTCCCTTATGTGTGCCGCCAGTATTTTCCCCATCATAGGTAAGCACGTTATTGGTCTGTAGTTGTTTTGGGTGGTTCCTTTTCGGAGGTATTTTTTGGATCAATGTGGTCTTTCATTTGGTCATCCATTCGTGTACGTGTGCGCCTTATTGGCATCTGTTCATTTCTAGAGCTAGTCCGTCGTGAATTGAGGTGAATTTCTTGAACCAGAATCCATGTATTTCCTCGTGGCCTGGCGTTTTCCAATTTGATATTTTCTTAGTGTCATTCTCTGTAAATCGATGAGTATTTCCACTTTCAGTCCTTCCTCGTGTCCTTTCAACTCTTTCACCAAGTTGCTTATCCATTCAGCTTTTTTGTTATGTTCTCTTGATTGCCATATTTTGCTTCAAATTTTTTCAGCTTCTCTTGCATCCGGTTGTTGGTATGTTTTCGTGTCATCTCCTCCCAGTTGTTAGTCGAATTTTTTTCGTTGTTTTGGAATGTTCTCTTTTGTCTGTATTGTTTTACCCTTTGTCTATATCTTTTTAATATTCCAATTTTCGCCCATACATTCTGGTGTATTTCCTCAAGTTGTATTGTTATTTTTTCTTGTGTTGCTTTTTCCTTCTAGTCCCTACATGTTCCAGCTTTTTTGCTTTGTTTTATCATTTTTGCCTGCTTTTTTTCCCAGTCGAATTTCCCATTCAGGTTTTGATTTTTTTGTTTGGGCTCTTTAAGGTAACTCTCACAAATCAATTTTGCTCCCGCATATTTCATTTAATTCAGTTACGTTTTTTGTATATATGTAAGTACTTGATTTATTTTTTATGTTTCCATCTTGATTGTTCTCCACTCTATGTTTCTTAGTGATGGCAAGGTACTTTTTTGTTCATTCATAATTCTCTTTAATTTTTCTAAATTTATTTTTTGTTCTTGTGTTGGTGTTTGCTCTGTGTAGTTCGGGGTTGTGTTTCTATTTTCAGAAATTAACGATTCATTTAGGTTAGATTGTTCTTGATTGTTAGTACTTGTTTTACTATCTTGTTCATTATTTGTTTTCCGGTATATTTCTAGTATTTCAAGGCAAGAAAACAAACCTTTCTTTATTATTGTCCTAACTTGGTCAGCGAGTCTTTGGCTTGTCTGAAAAGTAGCATATTCTTGCCATATCTCTATCATTCCTTTTCTATATCCTCTTAGTGGAAGGTTACATCTGAAATATCAGTGTAGTGCAAGTTGGTTGTCTTCCCTAGTCAATGTTTTGTATTTGTGTCTCTGATTTGTGTGGTTCCCTGGATCATCGTTCGTGTACCTGCCTTGAAGCGTTAATTGGGGGGTCTTTCATTGGAGTCTGAGTTTAATTATTATTGCCTATTTTCCACTTCAGCGTTAGCTGATGGTCTTTCATTGGAGTTTGAGCGACAGCAAATCTCCTCAAGTCTCCAGGACTCTTATTGATATTCTGGCCGTTCTTAATAATGTAATAGTTTGGATGGTCTCCACTGTCCACCAACTTCCATGTCCTCCAGGCCCTTTGGTAATCCTTTAATTACTGTTCCCAACGCACCAATTACAATTGGTATAATTGTCACCTGCATGTTCCATAGTTTTTTCAATTCTCTATAAAGGCTGGGGTACTTATCCTTCTTTTAACATTCTTTCAGTTTTATTCTGTGTCAGCCGGGACAGCAAAATCGACAATTTTGCAAGTTCTCGTTTTTTGTTGATTATTATTTGGTTTGGTCTTCTGGCCGAGATTAGTTGATCCGTGTGTATGTCAAAGTCCCATAGGATTTTATGTGTGTTATTTTCTAGAACAGTTGCTGGGTTGTGCATCTACCATTTGTTGGTATTGTCAAATTTAAATTTCTTACACAACTCCCAGTGGATCACCTTTCCGACCCAGTAGTGTCTATTCTTATATTCCTTCGCATATAATGTGATTGATGGTTTACTCTCTGTCATCGCATCGCCTGCATTTGCTATTTTGTTGCGTCTTATCTATTCGCTATTTATTATTATTATTATTATTATTATTATTATTTCAAACCAGCGTCAACTGGTGGTCTTTTCCCCCCAGAATGAATAACAGAAAGTCTTCTCAGGTCAATGATAATCATCTAGCCGATCCCAATATTATATCACTCAATAAGTCTCGGGTCTAACATACTGATAGCACCACGAATAAAAATCCAAATGATTTTTAAAAAGTGTTAACCTTCAAATGGTACAAGTCAAAATTTAAGCATTATCGGATTATGAGTTTACAAATTATAGTTATTTAAGTGAAGGCACTGTTGCAAATCTTCAAATAAATGGAAAAATCTGAATTCTGTGTGTTGATAAAACATTTCTTTCCGATGGGAAATTTACTGTTCAAGCAAAGCAATGGCTTGATAATTGTTATTCGGACTCTGCTCCATCAGAAACAATGGTTAAGAGGGGGTATGCTGAATTTAAACGCTGTCGTACAGACACAAATGATGCTGAACGCTCAGGCGGTGCAAATTCGGCAGTTGTCCCGGAAAACACCAGTTACTCACTGCTGTGATTTGTCTTTCTTTGCTCTTTCTTATGTATTTCTGTTGCTTGGTTTCGAGAAATTTTCTCCTTCTGAGGTACTTTTTTATTATTTTGTTCTTTCATCTCTTTTTGTTTGGTTGTGTCTGCTTCCAAGTACTTGTCATTTTCCTTTTTCTCCAAGTGTCCTGATGTTATTCTTCTACGGTTCTTCACCAGGTCTTTACACAAGACCTAGGGAATGCAGTGATTGTATGTATTCAATGTATTCATGCTTTTTGTTGTTTCTTTTGGATGTTATTTTTCGAATCTCATTGATAGTACTCTCCCAAGGAGATGAGCGGTTCTGAAAAGTGCCTTTTTTAAATTTAATATCGGCTTGGACTTCCAGGTATCTTACGATAACAAGACAGACCCCAGAAAGTTCCAGCTTACACAAAATACAAAAAAAATGTTTTTTGTCCCTTTCTTGATAATATTCGGGGCATGGTAGTAGATTTAAGGTGACCCATTCTTTCAATTTCTATTTCCAGTTCAGTGTATTATTGTTATTATTATCATTTGAGGGTTTTTCACATCAGCATTAGATGACGTTTGAGTGACAGTAAGTCTCCTCAAGTCTCCCGGACTCTTCTCAGTATTCTGGCCGATTTCAATTATTATTATTGTTATTATTATTATTATTATTATTATTATTATTATTATTATTATTATTTTCTCCTTTAGAGTTATAGAATCAGTATTAGCTGATGGTTTTTCACTGGAGTTTGAGTGACAGCAAGTCTCCTCAAGTCACCAGGACTCGTCTCAGTATTCTAGCCGTTCTCAGTAATGCTGTCATTTTGATAGTCTCTACCCGTCCGCCAACTTCCATGTCCCCCAGGCCTTTTAATAACCCTTCAGTTATTGTGCCAAAACCAGCAATCACATTTGGTACAATTGTCACCTGCATGTTCCACAGCTTTTTCAATTCACTAGCAAGGTCGAGGTACTTATCCTTCTTTTCACATTCTTTCAGTTTTATTCTGTGGTCAGCCGGGACAGAAAAGTCGACAATTTTGCAAGTTCTCTTTTTTTTGGTGATTATTATAAGGTCATGTTTTCTGGTTGAGATTAGGTGATCCGTGTGTATGTCAAAGTCCCATATGAGAGTGTCATTTTCTAGGACAGTTGCTGGGTTGTGCATATCATATGCCTTTGTGTTGTCAATCCAGGCCATAGATAGGTTTTTTCGTCTGGTCTTGCTTTCATTTAGGATGTGTTGATCTATGTTGAGTAACTCTGCCATGTCTCTGGATTCTTTGCGGCATCCTTTCTGTTCTTCAGGGAAAAAATCGCGGCTTGTTAGCGAATAGTAGATCTCTTCCCTTATTTGTGCTGTTAATATTTTCCACATCTCCGGAAAGCAAGTTATGGGTCTATAATTGTTTGGAGCAGTTACTTTGTTTGGGTCTTTTGTGATTAATGTAGTCTTTCCTTTGGTTATCCAGTTAGGCACTTGTGCATCTTGTAGGCATCTGCTCATTTTTAGTGGTATTCTGAGGTGAATTTCTTGAACCAGAATCCATGAATTCTATCCTTGCCTGGCGTTTTCCAGTTTGATATCTTTTTTGGTGTCTTTTTGAGGAGTTCGATCTGTATTTTCTCTTTCAGGCCTTCTTCGAGTCCTAGTTCTCTAGTCATATTATTTATCCATTCCGCTTTTTCGTTATGCTTTTTTGGTGGCCATATTTTCGTCCAAAAACGTTCTGTCTCTTTGGCGTCCGGTTGTTGGTATGTTTTTGTGTCATACTCTCCCAGCCGTTGGTAGAATTTTCTTTCGTTGTTTTGGAATGTCATGTTTTGTTTGTATTGTTTTACCCTTTGTCGATATCTCTTTAATCTTCCTTCTTCCGCCAGACATTTCTGGCTTATTTCCTCAAGTTGTATTGTTATTTTTTCTCGTGTTGTCTTTTCCATTCTGTTCCCACATATTCCAGGATATTTTTGTTTTACGATTTAGACCTGTTTTCGTAGATTTTTTTAATCTGCGTTTCCAGTCGAATTTCCCTCCTGGTTTTTTCGTGCTTTTTGAGGGGATCCCAATTTTCTCACATTCTAATTTCACCCCTGCATAGATTAGTTCGTTTAACTCTGTTATATTATTCGTTGATATGTAAGGTAGGGTTTGATTTATCCTGTTTGTTTCTGTTTTAAGTGTTCTCCATTCTGTTTCTTTATGATGATAGTTTAGTCTTTTCACTATTCATAATACTATTTACATTTTCTGTTTTTCTTCTTAAGATAGTTATTCTTCAGGGTTATTTGGTAATGTGGCGTTTTTATTTTCTAAAGTTGGCTGTTCATTTTTTGTAAGTTGTTTTTGGTTGGCATCACTTGATATGTTTTCTGGTGTATTTCTAGTATTTCAAGGTCAGAAAACCATCCTTTTTTTAATTATTGTTCTAACTTGGTCGGCAAGCTTGTTGTCTGAAAACTAGCTCATTCTTGCCAGATCTCTTTCATTCTTTTCCTATATTCTCTCTGTGAAGGGTTGCTCTTAAAATAGCAGTGTACTGCAAGTTGATTGTCTTCCCTAGTCCATGGTTTGCATTTTGGTCTCTGATCGTTGTGTTTGCTAATGTCGTTATTCAAGTACCTGAAAAGAGAACAGCCAACATTCGCAGGATGACGATCAGATCTCCTATGTTGGCTATTAAGAGAGCACCTACCGATCATGACACCCAAGCCTGTTACCTGGGTCCCACATTTTGTAATATTGAGATTGGACATTTTTATCATGGGTGGTATATTGTGGCTTTACCAGACCCAGGGGTTGTTTATATCTGCGCGCCTGATACAGACGTGACCAAGAACAGCGGATTACTAAGAAAAAATATTATTATTATTATTATTTGTAATGCCTCCTTTGTTATCTCCCCTTTTCACTATCATTACATCTCAATCTTAAAAAAAAAGAATCTTTGCACCGAACATGTACAGTATTTATTCAATATCTATATACAGATCAAATTTTATTAAGTTATGCAAACTTTACCAAAATGCCCTCTTAGATTCATTTTCTTACAATTATTTCTTAAACCATTCAATTTAATCTTAATTTCTTTTACGCTATTGCTGTTTTTGATCTGATTAGGCAATTCGTTCCAAAAATGTAAATCTGTATCTGTAAAAAATCCAATTAGTCATTTCCAGTTCGAGGAGAAATATTAAAATTTTATACATCAATTTCAGCTTTGGCGTCAAATAGAATATCTTGATCTTTTCTGTTTTAAGCCTGAGGTAACTTCTGATTTGAACGACTTGGAGTGTGTACAATGAGTGTAAGTTTATCATTAAAATCGATCTTGGGATTTACCTATCCCCGCCTCCATGAGGAAGGATGTGAAACATATCAAGATTAAAATGTGAGCCCCTGGAACCGAGACCTCAAAAATGCCCTAGCATTGTTTTAGTCCCGTTGGCACTCCTATTTAGGGGATTTGGAAATGTGCTGCCTAGAAAGACGATTCTTTGAGACATGCCTGGTTTGAAATAAATTATATTCGGGACTAAAACACACTTACTTTTTGCTACCGAATTTTTCAATTTTTTCTGGGGGAAATCCCCAAGACATAGAGCTAACGGGCTCAAATGCGACGTGATAGTACGCAAATTTGAACTAAAGTTATACAATTATGTTCACTTTTGGACTTATACTCTTGGGAAAGACATGAACCCCATTATCCTAAGCAGCTATCGATTAAGTAGTACCACTAGTCCTTAACCAAGGATGTCTTTATCATCAAATAACCCACGAAGGTTGGTATGCCATTAAATAAATAAACTAAATCAAACCAAACCAAACCAAACCAAACCAATCAGTTATCTGTTGATGTGAGTGCTACATTTTCCACTTAAAAGAAAAAGTACAAAAGAATGACTGTTTCATAAGAAACTACTTGAAAACCTTTAAATCCCAGCAATAAAAAAATGTTTGGCTTCACATCGTAATAAATGCAGTTACATTATTGTACTGACAATAGAGATGTAATTGCTATTAAAACAAGTAATTTATGAACAATAAAAAGAACGTTTTCCGAGCGAAATCAGTAATTTTCTTTCTCGACTTTTTCTTGCTATAATTAGCGTCTATAATGCATGAGTATGGTATCATGTGAAGCAGTCCGGAAGACAGAGATGGGCAAACATTGTGAGTCTGAATTACAGATAATTTCATTCAAAAGCTGCACAGTACGAAGTGCATAGTTTACCTTTGCCAATTTCCATTGCAACAATCTGAATGCAACATTAGGCAAAAACAGAATTTGGTGACTGAATCATGGGAAATTCTAGGCAACATTTTTCAGCAGGTGTAAAATATGGATCAGCAAACAAAATGAAACATAAATTTCAAATACTTTTGGACACGGCAAAGTGATGAAAAAATTCACTTTTGTCGCATACACTGTGTTTTACCTAATATATACAAAAACATGTTTCTATATCTTCAGGAAGTAAAATAAGGTCTCAGGAGATCTTACTTATCAACCAATTGTCGTATCTTACGTGTGAATGCCTTTATATTTTCTTAATGATTGATGGATTTTAACGGCATGTCAACCCGTAAAGGTATATTTCATTCCTTGAGGTTTTGGATTTACATTTTTGTGTAATTGTTTCCAAAGATTTTTTTTATCACAGACCGTGTAACAAAAATCTAAACATCAGATCAGTTTAGGGCCATTCCTAAGTACCCCCCTTTTTTGGGGTGGGCCTTACCCCTCTTCATTAGATACAGTTAGCGTATTCCCAGCCCCGACGACATTTACAGGTCCTGAAATAGTAAAGAATTTCCATCTAGACCAGAGATTTGTGTTCGAGTTCAAATCAAAGTAAAGATTAGAAATGCAGATGTTCTTCCTTACTTGAAGGATTAGCTTAACATATTTGTCTTTTTAGATTGTATATCCATAATCAATGGAGAAATTTATGTATTTCCATTCTTTTTACCAATATTTTCGTCTTCGTATTGCGTGTTTTTATTATTTGATCTGAAAAATCATTTCAACTGTCCGTTTAAATACCAGAAAATGCCGTTTGGCTGAAGAAGATAATGAATGCAACAGCATTATTATACTGGCAACAGTAATATCCCCATCATCATTATTGAGGTGTGTACACAGCACGGATCTTTTGGCTCTTTCTCACTATTCGTTTCTATCGGTCATCTAACTTCGTAAGTCCTCCAAATGGTACCTAGTGTTCACACAGAGCTAATGAATGTAAGATTTTACTAGTTGGGCAACACTGGTGTGTCCATCGGAGAACGTCGCTTATGAGCTCGTCCTTATTTCGCCAGCGATGTCCAGTATTTCTGGCTCCTGTTTCTTTGATGGCTTGAGAGATGGGAGGTAAGTAGCCATAAAACAGCTGTTTTATTGGGTTCTGTTTCCACCATTTCTTGAACCAACACGCAGCATCTTTGTGTAGCTCTCATTGCTCTTAAAACAATTAATTATGCATATTTTTAGCGATTACATGGTAGCAGCAGATAAAAATGCTATAAATGTTAATAAAAAAATCCTATTCCAAACTTTAAATTTCTTTATATATATATATATATATATATATATATATATATATATGTGTGTGTGTGTGTGTGTGTGTGTGTGTGTGCGCAATTGGGCAGCAGCCTTTCATTTAGGCATGTTTGATTGAATAATAAAGACACATTTTATCGATATAATTTTATTAAGATTCTTTCAAGTTTCCTGATAAGAGTCTCGGTTTCAGGTTGAAATTTACCAAAACTATCCCGAGCGCTTTCAAACCTTTCATAGGCTCGGGACAATTTTGGTAAATTCATCCACTAATTCCAACCCAAAACCAAGACACTTATCAGGAAACTTGAAAGATATTAATAAAATTATGTAGACAAAATGTCTATTATTTAATGAAACCACTACACACACGTGCGTACGCGTGTGTGCGCGCGCGCTCACACACACACACACACACACACACATATATATATATCCCTTGTTTAATTCGTATGCGAGATTTTTTCTAAGTTTGCTCATAGAAAAGTGGCATGACGAGGCGTTTGAAAAACATGCCTTCTTTTCAAAATCTAAAATCTTGCATTGTTCTTCCAAAGTCTGGTCATGCCTCGTCTAAGAAACTTTTATGGGGTATCCTCAATAAATTTTGTTGTTTTCTCAACTAAGAGACAAAAACGGACATTTATTCCTGAAATAGCTACACTTGAAAAATCAATATAATTGTTGTTCACAGGATGATCTTTGTGCAACACAGCACTGTACGATATAGCAGGAATGTAGCAACATTTAACGGAAGAGACATATTTTAATTATATGTTTTTGCTTTAGACATTCTTATAAAAATTCTGAATCGTGTTTGATATTTTTTAGATCCCTAAATTTCATTTTTTTTTCATGGAAAAATTGTCTCAGATAAATTTTAATAATAAAGGAAGTTATTCAGTCTTTGGAATAAAAATATTACGGACGCTAAAAGCGACGATACTCATATTCAAAACATGAATGTTTAAGCATGTTTAGCTTTTGGTTTTATGCTTAACACTTCCTCAAAACTCGTTACCACACGGTTAAGAAGTCTAAAATCAAAGTGACATTGAATATTAATTTATATTACTCAGTTTTTAAGAATTAGTCATTCAAGATAAAGCTGAATGTGACTGAACAATGTTGTTTAAAAGCCAAACATTTGGAATTACGAACAGTTTCAGTGATCAATATTATTTAACATTTTAAATTGCGCAGTTTTCAATCCGACAATTTTATTGCTGGAAGCACTTAACTGATTACATCAACCCCACAAAAAAGGGCAAAACTTTAGATTTGCTTTTTGGTCTTTTAAAATAATAACTTGTACATCTGTATGTCGGGTAAAATAAAACAACTGGGTTCACCTTCAAGAGATCTTCCTCTACAAATAGTACTCCCACCATGTCCATTATAAAATTTATGTCTGTTATAAAATGTATGCTCTCATTGCTAAATTGGTAAAGCAGCTGATACGTTGGACCAAGCTTCTACCGATACAGACAGTGAAGAATAATATTGGTCATTTTTTTTTAATAATGATTAAGAAAACTTAACCCGAAGTGAATTTATTTGAAAAGCGAGATGTGAAATATTTATTTAAAGATCATAAAGTACAGACAAAGATTTTTTTAAATGTTTTTACCACTCACTTTTATGTATGATTTCAAATAAAGAATGAATTAAAATCAAATAATAGCGTGAATATGCCAATGTTGTTCTATTGTAAAATAATCAAGTTTTATATATATGTTATAATGTAGAAAAATGGCAAATCGTTGCGAGAACTAAGTTACCGCAATAGATTTAAAATAGGCTTAGAGAAAAAAATCCAGTTAGTAACAATACTGTGAGAGGCGTTTATGCACGTTCACTCCGACCAATATAATTTTTCACGGAATATTTCTATAAATGGCTAATCATGGTGTATTTTTTCATCACTTATTAGCATTTGATTATACTATGAATTGGATGGCACTCGAAATTACACTTAATAGCCCCCAAAGTCTGTCTTTGTGCAAATGATAATGACAATTTATCTTTATGATTTATCCTACCTCTCTTGATAAAAATCCAGGTAGTAACGAAATTAAAGAGATAAAAGTAGATAACGTTTTCAGAAATAGTACAGGAATACATTGACTTCATCCTATTGAAAAGAGTCGGGGAATTTGTACGAAATACGACTAATCAATTGCTTTGTATCGAAGAAAAAAATTGATCTAGCGCGGGAAAGATACGTTTTATGTTTTTAACCAAAACGTTTAACATTTGAGGCTTCGTTAATGTAGTTTGGTGCATTGGAAATAATGTAAAAACAAAAAACAAACAAACAAAACAGCAACAAACAAACAACCCCCCCTCGAAAAACACAGTAAAACCCTCTGAAACAAATTTAGGGTGGAAGACTTCATAGCTATGTTTCTTCCAATTTTGAATGTTTGTATGTCAATAGATTGTATTGTTAGATTTGATTTTTATCCTTTCGATTTATAGTCTGCTGAGATTATGTACTTCAAACATCAATAGATTTAATGAAAGAAAATATTTTAACACAAAAAGAATAGACAAGAAGCAGACAATATCCCTCAGGAATTATTACTGATACAGATTACGCATTGATGCAGCGTTTTTTGCCAATGCACCTGCTCAAGCCCCGGACAGGTCCATCAGGTATCCGTGTTGGGTGAGTAAATGGAAGTTGATTGCCTGGTCTCAGATGGGCCTTCCCACAGGTTATACCTGCTTGGCAGAGTACAATTTATTGCCCGGCACCTGAAGCATCACAATAGGAAAATGCTGACGGGATGATGCATTTTTTGTCGAGTTGAACATGAGTCTCGACTTGTGCGTGACTCCCCACTATAAATAGACCTTGTGCCATTTATCATCTTGGTAGGAAGTCAGTTAAGTCCCCTCTAGCCGAATCTCTGAAGCATAGCCTGGAGCAGGCAGCATAAGACATTTGCCTTTTCGTCAAGTCAGATTAAACAGAGTGCATAAGTTTTAATCAACATGCTGTTATCATTTCATTAAATGGCAAGGCTCTGAAATAAGCAGACTATTTCGAATATCTCGGTGGCAATATCTTATCTACCTAAAGCAATGTCAACAAACGTAGGGGTAAGTTATGGACTACTATTGAAAAGTTATCGACTATATGACAATATAATCTATCTGATAAAATAAAACGAAAATTCTTCCAATTTGTAGCCAAGTCAGAACAACTGTATGGTTGCACCCCCTGGATTCTTACAAAAAGCTTGGATAAAAGCCACAAATGAACAAATCATGGAAGCAATATCCTAGAAAACAGCAGCTGTTCACTTACCTTATATGACGCGAAAATCTAAAAGAGACGATCAAGACGTGCTGGGAATTGCTGGTGAAGTCAGGACGAACTCAAATGTGATGTTACCCAATTAACTTCTTCTCATAGACGCACTAATTTTGGTCGACTAGCAAAAAATTACATTCATCAACTCTTTGCAGATACTGGATGCCGTCTAGAGGACTTTACAAGAGCGTTAGCCTATAGGGAGGGATGGTAAGAGAGAGTCAAAGGAATCCATGCCTCGCTACGCCTTGATGATAATGCCATACTTAATGAAGAAATTATTCTGGTCTGCGTTAAAAAAAGATTTTTCCTGGGGTCAAAGGCTTCTCAAGTGATATATGATCACCATTTTATGCAGAATTAAAAAAAATAGCATTCACTGTTTTTGGTCAGGTCTGGTCTTTAAGATGAGCTTGAATATTTCACAAAAACTTATACACAGTGATAATACTTATTAAAAGCCAGTGGACTCTACTTGTTACAGCTGCTTGTGGATCGCTGATGTTTAGTACCTAACTACAGTGCACCACCCGACTCACAAACGCCTACATGTAGTATAGCCATGATACAACTATACGGATATGTAAAATGTTCATATGCATAGAAATCTGATTCCAAACATAGTGACTTGGGGTGGTGCATACAAGCCAGAAGAGGTTGACCAGCCAGTACCCTTGACACAAGCAAAACTCATCGACTTGGCACGAAACCTGAACCTACTCAGCTGCTGGGTTCACGTCTCAAAGAGAAACATCTGTTCTCACGGTATTGAGACCGTAAGAGAGAATTAAGACAATTGTCCTCATTCGGGGACAAGTCATCTGATTCATTGCAATATTGGTGGATTGACAAATCAATGGCTTGACTTTACGGAATGGATATTTTTTATTGATATATCCAGTAGAAATATCAAAGCAGTTTTCATATATAATGGGAATAGTTTTTCATCTATTACTATTGGTCATTCAGTACAAATGAAAGAAATTCACAACAGTATGGATCATTTGCTATCTACTGTTAATTACCAGGAGCACAAATGGTTACTACATGGGTCTCAAGGTAGTTGGACTGGTCCTTGGGCTCCAGGGAGGACACACAAAATATCCGTTTTCTGTGTCTCTGGGACAACCGGGTTGACTATAAACATTATGTCAGACAAGAGTGACCGTTAAGACAAAGATTTAAACTTGGCTTGCATAAAGTCAGTCTCATCTTCTCGTTGAACAAAACACTGCTTCCACCCTTACATATCAAGTTAGGATTAATGAAGAACTTTGTAAAAACAATGGACGGGGAAAGTAGCAGGTTTGGTTTCCTCCAGGATAAGCTCCCACAGATAAGCTTGGAGAAACTCAAGGCTGGTATATTTGACGGCCTTCAAATAAGAGAACTCATGAATGACCAAATGTTTGACGAAGTATTAAGCAAAGCTGAACTGTCTGCTTAGCAGTCACAACCTTCCTGGGAAACTACCGGAGTGCGAGATACGCGAAGGAAATTGAAGAGCTACAGAAGCGCTTTTTTCCAACTCGTGGCACGAATGTCAGTTAAACAGCACTTTCTGCGATTACACTCAAGGCAAATAAATGCGGAGATTTGAGAGATTCACATTATGGAAGGGTGCTACCAAGGCCAATGGAATATAAACTTTCTCACTGACTACTGCTGGTGCTTGAAATGGGATTCGGTGATTACCGAGCAGAGGAGGAAGCTAATGAAAAGACTTTTCATCCAGGAATAGCTTCTTCTGTGTATTTTTCTGTTTACTATGGCACAATGTTAGATTTCTGTGATTATATCAGCCCTAAATTTAACATTATTTGTTTAATTCAACAAGAAAATAAATAATTATTATACTATTTTATACATATCAATAAAGGCTTTTATCATATAATTTGATCTAATTAGAAAAAATCAGTATGATTTTTGGATTCAGCGTTAAAAACTGCCTTAAAATCAGCTATTATATATTCCACCTTAAAAACATTGCTGTTTAATGTTATCGATTATTTGTACATGGGATGTATAATTGCAATCTGATTTCTTTGTTTATATGTTTCGCAGACAATTGGCGAAAACTCAACTCATTAGACCAATAGCCCGACGAGTTTGGTGCTTCATGATAGGTAGATATTCCCTTTGGTAATAGGACAACCATTATGATGCCATTGTTGACCGTATTTTTGGCTTGGGGTTCCTTGGTGGCTAATAGGAAGGATGCTGCACTCATTATTCAATAGTTATTAACCCGAGAGAGAAAGTGAGAAAGAGAGAGAGAGAGAGAGAGGGAGCATAATAAATTAAGAAATATAAGAAACTTGCTTGAGAGTTGAGAAAAGTGTGCAATATAATCATGCAAAAAGTAAACACATGCTTAAAAAAACAAAAAACAAAAACAAAAAAAAAGTAAGATTAGATGAATTAGAAATTTAAAGATTTGAAACTACGAATCACAGTAATTTGAGAACACTTGATGTCCCTTAGTCTCTACTGATAACCATACCAATAAAGCTTTTTACCTTTCCATCACGAACAGGATGTAACAAAAGGTGAATTTGTTCAAAGGTTTGAATTCAGAGTTTTCTTTCTCCTAGACTGGTTGACCAATTAATTCAAAAGAACACAGTTTCCCCTACTATTTACCCGTAGTTGGTGGCAAGAGATGGATTAATGTCCTTCTCGATTGTATTAGCCTAAAGTGATTCGTAAAAAGCCTCGTCAAGTATTTTAACTCGAATCTCCAATTCTATTTTCTACGCGGATGACATATGCTAAGCGTATTTTTGTTGTCATTTCCTGAGCATAGCTTAGTTCTGTTCAAAACCAGGAGGATGGAGCACCGTGGGAAAATCATAGTCTGTAGCAATAGACTTCTTGCCTACATCACTACTGAACCACTTGAGGTATTCATTGTAATGTTATTATTTAGTTTTGGAACAAGGTTTCAAAGGGACATCAAGTGAGAGGCAAATTCAATTCTCATTTGTAATCGTTAGTAAGGGCAACTAATTAATTATTAGTTTGGACAACTCGTTCATTATTACACATTTGTCATTTTGTTGTTTGATAATGTATTTAACGACTCAATAATAAAATTTTCCCTTAATGCAAAACGTTCAAACGAAGATATTATTCTTTGTATATAAAATATCTTATATAACTAGAAAGGTAAGGAGAGTCTTCAGGGAGTAGTGGTAAATATGCTGGACTGCCACATCATAGTAAGCGAGTTCGATCTCCAGTCACTCTATGATGTTCACTTTTGGATATGGAAAAGGCATGAAACCCTTATCCCCCGGCTATAAGTTAGTATCATTACTATCCTTCTACAATGATTGCTTTCTCATCAAATAACCCATAAAGGTTAATATGCCATTAAAACAAGGAAACCAAACCAAACCAAACCAGACATATTTTATGGGGCTGCACCGGCCCTGCGAATAAATGTATATCTGCCGATTCTCAGAAGATACGTTTCTGAACCAGCAGCGAAAGAATCAAAGATGAATAAAATTAACCCTTCAGGGCAGACAGACAGACAGCCACCACCAAGACGATAAGAGTGCCTTTCCATCAGTCACATCCACAGTCTCTTGTCCGCCTCAAGACCGGAAATGCACACACACACACACACACACACACACACAAGGGAATTAGCCTTTCTTCTACCATGACCTTATCACGCAAACAACCACATGGAAATAGTCATAAAAAGGTACATTCTTTCTTTTATTTAATGGTAAATGTACGAACTAATACATTTCTCATTGTTATAATGTCAACACTTGTTTTCTTTTATGTCAGCTCGTTATCGTTTTCTTACTTTTGTGCGTGTTGCCTAATAAACGTCGGGCCAGGACAAATACTACTCGCAGACCGGAAGAGAAAATTGTTATACCCGTAACAGTTTATTGATAGATCAACTCCCTCATCAAAATGAATAACATGAAAAAAATCTTTGAAAATTATTTTAAAAGTCACACTTTTTAAAAGGTTTTATTTAAAAGGTGTAACAAGCAACGCCTGGTTTTCCCACGCTATAAGATTAACTCAAGAAGCACCCCACCCCCAAATAACAAAAATCCAAAAACAGAAAAAAACGAAAACCTTGAAAATACTTGCAAGAATAAATAATAGGATTTACGTTCAGCTAAAAGCAAATGTTACAGTTTTTTTTACTGTTACAATATGGCTTTCCACATTATTGTGCGCGTTATTGTGCATGTCTATCGGCGTTAACCTCACGAACTCTAACGAAGTTTCTCCTATTTTACCATATATTCGACAATATATTCGACAAGAATTTCAGATGCCACTTTGTATAAATTTCAGGGTGTGTAAGACCTCTCTCCCAAAGGAGTATCCTGGGTGAAAGAGTACTCTATACGCCCAAGAACTTCAAGATGTGAGTCACGTTAACAGATGCAGTTTAATAACCGTATCTGTGGTTCTAATTTTGAATATCTCGGGAGTATAGACAACTCCTTCATTGCCATTACTGCCAGGTCCACTCTGAAACAAAGTGGTCGTACTTATTTACATTTCATCATTTCTCCGTATTTTAAAGGCTTCTTTATCCCCCACCACAAAAAAAAAGAAAAAGAAAAATATAACACCCTCAAGAAACACCCACACAAAAGATATGAATATTAATGCACAATGAAAGTGACTCTCTAACCTGTATGCATAAAATAACCCGAGATGGATTGACAAGCTGTTAAAATCAATCAATTAATCAATTTTAAATGCATCCTTGGTTCAATCAGTTTATTTTGTAATGGTTACTTATCTTTCTATTGAAAATAAAAGGTAATAATAATAATAGCAGAACGAATAAAAGGTAATCATAATAATAGCAGAACGAAAGACGATATTGCTGAAGAGTAAAGATAATTTTTATATTATTTTCACACGTTACAAATGATATAAACTCTCCTAGTGCCATCTTGTCATCTTGTCACTGATTCTGGTTCATCTTGTCAGATATGGAAATCTTCTTTTCTTTGGAGACATGGATTCTCGAGGTAACTCTCTTGGGACTGGATAGCAGTAAATGACAAATTTTTTCATCTTGACGGTTCTATAAACCATGGAACTTCAACAACTACCTCTTTCCATGGATCCAACCAACTTGCTTTATTAGGTAACACTTTACGATGCCCAACAAGCTTCTCATTTTTGTTCATACAATTTACTTATTAGTATTCTTGTTACACAAGGAACGTTGATGTCTGAATTACCTCATTTTCGACACCTCCAATTCTTCGACTATTTTATTAACCATTTCTACGTATTGTTCTCTGCTGTTTTTGTACCGTTTTTTCTGCATGCGCAGAAAAGTCCTATTAATATGTCACCGTCTTGTCTCTTCTTCCATATTCCTAACATATAATTTTGTTTTATCTTCTTAGCTTAATTACTTGTAGTATTGTTTTGGACTATTATTGCATATAGTTGAAATATCCCTTCTTATGTGGCGTCTGTACAACCATAGCAATGTTTTTCATTCGTAATTTCTTGTATTTGTTTTCTGAATTCTCTTCTTCACATAATTGAATTCTAATTTTTCTCTAATCCATATATGATACAACCACTACTACCACTACTACAGGGTGTGGAAGCAAAATATAGAATAATTTTTAAAACGTTTTTCTGTCTAATTAGTCTATATTTTTTTCTAAAAAAACGTAGTAAATGTAAATTTTCATGATTAGCTCTATTATTCAAACACCTTTTCACTAAAATTCAGCCCAATATGAGTGAGCAAGAAAAAAACGACGAAGAATCTATGATTTTTTAAACGCCGAAACCAAGTTGAAAAAATTCAGAAATAATAGCTTTTCTTTATGGCCGTCATCAAGCCCAGATATAAACCCTCTTGATTACCCTATATGGGGCGTTTTAGAAAACAAAACAAATGCATCTTTTTATCGAAATGTTGGTTCGCTTAAAATTGCTATTGAGGAGGAAGAGAATAAAATATCTGAAGAATTTAATTTGAAGGCATGCAAATCGTTTTGAAGGTGTATTGATAAAATAACTGAAAAAAAATGACGGGCATATTGAGTAAATTTACTGTTTTGAGTCTACTTATTTGGTTGTTAATTTTTTAAAACAAAAATGAATCTTGTTTTATAATGGATTCGTTTATTATTATACCAGAATATTCCTAATCTTGCTTCTGCGCATTTTACTACAACTACTACTACTACTACTACTACTACTAATAATAATAATTATAATAATGATAACTTGCTCGTTACTAGATATTTCCAATCATTTGCTGTACAATCGTAGGAAAATTTTGTGTTTTCCATTACACACACACACACACACACACACACATATATATATATATATATTGGAAAAAGCTTAAAAATATGATAATAATATGATGGAGAGCGGAATTTTCGTAGTAGCCTTTTCCTCTTTCCCTCACCAAGTCATCCCAGTAAGTTTAAAGCCGGAGGAACTTTTGTAAAAAATTTTGTCTCTCGCTTAAAAGATGTCACCCTTTCTTGTAAGAGTACTAGGTCACATCTGTGACTGGAGCACAAAGAATAATCGACAAGTGGGTCTATTATAGCCACGATATACTACCTACGAAAAAGGACAAATCCAAACCGACGTGGGACCCAGACAACAGGTATGGTGTCATGATCGGCAAGTGAATCCTTGATAGCCAGCATGGGGGACATAACGGCATTCTGCCAATGTTAGCAGTTCTAATTTTACGTACACAAACAACGACCAAAGCAACAACTCAACTCAGAGATTACAAAAATTTACTTTATTGTTATTCGAAGAGGAATCATACAGAAAGTTAATAAAGAAAATCATAACTGGAACCAAGGCTGAAAAAAGACAGGTTTAAAACCAAAAAGGTAAAAAATTATAGTCAAATATCCCAACGGGCGACATTTCTGAAGTAAAAGAGCTAATTCACGAGAAAACTGCTTGAAAATCTTATTACAGGGATATAAACCTTGGCAGTCCTCTATGTAAGGATCATTTTAAGAATGGACAAGGAAGGAACCAGAGGATAAAATGATGATCACGATGCCTACATCCAAGAGATAACGTAAATAGACTAAATGTGTCAATATATAAGGAGGTGGTAGAGAACTCGCTGCTGGAAAAATAAAATCCACTAGATAACAAGATCATTATTATTATGATTTTTTCTTTTGAGAGTTTTTACCACCAGCGCTAGCTGATGGTGTTTCACTGGAGTTTGAGTGGTAGCAAGTCTCCGTAAGTCTCCAGGACTCTTCCTAGTACTTTGGCCGATCTCAATAATGCAGTAGTTTGGATGTTCTCCACTCGTCCTCTTATTTCCAAGTCCTCCAGTCCCTGCACCACTCCTTTGGTGACTATACCGAGCGCACCTAATACAATTGGTGTCACTGTCACTCTTATGTTCCACACTCATGTTCCACATACACCAGCATTAGCTGATGGTCTTTAACTCGGGTTTGAGTAATAGCAAGTTGCCTCAGGTCTCCAGGACACCGGTCTCAGCATTCCGGTCGAATGTTGTTTCAATGGTTTCGATTCGTCCCCCGATTTCAACTCTTCCAGTCCTTTTTCCATTATTTTTGCTACCGTTCCAAAGGTGCCTATTACAATTGGTGTCAGCGTTAGCCTCTCATGTTCCGCAGTTTTCTTAGTTCACTCGCAAATGTACTTGTCTGTGTTTTCGTTTTCTTCGATTTTTACTATTTGGTTTGCCGGAACGGCAAAATGCCCTGTTTTTTTGTTAATCCCCACAAAGTGTGTTCTTTTGGCCAGGATTAAGTGGTACTTTACTAAAGTTTTTGTTTAGATGTGGCACAAGGCCATATGAAAGGGGCACCCAATGAGACTCGAACTCACTCGTGTAGGTTTGCAAGTTAAGCTTGTTAACCCTTACACCGCCAGAGGCGCTCTTGGCCAGGATGAAGTGATCCCCTTGTATTTCAAGATCACAGAGAATTGTTTGTGTCTCTTACTCTAGGACGGATTCTGCTTTGTGCATATACCATTTGGCAGTATGGTCAAATTACAATTTCTTGCACAATTATCAGTGGATCACTTTCCCAATCCAGTGATGCATAGTCTAATACTCTTTTTGCACTAGTTGTTACCCGCACTTACTATGTCATTAATTGTTTCCTCTTTGTCACCACATAATCTACACTTGCATTTCTCTTGTACATTATCAGTCTTGGCCTATGTATAATTGGTCCTTATAGCGTTGTTTTGTACTGCTTTCAGGAGAGATTCAGTTTCTCTCTAAGGTTTATTAGCCATGTCCATTTTTTCTCATATGAGATTCCACCAATTTGTCTCTTGAAATATCCCTATAAGAGCTTTTCTTCCATTTCTGTTTCCAAGTTTTTGATGTTGTTCTGTTTCTGCTTATGTTGTCATTGCTGTTATTAATTGCTGTTATTAATCTTTCTTTGCTCTTTTGAATGAAGTCCTCGAATCCTCGTATTGGTGCATCTATGCTATCTTCAATGCTGTTGAGTGTTCTACTTCCTTTTCTTTACTCATAGAACCTGTCATCACTTGCATGTTAAGCTTTGCGTATCGTCATCAATTTTCTTGTACTTTGGTCAATTTGAGAATAGTCCTAAATAACTTACAAGAGATCTGCCTAGGTATTTATCCTTTTGGTGAGATTTCTGCCACCTTGGTTTCGAGCTGTTGTCTCATTCGTCTGAGGTTCTTTTTTCTAATGTTTTCTTTCATCTCCGCTTGTTTGATGGTGTCCGCTTCCAGTATCACCAAAATACTTGTAACTTTCCTTTTCTCCAAGTGTTCTGATATTTTAGCTTTGGTAGTTCTATTCCTTCTGTTATTTGTCGTTTTCCAGTTTTCATTATATACATGATATATTTTGTTATGCCAAATCTCATTCCTATATCTGCCTATTCAGATTATTTGTATCAGAATTTCTGATTCCTTTTCATTTTTGCAAACAAATTAATATCGTCCGTGTACATAAGATGATTAGTTTTTTCTTATGATTTTGTAAATTTGTTACTCCCAGTGCACTTCCTGAATACATTACTTAGTGACATTGTAGCAATTGCAAAAAGTAACGGTGAAAGTGCATCTCCTTGGAAGATGCCTCTCTAGATCTTCACGTCAGCTAAAATTTTCTACCTCCTGTCAATTCCACTTTTCAGGTTTCATGGCTTCTGTGCACCCCTAAGGAGTTTTCCACCCAAGTTTTAACTAGTGGTCTTCTAGAGCAAGTCTTCTCAGTTCTCCAGGACTCTTCTGAGTATTCTAGCCGATCCCAAGAAAGATTCATTTTCTACTTTCTAATTCCTTCAATCTTTTTTAGTCCTCGGGGACCATTTTAAGGGCAATAAGTGCAGTCAGTATCACCGTCACCTAAATTTTAAAAAGCTTTTTGGTAAGATCACATTATTTTCGTTTTCTTTCATTTTTACTCTGTGATTTGCAGGAGAGGTAAAATCCTTTAGATGACAAGTTCTTTTCGTTGATCAACATAATTTTAGTCTTCTGGCTGAGATTCAGTGATCCGTTTTTATCTCAAAGTCCCAGAGAATTTTATACGTCTCATTTCTTTGGTGAAATTCTTTTTTTGTGTATATACCATTTGCCAGAATTGTCAAATTTTAATCTCTTTCATAATTCCTAGTAGATCAGTGTTTCCATCCAGTCGTGTCTAGTCTTGAACTCCTTTTGGGCCAGTTTTCTGCATTTGATTATAATGTGATTAACCGTCTCAGCTTTCTCATTATAGAACCTATACTTGTTAATCTGTTGTGTATTATGAATTTTTGCCCTGGTATAATTAGTACAAATAGTTATATTTTATATTGCTATTAAAAGAGATTCAGTTTCTCTCTTGAGGTTTCCTTTTCTTAGTTATGTTCAAGTCTTCTCGTGTGCAGTCTCTCCAATTTGTGATTTGAAGTATCCATACAGTTGTTTTTCTTTCAATTTTTGTTTTCTTGATTTTGTTGTTTTTCTGTTTAGCCTTATCTTGACAATATTGTTACTGGCTGCAGTTATTAGTTTTTCTTTGGTCTTTTCTCAATTCTAGTGAGTCCTGTTCTTCCTTCTTTGCTTGACACATAGAGTCTATGTCATTTTCGGGTTGTAAGCTCTTGTTCATCGCCATAAACATTCCTTGTTCTTTGGTCCATTTGTCTGAGTTCCTTCTTCGTCAATTTTGAAAATGGACCTGAGTATCTTAAAAGGAGAACTGCCCAGGTATTTATTCTTTTGATTCTTGTTCTTCTGATGTACTATTTTCTTTCTATTATTTCCTTTAAAGATCACTGAAGGCAGCTACTAAATCCTATATCGAATCAAATCCTATTTATAGAAATTATATGATAATAAACTGCTAATAAATAAAATCAAATACTCGATAAATAAAATTTAATAGTGGCCCCTTAAAAAAAATTCATGATCGGAGTGAGCGCAGTAGAAGAACCTACACTATTATAAAGTTATAAATTATCCTGAAAAGGATTTATTCTAGAAGTTGGTTCATTTTAACGCTGCTGTACCAACAAAAATCTCGCTAAAATGAGTCTACTTTCCTATGCAACGGGAACACATAAACAAAACTTGGATCATTATAATATATATTCTTCTTCTTCTTCTTCTTCTTCTTCTTCTTCTTCTTCTTCTTCTTCTTATTATTATTATTATTATTATTATTATTATTATTATTATTATTATTCATACATGCGTGTATTTCTACGTGGTGTTGGATAATTAGTGCTGGAAATCAACTCTCAGCAAGTCCCCAGCATTGTCTGAGCAGTTCCAATATTTCTCGAATCCTTTGTTTCTCCAATTTTTCTCTTGTGTATTTGGTCTGATTCTCATCATTTGTAATAGGCACAATCTTAACTCATGTTTCATAGCTTCTTCAGATTCCAGGGGAAGTCGAGGTATTTTTCAATATCTTCAACCGATTGAACTAGACTTTTTTCGTTTCTTTGGTCTTTATTCTTAATGTCAGTCTAATTTTTTATGTTATTTGGTGGCTTTCATTCGTAGAAATAAAGTTACGACAAATTTCAATACTTCAGCATTTTATACAGTATTTCAAGTGAGTGTAATAACAAATGTCGTTTCAGATACAACTCTAATCATAGATTGCTAACCAAATTTATTAATAGCTCGTTGCCAAATTATATACCAATATAATAAACGAGAATTTATCTTTCAAATTTAAATACAATTTTTATCTTTATTCAAATTATTTCAGTTGTAATGAATATTTGCTGCTGCTAAATTATTCGTATCTATTTTTCACGAAATGGAATTCTTAAGGGCAACAATACTGAGCAACACCTATTCTGTTACCGGAATAAAAAGCATTTGTTCTTGAAAAAATTGATTGGGCTGATTTCGAATCTGTGATCCGAATTGTTCTAGTATTTTCTACTTTGTAGAATATATGACACTGGTGGATTCACAAAATGTCTTTTTTTTCCGGCCGTATGATGAAGAATTTCATGAAAACAATTGCACCCAATGATTACGGATTCCATCTCCTCAAAGTGAAAATTTGGTGCAGATCAAAATGACGTTAACCTAATCCTGAGATATAAAAATTGATTGCAAATCCAGTGGAAAACTCAATTCTTTTGAGCTGGTCGCCTTGGATTTATTTACACTAATTAAACAGAACGTGAGTTTGATAGAATTGAAAACAATACTGATTCATATTAACTGCATATCAAGGGGGAATCCCCGTGATGTAGCGGCTAACGTGCCGGATTGGGACATCGTAATATGCGAGTTCGAACTCCATTTGCATTATTACATTCACTTTTTAACTAATGCCCTTTAGGAAAGGTATGAACTACTATATCCCCCAGTTATAGATTAAATAGGACCATTACCGTTCTTCTACAAGGATGGCTCCGGAATTAAATAACCCATTAAACAAAGAAACTGAACCGAAATCGAACAATTGATCAAATAATGAGATGTCTCTACACTCTCCCGACTTCCATAAATGGAGTTTCACCATCAAACACTGTTTAGTGCTATACCCAAGACACTCTTTTCTAGTGAATCTTACCCTTCATCATGGGATATACTCAGAGTATTCTAAGTGCCGGTGACAGAGCGATGAACTTAAAAAAAACATTATTAGGCCACTTTCCTTCGTAATCTAAACTTTCTTTCAACATTAGTTTTATATGTATTTATCCAACCCCGTCGCACGAGCAGGATGTGACACGAGGTCATTTTTAAGCGGAGTTTATGAACGTCAGTATTATATTTACTAATCTACTTTTTGTCTTGCACCTAGGTATATTATATACAATACTAATATACTATTGAAATAATACTTAGCTTAAAGATATATCTACTATATACTAATGTAATTTGAATATATAATAAATATCTGAAGATAAGACAATATAGGATACAGATTCGAAATTAACGTACACGATTTAGTATAGTCCAGAACCATTTGTCTGGCTTGCAGATCAGATTTTTTTTCGTTGTTGAGTATAAGTAATCATTATAAAAGCAATCAGAAATTTTTAGACGAGTTGTTGCTTCTATTATACATTGATTAATTAAAACCAGACAGCTGAGAAATGCTAGCGAAGAAAGCGGCTGAACCTTTGAGATAAGAAAAAAAAACTCCAATTATTCCAAATGAATCAATATCTAAAAGTAATCAGACGATGACCAAAAATTTCAATTAAAAATCATTAATTGAAAAAAATATCGTAGGGAAAATATATTAAGTACATATAGATTTTATGAAATTTTCTTGCTTTTATTCGTATCATATTTGAAAGAATTCCTGTAATAATAATATTTGTGTGAGGGGAATGAATTTAAATACATAAGAAACTTTAAAAGAAGGCAAAAAATCTGTTTTGGCAAACCATATATAGATGGGAGAATGGCTCTCATTGCCCTGGCTAAAGAAGAACAAAATTGAAGAAAGCAGAACTTACAATTTCGACGAATAGATGAGTAAATTTCAGTGTAGATTTCTTTGCTCATCAGGGAAAGATTTGTGAGCATCTCTGTTTATAAATTAAAATCACTCACGTAAATGCTATCAACAATGTGGATTACGTTCGTACGGACAGAATAAATCTAACCAGTATTTTTGCTACCCATTTTTTTCTTCACCTGCAATTTCGTAAAAAAGCCTCTTTTGAAGAAATCTGAAGAAAACTGTATAGCAACTTTGTAAATAACTTTGTGAAAACAACATAAGCAACAACAATAGTCCAAACAACTTTTGGGATCATACCTCAGTATAAAAGCCAATGCGCACAATATCTATCTATCTATCTATCTATCAATCTATCTATCTATGTGTAGGCGCGTGCATATCACAATATTTTTAACGGGAATACATCCTAAACTATGACCCTAGTCAGGGGGTCAGGTAGAGAAACACTAAACAGAGCACACAAACACTTCTAGGCTGTTGTATCGATCCACACAAAAAATATCCCCATCATTTTTACTGGTACTATTCTAGTAACAGATAAAACACAAGAAAGTATTAGGTGAAATTGAAATTCTAATAGTAAAAGTTTAAATGTAAATATTCCTGCGAAATTTTTTTAACTCCATTTTGCATTTATTTGCAAAAAAAAAAAAAAAAAAAAAAAGAAGATATAAAAGCAACTTGTACAGAACGGAAAACCGATAACAACATATTTATTATTTGTTTTTACTAAAAAAAATTCTTCCTTGTTGAATAAACCAAGCTAAACCGAAAAATGTGTAAAGGGAGGAATAAAAAAAAGTTCGATTTAGCAACAAGTTTTCGTATCGGTTGATAGCATTTAGTGAATTCAAATTTCTTTGATTCGTGCTGTTTCCTCATTTTTGGTGAGATGCATTAAAAAGCCACTGAAAAATTTAGAAAGATAAAAATACTAGTCAATAAAGATAAGGGTTGGTAATCATTTGATTTCTAAATTCATTTCGAAAAATGTTGTGTCGGCAGTTGACCGTGAGTCGTCATCTTCTTTGTGGTTGAAGGTGGAAAAGAATAAAGAAGTAAAAGACGAGATATTAGTAATATATAAAATATATTATTTAACTGGTAATGGTATTTTGATCTTTTGAGCCCTCAAAAGTGTGTGTGTGTGTGTGTGTGTGAGAGAGAGAGAGAGAGTGAGAGAGAGAGAGAGAGAGAGAGAGTGTGTGTGTGTGTGTGTGTGTGTGTATGCGTCACTTTCAGAATATTAGAGCATCGACTCAAAAGAATTCAAGACATGTTCTGGAATAAATATATCTTCCACTGTCAATCAGACGTTCTCCAATTGTATTTATTACTTCATGAAATGGACATGGCGATTAAATAGAACAGTGAAATCGATTATTCTCTATGTGTGCTAGTGTAGTTTTCATTAACCATATCAAGAGGTTGAAATGAAGGCGGTAAGTACTTGTGCTGTAATCCTAATGGAATGTTAAAATTAAGGCTTACTGGAAGCCACACCTCATTTTTGAGGATCTTATTTGGATTATCTTTTGAACTGAAATCTCTGGCTGGTGTTATAATTTTAAGCAGATAGATCTCTTTGGCTTTTTTAATGAAAAAATACCAAAGGAGGTTAACTAAGCTGTCAGAGAGATACGACAGTTGGGAGATTAGTAATGACCAAACTCAATTTTCAAAGCAAGCAAGGGTATTTCTCATTTCATAAGACCTAAACAGGGTTATTAAATAACTACTGTAAAAGTTTATTTTAATATTAATATGGGAAATATGATTTAAAGAACTTCATGAAAATGTTTCAAACAATAGGAAAATTATCAACAAATTGAAAAATTATTAATAGGGACAAATAATCTATTTTAAAATTATTTTTCAATAGAATCAATCAATAAAAAATGAACAAGTCAGGATTATTTTAAAAATGCACGCTGAAACGACAGCTACCATTATTGGCTAAAGGAAGTTTGTAAAACTTAAATGCTTCTAACGATAAAACAATTTTCTTTCGGCCAACCTAATATATAATAAAATGAAATTTAAATGTTTGTGGCGAAAGAAGCTGATAAACTTATTTTCACACTTTATCAAGATGTTTCTATGTTCGGGCTGGCTCTGAATAGTGGGTTTGTCATATCCGAAAGGAAAAAAAAAGCTCTTTAATAAGTTATTATTGCTGTGGGGTTCAAATCAGCAGAAAGAGGTCTAAATGCGAGGCTTTGGGCCCAAACTGCTCATTGAACTTAAGTAAAAACCACCAAACTGTATTCTCTCCTCTTTTCAGATATGTGGTATCCTTAAACTACCAAATCATCGAGGATCCATTAATTCATCTCTCATCGCACGATATTCATTCACGATAAAATGTGTGACATATTTAAACCGCCCTCAGTTCTATCTGACCCTTGGGTCGTAAACCCATTGTAATATGTCAGCCCATTATGTCAAAAATCCAATAGTATGCACTCAGAATATAAAACTTAAAAAATATTATCCACTGTCGATTTGGATACTTTGCATATATTGGCTCACGTGTACGACAAATATTGATTGAGTGATGCAGTTTAACAGCATCTCAACCCATCCAGGGTTACTTTATGCCAAGACATTTGGGAACTAAGTTCATTCTACAATCATATCAACAAATTTGTGTAGTTGGTTCTTAAGATTGATTGATTTTAGTGGCAGGTCAACTCGTCGAGTGGTATTTCATGCCTAGACGTTAGGGAATCGCGTTGATTGTAAATTCATATTGAATACGAAACATTTTTTAAATAGATCTATTTGACTGATAAATGAACCGTAACAGATAATACTACTCCGGCTGATAATGAACCCGTGACGAATGACAATGAAGGTGTGCTCTACACTAACCAAATTTCCACTATGGGAGGCCCATCATCATATGCAATTGAGTGTCATATCCATGTCACACTTTCTTTTAAGGAAGGCTCTTAACCTTTTATCACGGGTTAAATCAATTTGACAGAGTTGGCTAAGGTTAGCTATTTTTGACTTTGGTTTCTTCATTGATATACTGCAATGGTTGAAAAAGAAAAGGTAATTATCATGCTCGCCTTTGAAGCAACAGAAAAGTGGCTGCTCTAGCTATTATCAGTATTAACATATTGACGTAATTTGGGCGCTGGCGTGTGAGTGTGAAAATAAGTTAATGAATATAACGTCGTAAAATGCTGTTTCCCAACTTCCTTGCCTCAATACTTAAATACACTTGCACACAAGACGCCTCTTATGTCGATAAAAGATCGCAAGTTTCGACATCCATATCAAGTGATGCATGCATATATGGTGACACGCGATAACATAAAAGTTATGTTTCCACAGAGGTCTGTTTCTTAGAATAGATGTATATCTCTTGCCAGTTTCGGCGGTTTCCCCTGTGAAAATTATCTATTCACAGGTAGAATTCCGTCACCGAACTCTTATCGACAATGTCATTATCTGATGGACTAATGGGTCATGTATATCTCGCGTCACCGCATCGGAATATCGACATGGAAAGATAACGGAGGGCTTTCAGTTCATATCCTGCCTCGTTCTTACAGGCAGAGGGTGAGCCTAATTTCAAAGGAAACTCGGTAGGAATTATCCATCTAATTTATGGAACATCAGAAATTTAATTAATTTCCTTTGTGTATGTTTCGTACTGTCTAAACTTTCAATATTTGTCAGTGAATATGAGATATCGTTCCTTATTCCAACAATATATGGATTTACGTTATCCAGCGTTCACAATGACGGATTTATTCTAATGCAAATGATATTAACAATTTGGCAAGTATTATTTGGCCAAAAGTTATTTCTGGTCTTTGATGTCACATGACTTTAATTTTTAGCAGATTAAATAAAAAAATATCGCTTTTAATTACATTGCAACAACTATTATATCAGCGTTGATTTTTTTGATTGTCAAAATTGGCATGTCATCTTTTTGGAAACTAATATTGAATATGGAAGGAAATAAGCCATATTTTCTGCATACTATTCTTTTTATTTTAAGGGGAGTAAAAATGCAATTTAATTATTTTTTTTTGTTTAATAGCATATTAACCCTTGATAGTATTCTAATAGCAAATCTTGTTTATTCCCATCATTTTTAAGTCGATATTTTAAAACAAGCCTGAGCTCATTTATTTGCACACAGTTAAATGGTTTCAAGTGTTGGTATCTAACACAGGTGGTTCTATTTGAAAGCAGTTAAAGTATTGCTATCTAATATTAACAATTCCATTTGATATGAGTTGGTTAAATGTTTAAACAGTTCTATTTGAACCCTAACAGGTACAAGTGCTCCGGGTCAGAGTGAACCTGGGAGTAATGGCAATGAAGAGGTACTCCAAATTTTCTAAAACACCAGAACTGGAGCCTCACCCCCAGATAACGCTTAGTGTCATACAGGAGACTCGTTCGAAGAGTCATGCACCTCTGCAGGTATGCAGTCGGCGTAAAATCTACAGCCCCAAAGGTCTGGACTGAAAAATGTGATTTAATTGAATAACACAAAACAAAAACAGCTGTCAAACAGTAAAAGACCAACAAAAACAAACAACAAATTTGTTAATAGAAATAAAAGTGTTTTGAATGACCGAATATGTTAAAAGTGGTTTACCGCCCTGTCGACGGAGCTTAGAACACGCTGACAGTATCCCCTTGAAGACGTGTACCAGTTACCCCCCAAAAAGTAATGTCCAAGATATAGCACTCAACTGCATCTGATGGTGAGGCACCTGTTCTTGAGCTCTGGAAGTGTGGGGTATCCCTTTATTGCCGAAAATTCCAGGTTTAGCACCTGTTAGAATTTCATCTATGGCTCAAATAGATTTGTTTAAAAGTTAATCGTATTCGAATGTTAAAAAAAGTTTAATAAATAACTACACAAAAAAGTAAATATAAACGTGATACCCTTTAACTTTAGGCATAAAATAACCCTAGACGAGTTTCTATGACGTTAAAATCAATTAATCTATCAATCGACAACAATGAGTGTTGGAATCATGCCATTGTGAAATATATTAGTGTGAAATTAAAATAAAAGGAATCAGTTGGGATTTGATATCAGACGCCTATTTCTATTTACATACTAAAATCTTTAAAATTTAACGATAACTAAGCACACTTAAAAAATGTAATTGAATATTGAAAATATAGCCATGATTGAAATCAAATATTTAGAAATGAATCAAATTTTGACATTAAATAACCTATAAAGAGTTGACATGCCATTGAATAAATAAACCACACACACACACACACACACACGTACGCGCGTGCGTGTGTATTGGTAATAATGAAGATTGTCTGATCAAGCGTGTTAATTTTATTAATCAAATTACAATTGGGGGCATAGAGACCAGCGGACTGCGACATGGAAGTAAAACGAGTTCGAATTCCACTCATACAATTACGTTCACTTTCGGACTAATGCCCTTGGGAAAGGTATGACCCCCCCTTATCCCCAAGCAATGGTATATAGTGTTCTTCGACAAAAATAGTTTTGGCATTAAATCTACCCTTAAGAGTTGATATACCATTAAACAAAAAAACCAAGCCATCAAAACTGAATTTGATTTTTCTTATGAGAATTTTCGCTACGTATGAAATGATTTTCAAGATATTTCAAAGCTCTAAATAAGCATTTTTATTTGCAAAAAAGGTTATCCGTTATTAAATACTCTATTTACTTTTTTTATTAATACTTTTTTTTTTACAATGGCTGCAGTGAACGAATGGTTCATAATTCAAAATTGAAATTAAATTGTTTCAATGAGAAATAAAAAAAAAATGCTCATCTGAACCAAGTGGGTCTCGTCTAGAATGAAATAGGAAAGCATTTTTTTTTCGTAAATATCTATTTTTGTTTAATTTATAGAACTAGTTCAACTCTGATAGTTTTGAAAAACATATTGCTTTTATTTGGTATCTAACGTGGTCATATTTACAATATAAATGCAATGTAGAATTGAAACTCAGGTCGTTATAGTTATCTCTCTCTCAAATGAATTTTACACCTCTACTTTCTTTAAGGGAATAATAAAAACAAAAATAAGAGAAATATAACTCGTGTAGATACATGTGAGAAAGTTCTCACCGCTGTTGTCTGAAACCATAGAAAATCAGTATTTTCCAAATTTGACAGATTGTTTGAATAGAAGAAATTGTTGTGAATGCTAAGCAACAAAAAATTAATAGCCTAAAAACGTTTTCCTATTTTTGGGGTTGGATCCAAGTGATTCAGGGGTGTTAAAGGTTTATTATTTGCAATTTAATTTGTTATAGATTCGATGAATTAAACATCCATTCATCTATCTGAACAAGGTGTATGATTACTTAATTTGCAGGTAAATTGGAAAATGTTCATTCCTTTCAATGGATTTTTCCGACTTCCTAACAAGTCAGATTTGACTTTTTTTTAATAGAGGGGTACGCGCGAATAGAGTCTCCTTCGTGGCCGTAAACAAAGAAAAAGTAGCTTAATCCCTGAGGCATTTCCTTTCCGGGGCGCCTCAGGTTTTACTAAGCAGGTATTGCTTGGGATGAAGGCCCTCTGTGACCAGGAGAACAACTTTTATCCACCCTAGTAACAAATATGTGCGTAATGGGATTCAATAAATTTCGTTCTTTGTTAAGTCACAGCAATCATCATAGAATATGTTGATATCTGCTCCAAAACAGGTATTTTCTTTGGATAGCAGTTGCTTGGCCTATATTTTCAGTTGCGTGAAAATGACTAAAAGCATGACGTTACTGACTGGTTAAGCTGATCGTCCTTTAAATTTTGGCAAGAAGGGAGATTGCCTTACTTAGATATAGGTAATACCTGTTAGCACGTCTCCTCTTAAGGCCACTTCTTCTCTCCTCAGATTTTTTGGCAAAGTACTGTCAGAGCTTTCATCATTATTTTGTTTGCACTTTTCAATAGCTCTGCGTAAACGCTGCAAACTCTGGGGAATTACTATCCTTTCAACTCTTCATTGCTGCATCGGACCTTTCTCATAGCACAGGTGGATTTTCTTCGTATTTTCTGACGCTCTGAATCTTTTTAGGCCTTGGCAATATTGTCTGCACCTTTTTAGTCTTCTTCCTGCGTTAGTTAGTGAATTTATGTTGTCCGAAAATCTTTCATACTATTGCATTTGATAATAATCAATATACCTAGTGGGGTACATGGGTTCATTTGCGATGCCAGTAGCAGGTCGTTTTTTTTTCAGATGTTAACCCGACTACCATATCCCATTTTGCCGTGTTTTTTTTCTGTCTGATAAAACCTTCTATTATATGAACCACCTTTTTATGAGTAAAGGACTCCATCTACTCTAATAATGAACAAATAGGATATTGATTGTTGCCTTTCCCAAGGACAGTGGTGTACAGTTAAAGCAAACGGAATTGACGAAACTCGAACGAGGCTAATCGATTTTGATTTTTGCGCCCCTAGCCACTACGCTACACACAGATACCCATATATATGAGTGTGCATATATATCTGTATATGTGTATATATATTTATGATCTGAGGAAGGCTTTGTTGAACGTTGTACAGCTTTTTATAGCTTCATATCTGTAATATATATTAGTTGAATGAACAAATCGTTTTAAAAAGTTCTTTTATAAATCAGAAGAGTGCTCACTACTTCCTAGTAGAGTAGGATAAAGCCTAAAATGAATGGGAGTTTACTTACCTCATTACTAATAGCTTAATATATTTTTGGTAAAAATACATAAAATTGTGGTAAGGAGATAGTCTTAAGAAGATGAGTTAACATATATATATATATATATATATATATATATACTAGCTGGTCCCGCTTTTCGTAGTGAAAAAGATTTTCCATAAAGTGCTTAACTACATAAAAACAGGAGCCATATCATAATGATATCAAAACTAAAATAAACAAGTCGCTCCTCAAAACAATATGCTGAGAGGAAGAAGCTGTTTTAAAAAAGGATTTCTTTATGCAAATAATAGCAGAGCTGGTTATTAAACATATGTTACAAATTGAACCCCAAGTTACATTCCGGCCAATTTACGTTTCCTAATAGTCACTCGTTAGTTAAGTAGATGGCACTGATAGCTGCAGTAAAGTTGGAGGTAGCTGATACCTATTAGGACAGAGTATAAATAGTTTACAAGAGGGCTCAACTTCCGCTATGGAACTAACCACATGATGCAAGCCTTTTGTTAAAAAAGGTTGTTCCTCTCAGCATTGTTGGGAGGAATGACTTGTTTTCAGTTATATCAATTTTAATACCATGGCATATATATATATATATATATATTTTAGTGGGCATTATGTCTTCCTTGATTATATAGAGTAGCATCTTAAAAATTAAATAGGAGCATTAATGAATATGGAGAGGTTAATTGTTTTGTTTTTACTTGTAAAGGCGTAACTGCAACCACAAGGATCAAAATGGCCTTTTATATATTTGAAAGCAAGAAAAACTTTCATATTCTCCTCATACATGCGTATAAACACGCATATATTCATAAGAGTGGGATTGAAAAATAAACATTTTTAGGGGTTAATCTTAAGCATAACTGATAAAATATGTGTGGGTCATGGTTATCTTTCTATGGCTGTTTTTATTCTCATCTATAGAAGCCACCCTTATAGATGAGCAGCAGTAGTTCCCCGATCGAACTGACGATCCTGACCGCTGAGCCGCGAGATTCATACGTCCAGAACCAGGTTAGGCATTGTGTTAGGCCGTCAGAGGGTTTATTCGCATACCTTTACGTCCATCATGCTGCTTCCCAAGGGTACGTAAAGAAAAAAGGTCCTTTCTTTTCCAGTAAGTCTTAACTTAGTTAAAGTCCAAGACTAATATATTGATAAAAGAATCTTTTTTTCTCTTCACGTTCTATTTTAGTTCCTACTTTCTTTTGTTTGTTTGTTTTCTTTTGTTTGTTTGCTTGTTTACATTTAAAATACAGTGTAGTAGCTATCGAAAAGGGAGCCTTCGGGTTACCCTCGACTATGGTCGCCAACTTTTTTTACTTATATATATATATATATATATATATAGACACCAGTGTTCGATGCTTTATATCGCACAAAAGATGCCACGCTCTTTTTTATATTTAAGAGTATAGATTAGATAAAAAAAATAAAGGTTTTACGCTCGTGACCACGGATGATTGGTTTTAAGTAAAATGTTAATTACGGAAATTTAAAAATGAATCTTTTAAACGTTTTAATCATTCAGAGTTTTAAGACAATTGTCTTCATCTTCATTGTTAGTTTCACAACGTTTCGGTCGATGTGTCCTCTCGCCTTCTTCAAGTATTTCTTGTCGTACTCGTGAGCACCCACGGAACTTCGAACCACGTCCTTTTTTAATCCACGGTCGTCGCTTACCCTGATTCCGTTAACCATAACTGGGTACAAGTGTTAAGTATACCTGAACAGTAATGTTATTCGCCCCCAGATTATTGTCACTAAGGGAACCAACGCCTATCACCGTTACGCAATGTGTACTGCTGATCGATTCAGAGTGAATTTTGGGGACTGATAAACTTGATGTTTTTACATTACGATGAATTATTGCAATTGTGCATGATCTTTTACCTAAGCTTATATAACAATTTAAAAAAAAAACTAACCATTTTGTTTATTTGTTCTCATATGGTATTCATCTCTATACTTGGTCAATTTAACAGATCACTGTAGCCCAACATATGTGCTGATTCGGTTATGGTTAAGAGAATCATAGTAAGTGACCACCGTGGATTAAATGAAGGACGGGGTTCGAAGTTCTGTATAGGCTCCCGAATTCGACAAGAAACACCCATAGAAGGCCGGAGGACACATAGGTGGAAACGTTGTGAATATAACAATAGAGAAGAAGACAATAGCCCGAAAACCCGAAATGATAAACAACATCAAGTTTTGTCAAAAATTCAGACAATCTTTAAAACGTGTTGAAATAATTTGTTTTCATTAAATTTATATCTTTGAAATTTTAATTGCGAGAAACTTGCATGAATTTTTGAATAAAAAAATATTATGCGTGCTCAAATAAGATTTTAGACTTTTTTGGTTTAGTATTTCGTCACGTTAAAATATTTTCGATGCAAACTGATGCATAATTCGAAAGAAGTTATGAAAACAATTTTGACCAAGGAAAAATCACAAATTTGGCTAAGAAAAGTCACATTTAATTTCTATTGATTTTAATCAATAATCACTTTTGTGTTGGTTTTGTTCAGTTTTTTGTTTAATGGCATAATAACCATCGTGAGTTAATTTATACCAAAGCCATTCTTGTCAAAAAATAGTTGTAGTACTAATTAAGCAAAAGCAGAGAAGGATAAAGGAGTTCATACCTTTTATAAGGGTATAAGTCTGAAAGGGAACGTAATAGTGTAACTGAAATTCAATTATTACAATTTCACAAACCAACACGTTATCCACAACACCATGGAGATTTCCTCTCTTTTGGGTCTGTTGTTTTTATCATTCGCTAAAGTTTATAGATGCATAGAATTAAAAGAACTCAGCTCTGATTCGAATATCCGATGTTGAGATAAGCGAGCATTTGAGTATCTAGAAGAACACACCATTGCTGTATAGTGTAAATTACAATTAGAATACTAAATTATTGTTATTATTTAAATATTTGTAATAATTTGAATTCATTACATGACAATAAACCAACGAAAAATTTAACATTTTCTTCGGAATTTTTAATTAGATTTTAACGATTTCGTAAAAATCTAGTTAAAGTCACAGTTTTAAATGATTGATTTGTTGATTTTAAGGACATCTCAACCTGTCTAGAGTTATTTCTGCCTAGAGGTTAGAGAATCGAGTTCATTTCACATCCATATTTGCATTTTTGTGATGTTGTTTTTTAAGATTTTTTTTTGCACTTAGTGATATTGAATGATTTTAAACCGATCTATTTGACCCATAGATAGGGTCCATATATCTGACCCATAGTTTAGGTGCATAGATTTGATCCATTGATTGGACCCTTAACAGAAATGAAAGTATTTACAGCAGTGGAGGCATACTTCACATATTTCCGAAATTTCCTAAAACTAGTGCCTCAATATTAGATGCAATCGAAGGTCATATCAAGGTCGACCTTTTTCGAGAGGTCTTACTTCTACAAGTGAGACAGTACTCCAAATCCCACCAACGGGATGGCTCACAATTTCTATTAAAAACAAACGAGATTTTTCCTTTTAAAAATATTGAAGTATCTAAAAAGTATAATCATTTCGATCATTTTACGTATTTATACTGTTTTAAAATGCGTTAATCTTAAAATTACTGGATTTCTTTCGATAATCAGGGAAGGTTGGATTATAAAACTCTTGATTGGCCAGTGGAAGGAATAATGGAAAAAAGTAAAGTCAAAATTAGAATGACGTAATCTGTATTTTTAAGTTCACAGTAAAGAAATACAAGTCCAACAGCCGCAGAAGTTATCAGCTGCAGAGAAATTACTCGTTTTCGAACTTGCGGGAAGAAGATGAAATTTAACTCAAGACGGAGAAAACATGAATTGGAAAGAAGAATTGCTGCACCGTGACAACGAGAAATACAAGAAGAAAGTGTGGCAAAGCGGAAAGCAGACAGATTAAGACTTAATGAAAGTTGACGGAAGGAAGTACAAGAATAAAGTGCAGAAAGGCTTGAGAGGGAAAGATTAAGAATTACTAAAAGGCGATAGAATGAGACACAAAAAAAAACTAAAGCCAGGTTTCAAATATAAAGAAGGCGAATATCTCAAAGAATGCAAAACGAAAGTGCATTGGAAGCAAACAAAAGAAGATTAACTCCAAAAGGTCAGTATATGACTCTTATTGCAGCTGAAAGAAAATCTTATTATCAGAAGGCAAATAAATACAGATATTCAAAATACAAGAAATGTAGTTGTTTAAAATTAGGGAACACCTTTTTCTAGCTTTTAATCTATTTAATAATATACTTGGTGAGGTATCCTCCTCAGTTGCAATTTCTTGGTTGTACGTTTTATCCTTATTTCAGGGAGTGCGTGAAATTTATCTATTGACGTTCACTGGAAGAGACAAGGACGAATTAACTTGAAAGAATTGATGAGATATATTCTTGAAGCATAGATGCTGGAATGAGAAACATCGATGAACGATTAAAGGGAGATTGATTGATTTAAACAGCATATTGATCGGTTCATGGTTATATGCTGCCTAGAGGAAGTATGTACATTTATATTTGGATTTTTTACGTAATTGATGTTAAAGAATTTTCTTTTCGCACATGGTTACGTAATATTAATTATTTCTTTCTCATACGAATAATCTGGGTTATCGATCTATTTGACCCATATATGTGACCCTAATAAAAGTCTTTCACTGGACTGATTAACGCTGATGACCTGATCGGGCTGTTTTTCATTCTGCTGGTTGAAAAGCAGTGTTTAATGTGGCATGTCACTAACACTACTTTTATCACATTGACCACTGCCTAATTGTGCTCACACACATTCTTTTTGGTGCCTGCAAATGTTCACCAAGCATTGATGAATGTCATAGAGTGCCAGAGTTCTGCTAATTTTTAACACAGCCAAAAATTATGGCATATTGGTGAAAAGGTTGAATTACTTGTTATACCACAAAGGTTCTTCTCTAAAGTTGTGAGACACTAATATAAAATAGGAGACATAACTTTCAGAACAGCCCTCATCCAAATATCACAGCCAGCCTCTTTTTCATTTCTGAAAAACATGCAATACCAATTTTGGTTACTCCGTCGAAAATCCGCCTTGTCGGTGGGTTTAGAATATGCTGGGTGGATACACTGTAAAGAGCTAATACCCCCTATTCAGGAAATGATTTTTCTGCCTATGACCCTAAATTGTATCTGATGGAGGGGATTCAGTTCTGGGTCTTTTTGGACTGTAGATTTCTCATTCCTTGTCAGTACTCCCCGGTTCACTCTGATCCAGAGTGGTAGTATCTGTTAGTGTCCCATCTATTGAGTAAATAGATTAATTTCGATATGTCCGAGTGCAAACACATCCCTTTTAAGAAACAATTACACAAAAAAGGAAAAATGACCGTACAATGGACGTAATTTTCTAACCTCTTGGCATAAAATAATCCTAAATGGGTGAGACATTTCGTTAAAATTAATTAATCAATTAATTAATCTATTGAAAATAGGATTTTCAAGTTGAAAATTTGCATTTTTCATACGGTGTTATGGTGCTACCTGTATTTGTAATTTCCGTGGAAATAGTTTTTAATTTTAGAGAGTCCTTTGTAACTTTTGTTCTGTGGATGAAGCAGCAATGATTTTTAAAAATATTGATGAAGAAACACCTTTTGAACGACATTTTCGTGTCTATTCTCTGTATCATGAAACGCTTCTCATTAATTTCAACATATTGATTCCAAATCTTGACCCCATGACTTTCACATTATTCTATCTCGATGTACAACGAAGATAGCAACCAAGGACGAGCATTAATCCTGAATTGATTAACATCAATAAATGCACCAATATTTGCATGTTGCATGTTGCAATACAAAGATGCTTAAACAACAGTAGGGAAAGAAAACAACTTATTTTAGCAGGAGAAAAACTATTTCAGCAATTCGTTCTCGGTTCTTACCTTCAAATTGAGGATTACAGTTTCTATAACGCCAAATAGCAACAAAAACGTCCCAAAAATCAAACCACATCTTCTGATTATTTGGTGACTGTCGCAAGTGATGCAAGAACTCTTGTTGGACGAATAATTGTTCTATTATTTTAAGATTCTCCTCGGAATACGAGAAAGGAAGACGAATGTGGTAACAAAATATGAAAGTGGGATTGAATATATCCTCTATCCAAAACAACAGCCTTCAGATAGACCAGATACTGGGACAAGTGCCTGTAAAATAGAATTGCTAGAATCATCTTAGAAATATCTTAGAAAATAATATCTTTTATCGTTTCAGTTCATATTGTTACTTGATAGAATTAAAAAAAAACGAGTAGTATCCAACATAAATATTATAATTGGTACCACGATAATAATGGAAACATTTACATTGTGAGATAGAACGAAAAATCTATGCTAATCATTTAAAAAGAGACATAAAGACATATCCCATAAAGATATATCTAGTTTGATCTTGGGCCCAAATAAAACGGCACAGCCCATCCCTCTTCAGGTCTACAGCTGGTTTGATTTCAGAAATTATTTCTTCCCTGGTTGCCATATAAAGTTTAAAGAGTCAGCCTACCCAACTATTTAACAATAGCTGGAAGGAGAATAGTTGGATTGATACATTTCGCAATAGTATTAGCGCTATATAAAATGCTACCAGTCTTGTTCAGGATTTGAACTCGAGTAGTCGAGTCTACTTCCTACGACGTTTACCATTACGTCTTGAGATCCTCAATAATCCTTTATCATTATCATCAAATATGCAAAACAGATAAAGATGTTAAATAATTGTAAAATGATAAAACATATATGCACTTCATTTCACGGCTTTTATTTAGTAATGTTAAATAATAGTTGTCTATCTAGAACATTTACCTTGGTAAATAATCTATTAATAATCCTTAATAAGATAAGCTAATAGTTCCATGTAATTAATATCAATGTTACTGTATTATAACCTTTATATATCCACTCAATCAGAGAGGATTAAAATATACTGACTGAATCGGCTGCTGAGGAGCAAAACACCCCCAGCAAAAATGAATGTCCTGTATATGACGATAAAGTGGTTCTGGTTGTGAGGCTACAGTTCTTGAATTCTGAGAAGAGTTAAATCACTCTTTGCCAGTATTCCTAAGTTTGAACAGATCTATTTAATCCGTTCATGGCACCCCTAAGAGGTACTTCCACCCGGAGTACTAGTTTCCCTTTGGGGCAACGGATACAAGTGTTTGGTTGGAAAGTGCTTCTAAGTGAAATCATCTGGAGGCTGCAGGTTCAATTCTGACTACAGGTAATTAACAAGGAATACTTAATATAGCTAAACATTTGTACCCAGTCATGATTTCCGGAATTAGAAAAATCTACCTACGTGGATTCAGTTCAGTTTCTGTGTGGGTTCTTGAGTTCGACATGAAACACATGAAGAAAGTCGAAGGATACATCATCCAGAAATTTGGAAATACAACAATGAAGATATTAGTCCGGATATTCTATGTGATAAAACTATTTTAAACTGAATAATTGGCCACAAAGAATTGGCAAAGTTTGACATTAAATGACCCAACAAGGTTTATATGCCTCAAAACCAATCAACCGGCCCTAATAAATGCTTTACATTTGAATAACTTAAGGCGGCCATTGTATATTGTACATTAGAGGAACATAGATTTCAGATACTGTAAATGGCCTTGCGCTTTCGTTATACCATGTGATAATTTTAAACGAGGAAGATAACTTTAATGAACTAGATTAACTAGGCAAAGTGATATGCGCAGAAATACTTGATCCTAATATATTGAACTGAGACTTCACGAAATCATTAAGAATCGCATGATTTACAGTTCGTGTGGATATCTAAATCCTAATGCTACATGCACAGAGAATGATTTATGTACGAAAAGCTTCTCGTTATAATTCAAAGATTAAATCCAAGCCAATGTTAGCTTATATCTAAGGGGCATAGGACAGCTAAATGTTACTTTACAAATGATTAATCATACCACTGACAGCAGATACATTGTGTTAAACATCACATATCTCAGTTACAAGTTTAACTGTCATTTCAATGTAAAAGTGAACTCTTCAATCAAATCAGTAAAAATGAAAATGATTATTAATAAACAAGGAATAGTCCACATTGAAATTGCACAATATTTAAATGGCAGGTATATTACTCCCCCTGAAAGGATATGGTGACTGTTAGAAAATAAGATGCATGCCAAGTCACAGTCAATTATGCAAATGGCAGTTAATTTTGGAAAGAGAGTAGAATGTCTATTACACTTAAGGAAATGAGAGGCAGTTATTAGAAGAAAGTAATCGGAAAAATCCACACTTGTTTCTTTTGACTCAACACGACGCCCAAACATGGGGACTGCGGTATTCGTTCCTTTCCGCTTCATTATGCTTTTAACAAGACTACTCAGCGGAAACCAAGGAAATTTTCAATGTGGAAAGCTTATTCCAAGGATGCATTTTGTTATCTATAAAGAATTAGATCATTTCCACTTTCGAACAATATTTATCATTATACTAACAAAACCAGAATTGGTCCAAGAAAATGAAACTTATAAAAGTGTCTGGAACTTCGAGATACAAACGGATCACCTAAACACGGTCAGATGTAGCTGTATTTGGTTGATTGATTTTAAGGGCATGTCAACTCGTCTAGGGTTATTTTATGCATAGAGATTAGGGAATTGAATTTATTGTATATTCATATTTACATTATTTATCTCGTAGTTTCTGAAGAGATGTTTGTTTGCACATCAAGTAGGAATAATTTTTATACAGGTATTTTGACTAATAGATGGGACCCTGAGAGGTACTACTACTACGGGTCATAGTAGACCTGGGAGTAATGGCAATGAAGTGGCGACTCCACACTCCGTAGATTTCCATAAATGGAGATTCGCCAACAGATGTAGTAAAATATCATACCCAGACCACACGTTTTCTGTCGGAGGAGTTTTACCCGTCTAAGGGGATCCAGTCAGTGTATTATAAGCCTTAACAACAGAGTGGAGTGTTTACTGTATCATTTAAAGAACCCCCAAAGCAGATATTCGATTAGTAATTGTAATAAATGGAATAGGTAAAAGATTGAAACTTTAACCATATTTTTTCTTCTAACAGCAGGCTTGTATTTGTGGTTATATTCTTACATAAGCCCACAAATCCAGTGCAGTTTTATAAGCAAATTGAATAAAAGAAGATACAGGATTATATCAACCAACGAGTTTCTTTGGAAATTACTGGAAGCAAATGCTTAACAGATATTAAAACACCTTTATGAATAAATATGTTTAAGCATTAAATACTGGAATGGGAGAGTTGCTCGTGGGATATCGGTTATCATCTTTGGAAATGAACCCGGTTACCCGATTTCAAATTTTGAACAAGGCTGTTTGCATTTTACACAGCACTAATATCCTTGAGAAATGCGTTCATTCAACTATTCTTCTCCAATCAGCTATGGGTAAATAGTTGGGAAGATCGAATATTTTATCTTTGGTATGGCAATCCATCGAGGAGAAGGAAAAACTCTTTATTCAAATATCCTGCTCGTGGCGGAGAAGTTATATATTTATAATATATAATACTATAAATACACATACAGACACACAGATGCATATATATATATATATATATATATATATATATATATATATATGCATGTGTGTGAGTGTGTATGTTAGCGTGTGCGTGTGGGTGAGTGTCTGTGTGTGTATACAGTATTTTCTCTTAAATAACAATAATTCTCTTAAATAGCTGGAAACATATTTCGGCTCCAGTTGGAGCCATCTGCGGGAGAATGAACAGTGAAATGAAAAATACAATGACCAGTCATATATGGGAAGAACACTTAAGTGAGAAATTTACAAAGAAAAGAACTTTATTGGAGGTAAGAGGAAGAATTGGCAGTGAAAGTGTTAAAGGTATATATATATATATATATATATATATATATATATATATATATATATATTGTTCAGTAGGATAATATTAATTATAAAGCACGGATAGTTCCTTTATTATGATGAGGAAAGCCTGGATTGTTCTATTGAGGGAAGAATTTTCATGACGGTAATTGCTGTATCAAGGAATCGATAATAAAGACAAGGACTTTTATTTATACAGTTATTGTTTGTTCAAGGAACAAATTAGCTGCAATTCTTGTAGTTACACTTGGTAGAACAGTTTTTGTCTTTGTCTAATTTGGCTTTAACTGGCTTTATCTTAAAACATAATGATATGATTGATAGATGTTTGATATCGATTACATCTCGTATGCGCAACAATTTAATGGAAATGACTCTTTTATAATTTTATATCTTTTAGTTTTTAAACCTAAGCTCTTATCCAAATGGCAAAATGCGACACAAGGTCAATATCTAAGCGGAATGAAACTGGTTTGAATTCAGAATTGTCCTTCTTCCAGACTAAATAACCCAGTCGTCGCTATTATTAACCGATAGCTAGGGGAAGAACAGATGGAGTCATGCCTTTACCAAATAGAATCACAACTAGCCTGGGGGAAGCTTTGAACCTAGGTCACCCATTCAATTTCTTATAACGAAAACTAGTTGGTTAAAGTTTTAATTTTGAAAATAATAATGTACTGGTAATAACAGGGGAATATTTTCTTGGCTGAAGATAACATTTACAATTTTCTTTTTTTTTAGGTATAGCATTGTCTGCTATTGATATGTTATCGACTATATTGAAAACTGACCTCTCTGATTAAATAAAACGGGGATTCTTCCCAGCTGTAGCTGTATAAGTACCACTGTATGGTAGCACCGTTCGGACTCTACCGAAATGCTTCCAGAAAAAGCTAAATGTGAACTACACAAGGATACTGCGTTTTGTTTTCAACAAATTCTGTTTGCTGCAACTTACAAAACAGCAGCTGTACAGCCATTTCCTACCCATCTCTCAAACATTCAAGAAATGTGAACAAAATATGGTGAGCAATGCTGAGAAAAGTAAAGACGAAATTAAAAGCAGCTTTTGTCAATGGGCTTCTACATATGAACACATTAAAGTTGGCCAACCGGCAAAAACATTCATTTATCATCTCTGTGCGGACATTGGGTACCACCTAAAGAACTTACTAAGTACAATGACTTATAGGAACGAATTGAGAGAGAGAGAGAGAGAGAGAGAGAGAGAGAGAGAGAGAGAAAGAGAGAGAGAGAGAGGATGTCAGTGCAATCGGCACGTCTTGATGGCAATGATGATGATTTGGTGTATAACTTCACTATAATGAAAGTGTATCACTTCAATATAATGAAAGTATTTACCAAATATTGGTCGACCTATCTATCTATTTATTTTAACTCGACTTATGTACGAGCATATACGGTAACTGAATTTATGAGAGCATTTTAAGTGCTTCAGTAAAGAAGGAAAACTCATTGAGAGTAATGGTAAACTGTCTTTGTACAATTGCCTCAAACGGATAAAAATTTCTCAATTGAAGATCTGGAAATACAAGCAGCTGTCATTAATCTCGTCTGATGTTTTTTTTATTTTTGAAATTTCATAAATGTATTTATTTTCCAAGAACAGATTTTCTGGACACGTCATGTTGTGTAATGGTTAACAAGCTAGACTAATAGACCATTGATAGCAAGTGCGATTCTGGACTTATATTAAAGTAGGCTTAGTAAATGACAACTGTAATTTTGGCTTTGATTTATCATTACAATCTTTTCTGCCACGAGTTGTTTAATTCAAGAATTGGAGTTGGATAAAAATACATGAATAAATAAAATGTTTATAAATAATAATCAAACAGACATTGGGCTGACACTCATGTGATTTAGAATCGATAAAAAGGTTAATAGACTAGAAATTAAAATTCAGAATAAATTATACGGCCGGTTGTTTCAAACAGCCAACCACAAAGCAGGTTACAAGTTTCTTCATTTTTTTTCTTTTCCTCAGGCTATAAGAGTTATTTCTTAATTTTGCGATCATTGCTTCCAGCAGGTTTCGCATTTTTTCATTAGTTGTCATGCAAATGAAATTTATTTTAATAAATTTAAGCGTAAACACATTTCTTTTCAGCGTTCAATATAATATACAAAATTCAATCGAAAAAGCACATAGAAAATAACTGAAGGATTAACATTACAAAGCATTGGTAAACTTTAGCGGTTCTGACGCCAAATATCTCACAAGCAAATTTGGAAAGAAGAGACATTAATGGCTTTTCTACACAGTGACAGAAGTTGGGTTTTCCGATCTAGGGAGATGGTAGGTTTGCATCTAGTACTTATGCATGGGGACCACAAAGGGGTCCATTAAGAGAGATCAAAGTGAACCTATGAGGGATTTCTAAGCCCTCTTGTAACGACTCGGAATACTGAATCCCTTATTGTATAAGAGCCATTTACTAAAATTATCTGAGTCTAGTGCAAAGCAATAAATATGGGGCACCTAGAGAGAATCATACAGTAAAAGTGATCTGCTTTCCAATTTACGGATGTAGCACGCAGGGTTCCAAACATTTTGCTTGAGCACAGAAACGCCACATTGCTTATAATACTTGCTGTTCCAAAGTAGTTACTCATTTAAGTAATAAACAGTATAATCGCTTCTTAACTTCGGCGATTCTTACTTTATAACGTATTACACATTGTATATTTTACTATGAGAACTGAATGAAATATGCAGGCATAATTATAATAAATTTTCATGGACGGATCCCTGACATTAGAAAATACTGAACAGGCACAAATACTTGGAAAATAAGAAATATGTATAGGCCAAAAGTATTTTCTAATTTCCATCTATATTTCTAAATGAACAGCTTCAAAACAAAAGGCGATTGTTGCGAACATTTTGCGTGTATTTTTCACGGTAGTTGCAATATGTTGTAATGAAGAAATGTTGTGAACGAAGAAACAGAATAAAACGATTGACTTGAAAGTAAACCTCAATGGATTCAGCTGTGCACTTCAACTAAAAACTACCTTTGCATTGAAATAACTCTGAAAAACAAAGATATAACTTTTCGTTTGCTATTATGGAAAATAGTTCTCTTTTTAATTCTGGCCTCTAAATTCAAATATGAAGTCAGAGTTTAGTCATCAAAAACATTTTAAAGTTATACACATCTAAATATTATATACATTATGTTACTTCACTTGTCATATTATATGATATATCGTCACATTGGAAAGCAAACGTGAATACTAAATATGTTATTCCATCATGTTCTCGTATTTGCATTATGATCATCGTTTAAACATCAGTTTAAAAATAAAAATAAAAATAAGAAAAAAATCTATTATTAAGTAATGGAACGTGTTCCCTAAATAGATTCAAATTCAATGGTCAATAGAGCTTAAAATCATTTGGAACATTTTCTCCTGCTTTAGCGGAAGACGCTGATCTCCCGCCGTAGAAAGCAACAAAAATCAGCAATTCAGGTTGAAGCATTCTTGGTATTTAGTTTCTATCATCGAAATATCTTAATGGAATATTTCTCTTTTCTCATCATTTATCTCGGCCAGTCTAACTGGAAAAAATTCAGATGCAAAGGAAATACCATTTCATTCTTTATTGTTCTGTTAACTTGATGATTACATCAGATTCGTTTTCTGCTCAAAAAAGGCCTGTACAGTTAATGCGAATAAATCCTATGCTGCCACCTCAAGTGGATTCATTTTACCTCTGAACTTGATGTTATACATCAGTTCTCCGATCTTAAGTCCAATGAAAATGTTTATTTTTAGTGCTATTTTTTTCCTTTTCATTTTTAGGCATTAGAATCTACAGCTATCGTTTATAATTGTTCTCAAGAAGTTCTGAACGAAGCCCGAGTTCGATGTAAAGAGATGGGAAGGAGATCATTTACAATTCTACCGGTGGCATATGATGTACATCTTTTTAGAATCCAGACGGGCGGTTACAATTCTAATCACAGATTCAAAATCAGCTCATTCGATTTTGTCTAAAACACAAGTATGTATCTCGGTAGTAAAAGTTCGTTAACCAGTGCAATCATTTGATAATTAGGAAATGACTGGAGAAAAATTTATCACCTTCAGATTCAAATAATAATAATAATATGACTAAAGAATTAGAAGGGCTCGAAGAAGGCCCGAAAGCGGAAATATACATAGATTTACTTAAATCGACGCTAAAAATATCAAACTCGAAAACGCCAGTACATTATGGAATACATGGTTTCTGGTTTAAGAAATTCACCTCCTTTCACGACAGACTAGCAGTAGAAATGAACAGATGCTTAAAAGGAGTACAAGCGCCTGAATGGATGACCAAAGGAAAGACCGCATAGATCAAAAAGGACCCAAGCAAAGGAACAGCTTCACACTACAGACCCAAGACCGGCCTACCGATGATGTGGAAAATATTAACAGCACAAGTAATGACTCGAGGACTACATAGAAAAACACGAAGGTGTATTGATTACAGACATCAAAAACGATAATGACAACACGGTGACCAACAAAATGACCATATCTAGGAAACAAAAATGGAAAGAAAAACAACTCTATTAGCGCTTTAAACGACTAATAAACAACATCTCAGACGAGAAAACCTGAACTTGGCTAAGAAAAGGAAACTTTAAAAAAGAAACAGAAACTCTTCTAATTGTAGCCCAAAACAACGCCATAAGAACCAATCAAATCAAAGCGAGAATAGATAAGACGCAACAAAATAGCAAATGTAGGTTATGTGGTGATAGAGACGAAACGATCAATCACATAATAAGTGAATGCAGCAAATTAGCACTGAAGAAGGATAAGACGAGATACAATTGGGTGGGAGATGTACAAGAAATTTAAATTTGATGATACGAACGAATGGTATATGCACAACCCTAGAAATACGCCAGAAAGCAATTAATGAACAAAACACTAATACAGTATCAGACACATTAGGCTTTGACAAACAAGAACAGTCGAACCGAAATGAACACCGAACTTTGGAAAATAGAACCCCCCCACCAAACAACAGAGAGCAAACACTAACACAAGAACTAAAGATACATTTAGAAAATTCAAAGAGAATTATGAATGAACAAAAGACTATCTTGCCACAACTTAGAAAAATAGAATGGAGAACAATCAAGATGGATACGGAAAAAATGAATCAACTTGAGGAAATAAACCAGAAATTACTGGCAAAAGAAGGAAGATTAAAAAAGTATCGACAAAGGGTAAAGCAACACAGACAAAACAGAACATTCCAAAGCAACGAAAGAAAATTCTACCAACAAGTAGAGGAAGATGAGACCAAAACATACCAGCAACCGGATGCAAGAGAAACTGGACAATTCTGGAGTAAAATATGGTAACCAAGAGAACATAACAAAAAAGTCGAATGGATAGGCTACATGGTAAAAGAGTTAGAAAGACTTGAAGAATGACCAAAGGCGGAAATACACGTAGATTTACGGAGAATGGCACTAAAAAAATACTATATTGGAAAACTCTGCACCATGATAGAATACATGGATTCTGGTTCAAGAAATTCACCACCATTCAGGACAAATTAGCTCTTGAAATGAACAAATATCTACAAGAAGCCAACGTAACCGAATGGATGACCATAGGAAGGACCACACTGATCCAAAAAGGAAACGCCCCAAAGAACTACAAACCACTAACGTGCCTACCTATGATGTAGAAAATACCGACGGCACCAATAAGGGAAGAGATTTATTTCTAGTAAATAAACCGCAGATTCTTCCCTGAGGAACAGAATGGATAACGCAAAGGATCCAGAGACACAGACGAACTACTCCACATTGATCAGCACATCCTCACCAAGAACAAGACGAGACGCAAAAATCTAGCTATGGCTTGGATTGAGTATAAAAAGGCATATGATATGATCTCACAAAGCTGGATAATAAACTGTCTCAAAATGTACAAAACATTAGATGAAGTCACAAAATTTATCGAGAAAACCATGAAAACCTTGAGAGTGGAATTGATAGAACACAGGGAAAAAAGATCCAAAGAGGTATATTCCAATGAGATGCACTATCACCTTTACTATTTATAATTGCGATGATGCCACTTAACCACATACTCAGAAAATGTACAGCCGGATACAAACTTACTAAGTCGCAGGAAAAGGTGAATCACTTAATGTACATGGACGACTTCAAACTGTTTTCCAAAAACGAAAAAGAATTGTAAACTCTAATACACGCAATCAGATCATACCGTCAGTACATAGGGATGGAATATGGCGTAGAAAAATGTGCCATGCAAGTAATGAAAAGGAGAAAATCGACATATTACGGACGGAATGGAACTACCAAATCAAAACAAAATTAGAACGCTCGGAGAAAAGGAAACCTCTAAATACGTGGGACACCATCAAACAAGAGGAGATGAAAGAAAAAATTAAGGAAAAATATTTGAGAAGAATCAGTAAGCAACTCGGAAGAAAACTATATTGCAGAAACCTCATCAAAGGAATAAATACCTGGGCTGCAGCCCTATTAAGATATTCGGGACCATTTTTAAAGTGGACCAGGGAAAACTTAAACAAATTAACAGGAGAACAAGAAAATTAATGCCCATGCATAAGGCATTACATCCTAGAGATGATGTTGACAGACTATATGTACCAAGAAAAAAAGGAGAAAGAGGACTTACCAGCATTGAACAGAATGTTGACGCATCAATATAACGACCTGAAGACTACTTAAAAAATTACCGCCACCAGAAATAATACTGACGACACGAGGAACAACAGAACAACAATAACCAGAAAACAAAAATGGGAAGAAAAACAACTCGTTTTAATCGACTAATAAACAACATCTCTCACGAGAAAACATGGATGTAGCTAAAAAAAAAAAGAGAACCCTTAAAAGAGAAAGGGAATTTCTCCTAATAGCAGCATAAAACAACGCCATCAAGACCAATCATACCAAAGCATAAATAGATGAGACGCAACAAAATAGCAAATGTACGTGATAGAGACGAAACCATCAATCACATAATAAGCTAATGTAGAAAATTAGCCCAGAAAGACTATAAGACTAGACACGACAGGGTGGGTAAAGAGGGCCACTGTGAATTGTGCAAGAAATTTAAATTTGACCATACTAACAAATGGTATATGCACAACCCAACGATAGTCCTGGAGAATGACACACGCAATCTCTTCTAGGATTTTGACATCCAAACAGATCACTTATTCTCGGCCAGACGACCACACCTATATAAATCAACAAAAAAATAGGGGGGACATGCAAAATTGAGGACCTTGCTGTCCCAGCTGACCACAGAGTAAAATTGAAAGAAAGTGAAAAGAAGAATAAGTTCTTCGACCTTATTAGGGAACTAAAAAACTATGGAACATGAAAATGAATTGTAATTGGTGCTCTTGATACAGTCACCAAAGGATTAATAAAAGGACTGGAGGACTTGGAAATAAAAGGACAAGTGGAGACCATCCAAACTATTACCTTATTGAGATCAGTCAAAATACAGAGAAAAATCTTGGGAACTTGATGAGACTTGTCGTTACTCAGACTCCAGTGAAAGACCATCAGATAAAGTTGATGTGAAAAATTCGCTAGCAGTAATTATAATAAATTGATAGCACACAGAGGGATAAAAAATGTAGTTTAATTGATGACAGAAATGAAACGTTTAATCACATAATCTATGAATGCATCAAACTGGCTAAAAAGGAATGGAAGTCTTGACACGGCTGGGTGGGAAAGGTGATCTACATGAAATTTTCTAAAAGATTCAAATTTGACTTTACAAACAAATTTTCTGTTCACAAACCAGAATCCACCCTAGAAAATAAGACCCATAAAATGAGATCTATAAAATATTCTGGGAGACTGAGATCAAAACCACCCTAGAAAATAAGACCCATAAAATGAGATCTATAAAATATTCTGGGAGACTGAGATCAAAACAAATCACCTGGACATCATACTTTGTGTTAATTAATAAGAAGAAAAGAATTTGTCATCAAGTGAATTTTTGTTTCAGCGGACAATAGAATGAAAGTCGAAAAAAATGAAATGATAGAGATCTGAAAATACAGTGAACAAGGAGATTGTGACGGTGATACCATTCGCTGTTGGTCCCTTTGGAACGATCCCCTACTGGAGACTATTAGAAGAATCGAGACTAGCACCATTGGAATCAACAACGATACTTAGGAGAGTCTTGGAGACCTGAGGAGATTTGCTGTCACTAAGACTTCAGTGAAAAACCACCAGTTAAAACTGATATGAAAAATTTAAAGGAATAAAATAATATAGATGTTGCCCATGAAACAGCATGGGCATAGGTACGCTAAAGTCGAGATAAACTGAATCGCTTTTAACAGCTTAGCAGAAAAGCGAACGAAGAGCCAATTACATAGAAGATAAAATAGATAGGACACTGGGGAATTGCATTTGTAGGTTTTGCGAGGAGAGAAAGATGGGATAATCCAGCACATTAATGAATCCCGCTAAATGGAACAGCACGAATGAGTGATAAAGGTAATCAACAGTCAACTGTGGAGAAGATTAGCCATACAAATAAATGGTATATGTACTTGTCAAAATTTGCCCGGGAAAATAAGACACATTTTATTTGGTTTTGTGATGAAGACCAAACCTTTTCGTCGTAAACAAAAAGAAAAGAACTTGATATTTCGTTGACCTCATCGTTGAAGCAGAGCATGGATTGAAATTAAAGGAAAACAGAATACCTGGAAAAATATCTGGACCTAACCAGAGACATAAAGGTGACGATGATACAATAAATAGTTGGAACCCTACGGACAATTCCAAAGGCTCTTGATGAGAGACTGAGGAAAATGGTAATTCACTGGAGGCTTGAAACCGTGCAGATCATATCACAGTTTAGATCTGCTTGAATTATTTATGGGTGTTACTTTTCCATGTGTGAATTCTCTTGGTGATTGGTGTTTGATGGTTTGAATTTAGAATTTAGAATTTTCCGCCTCTTGGACCGATTGTCATATCATGGTTAAAGGATTCAGTCTGTCCAGCCATTTACCCATGGATGCGACCGCCTCCCAAATTCTATTGCCATACCACCAACATCTATATCTGACATTGTAGAACAACGATATGCAAATAGAAGCCTTCACTTTCGGGGTGACCTTTGTATTAATGAACACTTCTCCAAAGTGATGCTACTGGGATGAAGATAAAAGTCTTAATAAATGAAAGAGAGAAAAACTAAAAAAGGACAAAAATTGGTTAAAGCTGAATAGAACCGACATGTTGTGCCTCTGTTATCTAACATAGTAATGAATATTTTAGCATAAAATGTCAAAGCTTCGGGGCATAAGATACAACACCAGACTTTGCCCTAAGCTAGTTAAGGTTAAGACTACCAAATAATACACAGATACATAGACGTGCACACATAGGCACAACACACATACACATACTCTCTGTGTGTCTGTCTGTCTGTCTGTCTGTCTTTCTCTCTCTCTCACACACACACACACACACCACACACACACAATACCTAAACAAATCAAGAGAATCGGCCGGTTGATGTACTGTGTAACACAAACATAAAAACAGTAAAAAGATATTGAATATGATGAAAAATCCTTATAAAAAATGTATTATTATATTAAATCTCCACGTCTTTTCATTTGTAATCGAATTACCGGGAAAACAGGACATTTTAGCATAAACTTTTCTATGATTAAGTACCTCAAATTTGAACGACAATGAAAGTTTGGAAAGTGTGAGTGTGAGTAAATTTATACATTGGCATTTTTGCAACTCCGTTTAGTTGAAATTCTTACAAGCAGTATCAGAATATTTCTATTTCAAATTCCCTTTAAATATAAGCATCTTTATTCAGAGTGTCCCCGGTTAATATCTATCTATCTATCTATCTATCTATCTATCTAGATAGATAGATAGATATAGATATCTGACTATTTCATACGCCTGTATTCTATTTATATACAGTCTTTCGACCGTGTACTCTACGATTTTCATCTGATGATGAGAGAGCTATTCTTCTTGTAACAGATGATGTTTAATGTGCATTACAATTTAAATACAAATACGATTTTTTTCCGTTTAAAAATTGTTTTCAAAAGTTGTCAAAACTAAAACCAGGCCACTTCTTGATAAAAGTATAACAAAAGTTGTTATGAAGGAGAACTCATTAATTTGGAATTGATAATTTATAGAAGAAATCATTGGTCTCGTAAAAATAAGAATTGAGGGACTCAAAAAAGCCTTAGTGTGGGTTGAAATACACTTCTAAATTTAGTATAGCTGACCACAAATGGAGGCGCCAAGTCAGCTGCGTTTAGAATACGCTGAGTGTGTCCACTGCACAAAGGGTGAGGTCCCCCCTCGAATCATTTCTTGAGAATGATATTAAACTATGTCGGATGGTGAGGCTCTTGTTTTGGAGATTAGGCAGTGAGAAAACCCATTATTGCCATTACTTCAAGGCTCACTTTGACCCAAAGTTGTTGTACCAGTTAGGGTCCCATTTATGGGTCAAATTAATTTGTTTAGAAATGATTCGTATTCCATTGGATCATGCGCAAAGATGACCACTTAAAAAACAACTACGCAAAAATGTAAATATAAACGTACAATGAATGCAATTCTCTAACTTCTATGCATCAAATGACCCTAAAGGAGTTTAAATGTCGATAAAATTGTCAAATCAAATCGATCAATAAGTTGAGAAAGAAAAGTGGATGTGGACACATTTGGAACGAATTGTGAATTGTAGACTGAGAAAAAGATTTAACAAAAAAAAAAACCCTCTGAAAGAAGCTGCACATATAAGATATTTGGTTGACTCCACAGCAAACAGAATAATTATCTAAACTGTATGTGTCATTAAAAAAATCTGTTCTTGAAAACGATTCTTTGCAAAGCTGATTCACGTTCGTCTTTGTCACGAAGGTTACCTACCGTTTATTTTAACAGTTTCCAAACGATAAAAAAATCGTGTTTGTATTTGAATTATCTTGGAAATTAAACACCAGCTACTACTAGTCGGATAAATTCAACAACACCAGAAGAACGCCGCAGGGTACACAAACGAAATATCGTAAAGAATACAGATGAGAGAAATAGTCCAATTTAGAGGAAGAAAATGGATAGAACGTTAATTTCATTGAAGACTGGTACCACAGACTTATCCGTTATCAATTTTCATTTAAAAAAATAACTTGTTGACTTAGTTTCTTCGTTTAATTGCATATCAAACATCACGGGTTATTCAAGGACAAAGCCATTCTTCCAGCAGAACAATAGTGCTACTATTAAACCCATAACATAGAGGTACGTACTTTTTCTTAGTCTGAAAGTGAACCTAATAGCGTGACTAGAGCTCGTTTTTTTAAGATGTCGCATTCCAGCAAAAGGGAAACATCTCCTTTTATCAATGAATAAAACTGTTTATACATCTGTTATTAAGAACTTAAAAATAAGATTGCGAGATCAATATTTGTTTATCAATATGAGGAAGAACTATACTGTTAAAGATGATCTTCAAGTGGGTTTAAAATCGATAAAGCCTGGGACAAATTTAAGTAGAAATTTATTTTACGGACAAAACGGTTTATGGTTTCAATTATTCCTCTCTAATAATACTATCCGATATATACATATATAATGAATTTGTCGGTGAGTTAGATATCTCAAAATAATGTGTTGGGGTAATTATTGATAACCATCCTGAAATGATAACTTTTTCAGTTGTACACCTAAACTTATTTAGCCAGATTTGAAGGGACTCCAGCACAAGATGCCAAGGAACAATCTTGCAGGTTGTGATACTGATTCTGCGGGTTGCTTCCCGTATCTGCTGTTCCATAGTTCCTTATTATATGGGGGACAGCTGATAAGTTTATGGTACAAATTTAATGTTTTACGATTTTAACATATTCATTTATCAACATTGTCTGCTTTTAAATTCACACACTTTTTCCAGCCGACCTAAAGCTTCTGGATGCTTTTCAGAAGTTAACATCTTAGTCCTCAAATTAGAGGATTACAACATGAATGACGTCATTGAAAAAATGGTGACTTTTGAGCTTATTTTTCAGTTTCAGAAACAAGTAGAATTTTGATTGGACTAAATCAGGTTAATAGAGTGGATGTTTAACAAATCTGCAATAGTAATCTTAATGGTTATTAATAATTTGCCCAAACATATTCCTCAGAGATACCGAACAATTTCACAATATAATGCTCAGTTATTCGATTATGAGTCAATATTTTATCATGAATTTTATATTATCATTGTTTCCTGTGTAGTGACTGTGAGAGACGTTTTTTCACCGGTGCTATATTCCAAATTTTCCATACCCTGATCAGCTGTTCACCTTTTCTATGAAGAAACATTGTTCCCTTGTGTTCTCACCGTATCCCCATAGATTTCTTTAGTGAATAACCCGTTGAGTTAGCAAATGTCGACACTATCTGAAATTTTGTTTTTAAATAACTGTGATTCAAATAACAAAAATATTGTTAAAGACTTCATACGACTCATGAAATTATAAAGAAAGTTAAACTGTAAGTGAGTAAAGTTGGTATCTATAAATATAAAGGCTCATGCCTTTATATTTCAACTTATAAACTCAAGAACCGTCTCTCGTCAAAAATTGTGTTATTCATTGAAGACATGAAAAATATCATTCAGAAAAAGTACGTAGGAAAAGGAGTGTAATTGTGTAGTTTCTGCGTATGTCAAAATGATTTTACACTGTATTATATATGCATAAATATATGTATGAAAAAAGACAGTATAACTGAAGCTATTATTTATTAGTCTTTGGTTAGTCTGGCTCCTTGGTCTCGGGTTGCTAAGAGTACTTATTATTCTAAAACGGTCAATCATGTAAGTATTTAATAAGTTCATCACTTCTTAACTTGGGTCATCTAACAGAAATCGACTCTTTTAGTGTGGTTTGACCGTATGCATAAATCTTTCTAATTTTTGCATAGTCTGACACATACAGTACCTACTGTTCATAAATGGTCACCCATTTAATTATTGACACACTGCTGTTTAATTTCGGTGTTCTAACGGGAACTAGTAAGTCGGACGGATATCAAACGTTTTTCATTGGAAAATCATGAACGTTCACTTCGAAGCATCAATTTTGAAACAGTAAAATGAGGGAAATGAGTAAATCGGTTAATGATACATGTAATCTCGAAAGAAAAGCAAGCGAACACTAATTGTTGGAATTGATTGCAGCTATTTATAAGAATTCGCCAGATTCAAACGGTATCTGAAATTGACTGAAAATAATACATGAATTAGGATTCTAAAGGAATAAAATTATTGATACATTTTTTTTATCTATGTATTCATTGGCTGGAAAATGTTGATGATAAAATTCAAACTTTGTAATTTTAATAATTTACTTCTTTACTGTGTTTTCTCTCTTTATCTCTGTCGCTCTCTTTTTTCTTTTTAACTCTGTGAGTATTTGGACGATAAGTTGTTTAGAGTTCCCGGTTATATAATGGTTGTTTCGTAGCACAAGATATATTCCCAAAAGTTTACAAGTTCTGTTTTAACATAGTCTCCTTTTAAGTTCACACACTGTTATGTTGTTCTCGAGATCCGAGATTCTTGCTTTGTAGAAAAGAATATATAATAATATTTATATCACTATGCTGAATTCAGACATTTATCTCGGTGGGGCATAGAGAATCCCCTGCAGATGGCGAAGACTACCCAAAAAAGAGAGGCTTGAGTATGATACTAAACTGCATTTGATGGCGAGACTTTAGTTCTGGCGTACTAGGGAGTATGACGTACTTCTTTATTGTCATTTCTCCCAGATTCACTATGAGCGGTAGTATCTACTACCGACCCACCTATGAGTCAAATAGATCTGTTTAAAAATTATTCCTATTCAATAATAGCATGTGCATAAGAAAAAAAACTATTTAGAAATAACTAAACAAAGATCTAAATATGACTGTACAATGAACATGATTTCCTAACCTCAAGGCATAAAACATCACTAGATGAGTTGACAGGTCGTTAAAACAAATCTGTCAATCATATAAAATCTGCTAGTCTTTCCCTCACACATAGACTTATGCACACACAATATTGAGTGAATCTCGTTGACAATACACATAAACTATCCACTCATATCAACGAGAGTTTTACTGGATGATAAGTTTAGCTATAACAATGAAAATTCCTATTAGACAGGAAATGCTAATAACCTAAATTCAAATTCAACTGTTCTATCTTCCCATTTTTGCTCAAAATATTTTTTCAGCAATAATACCAGTAACATTATTACTTATGTCCTTGAATAGTTACTCCACTTGTAATTTTTATCCATAAAGTATAACAATTATAATGATATTGAGAGGGTACAGTTAATTTTTCTGGTCATGGAAAAAACATTTGGTTATCTGATTTATACGTTCTGTCGTCTGGAGGGAGGGCTATAGAATAAACTGACTGCACCTCACCAGAGAGGTAAAACTCCCTAAACGATGGCCCTGGGTAAGACACAAAACTGTATATGAAGGTGAGGCTCTAGACCAGGTACTTGGGGGAATGTGGAGTACGTATTCATTGCCATTACCCCAAGGTCTACCTTGACCTGGATTGCTAGTACTTGTTAGGGTTCCATCTATGGGTCAAATTGATCTGTTTAAAATTATTTGCCAAGGATTATTATTGTGAGTTATTTGAAACTAAACAGCTCAGTATATTGTTTATATTAGATAGAAACACTTGGTGAATAGAATTACTAATGTTAAATAGCAATACTTGAAACCATTTAACTGTGTGCAAACAAAGGATTAATATTAAGTGGAATTATTAGTTTTTAATAGGAATACTTGAAACTCTTCAACTGTTTCCAAACAACTGAGTTTTAAAACTCGTTTAAAAATAAAATTATCAACAGTCTATTCACTTACAAACCACACACACACACACACACACATATATATATATATATATATATATGTATAAACATGGAGGAGTTGGCATTAAATAACCCCTAAGGGTTGATATGCAATAAAACACCCACTAACTAACCAAACATTCTATTTATTTTATAGCCAGAGGAATAAAGATAAGCATGGTTAACTCTTAAATTATAATACTCTAACGAGTGAATGATAATTATAAAGGAATTAGAAATCTAATTTTAATCATTGAATTCTGAAGACTTTAGTGGTGATTAGAAACTAAAAACCAACAAAACAATGAAATGTTGAGCTGCATAAATAACAATCTTTTTAAAATAGGAGCCCACATAAGTACTTTATTAGCTTATATCAGTCTGACACAAGATTAATTTAAAAGAGCATTTCGCAACGTTCGAACTTTTTACATAGCCAATGGCCAGCAGGACAACGCTGATAAATACCGATAACTTGCTGGCAATCTTTTCTATTTTCCATATAAACACTGTTTGCAAATGATGACAAAGAATTCTTAAGAAGTTGCTGCATTGGTAGCCACATCACGCAATCGAGCAATATAAAAATATCACACAATTATTAATGTTCCATTATTGTAATATAAAAGGAAGAATCATGATTGGATAAATCGGTAATAATGTCGTAGGGGAAATGTTTTTCCAACAAGAACATCCATCAAAGGGTGGGAAAAAACAAGATCTAGATAGATTTTTCTAAAGAAAGAAAATGTCTACATAGACAAATATTAAAGAAAATTACCTTTTACAGATTCGAATGTGGCGTTTTTTAATCATCTCTCATCATGAAAATCATAACATTTTCATAACATAATAATCAAAAATATATGTTAATCTTTTACATCTATGAACAAACTTGAACGTGTACATAATTGTCAATATTTCGGGAGCTAGACTTGCAATGAAACATATTGGAATTCTACAAATAAAAATTCACTGAATTAACTCTTGCAACCCGTTAGCCTGATATTTTCGGCTTTGGATTATTTATGGATTGGCAAAACGGAAGCTAGAGTCCCTTAGATATTTCAATGTTGTGTTCAACCACATTCTGGCAGCAACACAAATATTAAGTAATATAGTAACTTGGTCTTAGAGAACATTCGTATTGTATAGGGGAGAGACCAGCAGCATAGGTAACTGCCGATCATCCATATAATTTTGCCAGATTCAATTTCGCGAAATACATAGATGCTAGAATATGTTTTTCTTTTCTTGTATAGACGACCAAACGGTTAATGTAAAGCCTTCAAATTTGGTATTTTCCAAGAGGAAGGTTTAAACTTAAACATATTTTGAGTAACTTTATTGGTTTTATTTGGACTTATGTGATACAGTTAATTCTCCTGTAGTTAAGTTGGTAAAGCAACTGGTATTTAGAAACTGGTTTCTTTGAAGCAGAAGGACGCATGAGTTTAAATCTCACCGTCAACTTATTCTTGGATCCGATACTCGCTGTTCCTCATAGTCATTGAAATGACAGCACGAATGAGTTGCGATAAAAAGCAGTTGGAATTAGGGAGAATAATACTCGTCGAAATTATTGATAATGATAATTGAAAGAACATCATCAAATATGTTTTAAAATATTAAAGCATACATTCTTGTTTTGAAAAATATTCTTTAGGGTATAATTTTCATCCTGGACAACGCCAGGTCGTTCTGCTAAAACTAACTATTCATGCATCATTATAGTTTAGATTTCTTGGTTAAAACGACCAATATTTTTATTTATGAATGATTGCACACAAAAAATGGAACAATAGTCACAGTGACATTTTATCTTGTTATCTTGTTTTCTTACCACTTTCTACTTTCTTTATCTCTACTCCAACATTGCCCAGTCGGCTGGGGTTGTAGAATACACCGACTGCTTCTCTGCAGAGGGGTAAGACCCCCCCAACGAGTGTCCTGAATATGACACTAAACAATCTGATGGTGAGGTTCCAGCAATGCTGGAGCTTTGGGGAATGAGGAGTACCCCTTCATTGCTATCGCTCCCAGGTCCACTCTGGCCCGGAGTGGTAGCACCTGATAAGGGTTCTATCTATGGGTTAAATAGAACAAAACTGTGCTTCTTTCACTATACTGATTTTTGCATTTAAACTGCGTATTTATGCTAAACTGAATTGTTTAAAATAGAACTGTTTTGACATTGGTACTGCGTACTTATGCTGAGCTGAATTGCTCGAAATAGAACTGTTTTGACGTCTAAACTGTGTGCTTATGCGGAACTGAATTATCTGAAATAAACCTGTCTGACATTTAAATCTGTATTGCCCAGTCAGCTGGGGCTGTAGAATACACTGACTGCGCCTCTGCAGAGTGTTAAGACCCCACCCAACGAGTATCCTAGATATGACACTAAACAATCTGATGGCGAGGTTCCAGCAGTGCTGGTGTTTTGGGGAATGCGGAGTACCTCTTCATTGCCATCGCTCCCAGGTCCACTCTGGCCTGGAGTGGTAGCACCTGATAGGGCCCTATCTATGGGTTAAATAGAACTAACAGCATACTTATGCTAAAATGAATTGAGTAAACTGATTAGCTTGAAGTAGAAACGTTTTTGACAATTAAACCGTACTTACACTTAAACTTATGCTTAACTGAATTATTTCAAATAGAACTGTTTTTCGACATTAAAACTGTATTTACACTTAACTGAATTATTACATATAACTGCTTGAATAGTTTGAAATGGAAATGTTTTTGACAATTAAACTGTGTACTTATGCTAAAGTTTTCAATTGAACAAATTATTTACATAAAAATAGATTTGGCGTTAAATAACCTACAAAGGTTGATATGCCATAAAACCAAACAAACCAAACCAAACCATCTACTCCAACATTCCTCCGTTACGTTTTAGTCGTACCCTGGTGCATCAAATGATAGGGTTCCAGTTTCGGAGATCTGGGGAGAGTGAAGATACAACTTCATTGGCATTGTTAAGGTCCTGTCTAAAGAACTATATGAGATACAAGGATCATTAAATAAGTTTCCAGACTTTTTTTGTATGGGAACTTTTATTGATAGTACACACAAGAAACTCTAGTCCCCTTCGAAGTAATCTCCTCCGGCTACAATGCACTTGTTGTACCGTTCCAACAACTTCTGGAAGGCCCCATGGAAGTCTTCTTGTGTGAGCGTGTCTATAACCTACGCCACAGCCTCTTTCATCTCCTCAATTGTCTCATAACGACAACTTAGGGAATAACCAAAAGTCACAGGGAGCAAGGTCTGGACTATTGGGAGGGTGAGGAACTGTGTTGATGCCCATCTTGGTCAAATAGTCTGTGACAAAGATGGAGTTGTGGACTGGTGCATTGTCCTGGTGGAAATGCCACTGACCCGATTTGAAGAGTGTTGGCCTCTTCCAACGGAATCTCTTCCCTTTGGCCAATCAACTCTGGTATATTGACTTCCTTACTCCTCCCACAATTCTCATCATCCCTCACAAACTCCCTGCCTTCCTTGAATCTCTTCTGCCACTCAAAAACTGATGCTCGATTCATGCAAGATGGTCGAAAAGCAGTCTGAAGCATTCCATATGTTTCTATGGCCTTTTTTCCAAGTTTAAAACAGAATTTTATTGCATATCATTCTTCTAAAGCATCCTCACGTCCAGATCGCATTTTTGAAATTCACCAGCTGTGACAATCAGGCTTTAGTAGGGTGTATTCCAATTGCTGATGTTGATGTTCATTTGAAGCTGAAATCATAAAAATTGGCCAGTCATCTCATAAGATGTATAGCAATAACATACTGCATTTTCAAAAGTCTACAACAATTGTAAATGCCTGTACAAAAAAGTCTGGAAACTTATTGAATGCCCCACGTATAATGTTTTAAATGATTTTGAACTGCATAAATAGACTGGCTCTTTGAACATTGATATTGCAATTTCATATGAAGTGCTTAACTGTTTAAAATGACTGAATTTCATATTGCAACTAAGTGTGAAATATTTACCATTTAAAAATTGTTGTAAAGATTCATTTTTGTTCTTTATAGAATTGCAAATCATGATTCTAAATCTGACTTCGGCATAAAATGACGTAACAAGGGTTGACATGCAGTAAAATCAAGAAACTAACCAACCAAACAACCAATTTTCTAAGTCATTGCATGTTTACATTGAAATCCTAGATAATTTTCTCATTCCTTCGTTAGAAAATTGGTTTGGTGATAATGAAGTCATTTTTCAATATGATAATGCATCTTGTCACAAAGCAAAGGAGACTAAAGATTTTCATTGAGAAAAGACATTTGAAATCAATGAAATAGCGAAGAGTTCGGATGTAAATCTAATTAAAATTTTATGGTGGAAATTTAAAAAAATTGATCAATGAGATCTGTCTATCGACCAAAGAAAATCTGTAAACAACAATTCAGGAAAGTTGAATATTGCTTAATATTAGTGAAATATATGTCTGAAAGAATGAATGATGTCATAAAAACTCGAATGGGAGCAACGAAGTATTAATTCTTTTTCGTTAATGAATTCCATCACCCCCCCTTCTATATCGGGTTATTCTTTGGTATTTTCCTCTGCGCGGCTTGGAAGAACTATATCATTAATTTAAATAATCTAATCGAGTTTGTTTAAGGTATATTTTATTGCACCAGAATGCTAATCAATTAAATAGAAAATGTTTCTTCTTACCAGTTAGTTTATTTACAACTCGAAAAAAAACCCCGGAGTGAACAACCTCTAAGTTTCCTAATTCCATCATTTTGTCAGGAAGAGATTATAGGTTATTTTTCTTCGTTACCACTGTATAGGAAAGGGTTGTAGCTAAAATATTTGACCTATAACGTTTAAGCCTGATTAATGCAAAAATATTCTTACCAGTACATTCCTAGTTAATACCTTTCACGCATGTTTATTGATTTGGCCTAAACTTTTCACACAGCAGAAAGGAATTTTTTCCTGATGCGGTTACAAATCACCAGAACAAAATCTGTAAATAGTGCGAATTTAGATGTATGACTATAAATCATCATCATCATCATTATAATCATCAAGATGTAAGTTCCCTAGATGGCACCCAGTATAACGCAGAGATGTGATGAATGTAAGTTTCTGTTGGTCAGCTAACATTGGTGTGTCCATGGATAGGAGTCCATATGATAACGTCGCTTACGTCTCTGTCCTTACTTCACCAGAAGTACCCAGCTCGTCTTACTTGGAGGGTTTGTGAGTTGGGAGATAAATGACTATAAATCAGTTTTGTAAGGTGCAGCTTCCAGGATTTAAACATTATGCAGCATCCTCGAGTAGTTCCGAGCTAGCTTTTTCTATAAGAGTTTCGGTAAAGTCCAATTCGTGCAACCATTCAGTTGTACCAACACAGCTTGAAATAATTCCTGTTATGTTTTATCAGGGAGATCAGGTTTCCATATAGTGTTGACCTGTCAATAGGAGTTTGTGCTTTACATATGCGTACATTGACATCGCTTTCAGTCGATGTGATATGGCAACAAAGGTATAGAATTTAGAAAAATATCATTGAAAAAGAAATTCATAGCTTGCAAGAAATTGCAAATGAAAGAAGAAAAAAAATGTACCGAAAGATAACTCAGCATTCAAAATTGTCTTCATTTTTTAGAACAGGTTTAATACCATTTATTTTGTACCGGATAGGCTATTTTCATTTTCTATTTTGTTATTTTTTCAGAACATTTCGGCCGTACTCCCTCCGGCCTTCTTCTGGTATTTACTGTGTAATCGGCATTCGCATAATAGATAGGTTTGCATAGATTTCTTTCAGAAGTGCGAATAAGATGCCGGAAGGAACCGAACACACAAAGCGTTTGGTTGATCCAATCAGCAAACCCATTATTGAAATAAACAGCGTCTGGAAATCTTTACAATAATAATATAAATAATAATAAAGAAGAAGAAGAAGAAGAAGAAGAAGAAGAAGAAGAAGAAGAAGAAGAAGAAGAAGATAACAAGGACATGACGAACCAATAACGTAAACGGGACGCCCCCTTCTCAGACCCCCGGAAAAAAGAAACCTAAAATAGGATTGACGTTCGTAAACCATAACGGAAATAATTCTTCGTATTTATATTGAACATCGCAATCGAAAACTGTAGACCATCGATTCCACCGTAAATTCTAGGGTAAGTTAAAACTTTGATAGTATTTTGGTACCTGCTACATTGTGGCACACATATCGCGTGAGAAAATTTGTTACTTAGTTCCCGTTATAGTCGGTAGTATTGTGGTAGTTTGTGCGCTGACACTATGCTCATTGTATCTCTCAGTGTTGGGTTTGAAAGCCGCATAGATGAATATAAAATGTTGTCTGATTCGAGAACTTATGCTTTACGAGTTCGAATTGGGCTATAACGCTGCAGAAGCCACCAAAAATATTTGTTGTGCGAAAGGTAATCATAGTACAGTAACCACATGACTCATGAAATTTCATTCGGGTTGCAAGAACCTCAAGGATCAGCCTGAGTCAGGTAGTCCTATAATAATGGATTCGGAGGCCGTGCCATAGACACAGATCTGATGAGTGGTATTCAAAGAGTATCAGGCGAGTTCAGAATCTCACAGTCCAGAGTAGTTCATCACATTCACAACCTCAGCTAAAGCACCCCTAACTGCTGAATCGCATTACCAAAATATTGCAGAACTTTTGATTTTCCACCAGAAGGAAGACCGAGTGTAGGAACCTGAAATCTATGGAAAAATAATAACATAGTCGTGGAAAATTGTCTGTTCAACATCAAATGAATGATGACATTTAAAATGTTACCCTAGGAACCACTCCAATAAAAATATGTCAAAATACAAAAAGTATGATTTTTATTTTAAAAAGAACAATGTCAAAAATTGTCGTAAAGAAAGTATGTTTCATCTTCTGGCAAAAAGAAGAAGCCTAAGTATATGTGCAATATTGAAAAAATACTTTTCGAATGATATAAAAATATCGATTACAGATTACCTAGAAATATATCAATATTCAAATACAGAGATGACGCTTATCATAAGCAAATGTCTCTTTTATGCTTAGTGTCCGTATTATTTCAAGCTATCGATTTTTCAGCAGAAGAATTATTAGTATATATTAGGATTTTTGTATTTGTCTATTTCCTAAGCAGAAGCCTAGATGTAGATATCTTAAAATGCAACGTTGACAAATGAATTGCATGGATAAGTTTACGAGATGCAGAAACTGAGATGTGCAATTATATTTGTTTCGAAAAAAAAACAAAAAAACTTCGACTCTTATCCCATAATAATTGTTAAATTTAGTGTACGGACAGAATGTGACACAAGGTCAATTTTAAGTGGAATAAAACTGTTTTGAATTCAGAGTTTTCTTTCTAGACAGGTTGGCCAACAAAGGTTAAAGAGCCCAGTGTGCCCTACGATTTTTACAGAGACGGAGTTACGCCTTTTCCAAGACCATTAGCCGAGAGGGAAACTTCCTCGTGCAGGTTTGAACTCGGGTCTCCGATTCCATTTCCAACGAAGATATCAGTTAAGCATTTGGAGTATGGGGTTTATATGAGCATTTGTAGGGTAAGTAAAAAAAGTAAAGTTGGCGACCTTAATCGAGGGTGAATCGAAGGCTCCTTTTTCAATAGCTACTACACTGAGATATTGAGAAAGGCGGTACTCTTTTCCATGGATTGTTCCACTTTACCCTTGATTTTTACCTTATAGTGCTGAATGTTAAGCAAGGCGGCATCAATTACAATTTTTTCAGTCTTTGGTATGAATCGACCTGGGATTGAACCCCGGTCTTCCGGACCATTGGCAAACACTTTACTCATGAGGCCAATGGACCGGTTAGGCGTACCTACTGCACAGATTCTATTTACTCTCGTTTTCTGTACCAATCGGCCATTTTGCTTTGTAAACGGCATCCAGTGTCTGCACAGAGCTGATGAATATAATGTTTTGCTAGTCGTCCAAAACTGTTGTGTCCATGAGTCCATTGGGGAACATTGATAATAAGTTCTTCCAAAATTCTCCAGCATTTCCCAATATGTATTCATTGTTTTTCTGCGATGGTGTTAGATGAAAGGTAAATAGTCGTACTACTGTTGTTTTGTAGGATGTTTCTTTTTCTAATTGTTCAACACATTATCTTTATGTCGTTCCCATCCAGCTTTTTCTGCATGCATTTCGTTAGAGTCCAAATGATACAAACATACAGTATTAATGACAAGACAATAGAGCAGTCACCTTTACAAAGGGGTTTCAAAATAGTTATTTAATTTTTTCTGTCGATATATTTAGACAACACAACAGTATTCTAATTTATGTTTCCAGTTAGAATTTCAAGAAATGTAATAATGACATGTATAGCACAATAGTATATTTATATTTTCGTCAAAAAATTCTCTAGTTTTAGATCTTATGATTTGTGTTGTCGGGTTGACAGGTGAACTATTGCTTTCTCTGACATGTTCTTGATCAGGACAAGAAATTCGGGAAACTCCGTGGTAACTGCCGGTCTTGCAACATGTTGGAAAGAAGAACATAAAAATCTTTTGAAAATTATAGCTCAACTTCATTCCTGTCTAAGGGACTCACTTTGTCGGAGGGGTGTTAGAATACGCAAACTGAATCCCCTGTAGAGGGGTAAGACCCACTCCAAAAACAGTATACTGGGTGTGATGTTGGAACTCCAGTTCAGGAGATATGGGCTGTACCTATTCATTGCCATTACTTCCTGGTGATACCTGTCAGAATCTAATCTATGTATCAAAAATTCGATTGGACCGTGTGCACAAAAACGTCTTAAGTAACAACTACACTACAAATGTAAATATGAACGTACAATGAATGCGATTCCCCAACTTAGTTTTCATCTGATGCATTTTAAAACTTCCACTCTAAACTTGTTTTGTTTGTATATCTTCTTTTTTTTTTATATAAATATCGCTTCTAATACCTGATGTCGGTTTTTTGCAATTAATGCTTTATAATATTTATGTATTCTCAACTAAAGTTTTTCGATAATTGGATAAGTAACCATAAAAAAACGATTTAAAGAATTTGAAGCGAGACTTATAAAGATTAGATATCCTACACTTTTAACGTTGGAGCGGGATTTTTTTAAATGCATGTAACGCAGGTGCGCAATTAACATCTTGATAGATTTACAATCACGTCATTCTTAGCTGCTATCTCGACACTTTAAAACCAGCATGAATGGTTTTAGACGTTCATACATGATGTCAGACGTACATGATGAACAAGGCCACTTAAAAATTCCTTGAGCACTGAATCAATCCGACACTCCAGAACACAAGCGTAATCTCGTCCTATATAATGATCGAAAATTGGTCTATATATATATATACATTGTTATTAAAATACTATTCAGGTATAACTTTTGTTTCCAGTGTGATAATAGTCGATAAAGATATTAAGATTTTAGGCTTTATTTCATTTTTTAAATGCTTTTTAAAGCTGCTGAAGCATTATTTTAAATTGGCCCTCAAAGCCTCTGAAGCTTCCTAAGGAATTCTCTAAATGGAAGTAAATGAAACAATATTTGATCGTATTGCCCATAGCTGGTTTAAAGGTTTTAAGAGAGATGACATAACTTTAATAGTAATTAGACGCATTAAAAGCATGTACATCTTAATTACAGAATATATATATATATATATATATATATATATACATATTGTCATCCACAGACAGACTGTTTCGTTCTATCAGAACTCTTCAGTTTGGCTAGACACGCAGGATGCTCGAAGCCGGGATCGAAACCCGTCCAACTTTACATTAGACTAAGTTTAAGTCCTCTCGTCCACCAAGCGGACCACGTTGGCTAAGGGAATTTTTAAGGTATTTATTTAGCAACAGCAGCAGCAGCCGTTTGTTTACATTATATATATATACATATATATATATATATATATATAAGTGAATACAGTGTATCACAGAAGTGAGTACACCCCTCACATTTCGGCAGATATTTAAGTATATCTCCTCATGGGACAACACTGACAAAATGACACTTTGACACAATGAAAATTAGTCTGTGTGCAGCTTATATAACAGAGTTAATTTATTTTCCCCTCAAAATGACTTCAAATATAGCCATTAAAAGCTAAACCTCTGCCAACAAAAGTGAGTACACCCCTAAGAAACTACACCCCTAAATGTCCAAATTGAGTTCTTCTTGTCATTTTCCCTCCAAAATGTCATGTGACTCATTAGTGTTACTAGGCCCATGTGTGCATAGGGAGCAGGTGTGTTCAAATTTGTAGTGCACCTCTCACACTCTCTCATACTGGTCACTGAAAGTTCCAACATGGCATCACATGACAAAGAACTCTCGGAGGATCTTAAAAGACGTATTGTTGCGCTAAATGAAGATGGCCAAGGCTACAAGAAGATTGCCAACACCCTGACACTGAGCTGCAGCACAGTGGCTAAAATCATCCAGCGTTTTAAAAGAGCGGGGTCCACTTAGAACAGGCCTCGGGTAGGTCATCCAAAGAAGCTGAGCGCATGTGCTGAGCATCGCATCCAAATGCTTTCTTTGAAATATTGGCGTACAGTCAGCATTGCGGAAGAGATTAAAGAGGTGGGGGGTCAGCCTGTTAGTGCTCAGACCATACGCCACACTCCACATCAAATTGGTGTGCATGGTTGTCACCCATGGAGGAAGCCTCTTTTGAAGTCGATACACAAGAAAGCCCGCAAACAGTTTGTTGAAGACTTGTCAACAAGGCACATGGATTACTGGAACCATGTCCTATGGTCTGAGGAGATGGAGATTAATTTGTTTGGTTCCGATGGCTTCAAGCATGTGTGGCGGCGTCCAGGTGAGGAGTACAAAGATAAGTGTGTCATGCCTACAGTCAAGCATGGTGGTGGGAATGCCATGGTCTGGGGCTGCATGAGTGCTGCAGGTGTTGGAGAGTTATATTTCATTGAGGGAAACATGAACTCCAACATGTACTGTGAAATACTGAAGCAGAGCATGATCCCCTCCCTTCAGAAACTGGGTATCAGGGCAGTGTTCCAACATGACAATGACCCCAAACACACCTCCAAGACGATCACTGCTTTACTGAAGAGGTAAAGGTGATGAACTGGCCAAGCATGTCTCCTGACTTGAACCCAATAGAACATCTTTGGGGGATCCTCAAGCGGAAGGTGGAGGTGCGCAAAGTCTCAAATATCTGTCAGCTCGGCGACGTCGTCATGGAAGAGTGGAAGAGCATTTCAGTGGCTACCTGTGAAGGTCTGGTAAACTCCATGCCCAGGAGAGTAAAGACAGTTCTAGATAACGATGTTGGGCAAACAAAATATTGACAGTTGACATGGTGTATGTTAATATTGACGACTTTCCCTAATGGGTGTACTCACTTTTGTTTGCAGGGGTTTAGATTTTAATGGCTATATTTTGAGTTATTTTGAGGGGAAATAAATTAACTCTGTTATATAAGCTGCACACAGACTACTTTTCATTGTGTCAAAGTGTCATTTTGCCAGTGTTATCCCATGAGGAGATATACTTAAATATATGCCGAAATGTGAGGGGTGTACTCACTTCTGTGATATACTGTATATATTAGTTTTTATATATATTTAATAGCATGGAAATATGTCTGAAACCACAGGTTCCATGACGTCTTATGAAACCTGTGGTCACCATTAAATATACATAAAAGAACTAATATATATTTACTTATTATTATATGATAGCTCTATCACATATATTGAGCACTCTCCAAATGATATCGCATTTGTTCAGCCACAAACCCACGAAGTGTGATAGTGACAACCAACATGGTTATAACATTATATATATATATATATATATATATATAATGTTTTATATATATATATATGTATATATATAATGTTATATATTTGTTATATATATATATTTATATAAGTATGTAAGTATTCGTCAATCCAGTAAATTCGGAGTAGGGAACAATTCCGTCAGGACAATCAAATTGTTCCAAATTCGAATATTCAAATATTCCAGTTAAAGAGCTCAATGTACATAATTTCATAGATCAAATATTATTTAAAAAACAAAAAAACAATATTCGGTCACATTAGGATTATAAATTTATTTCTATCCAGTTAAGAGCATTGATATGAACCAAAAACTCCCCAAAAATTTTACTAGACTCCTTCAGATCCAACATGATGGATCTGAAGAAGTCCTGTTAAAATATTTTTTTTACTTTTTGATTCATATCGATGCACTTAACAGGATAGAAAAAAATTATAATCCTAATGCTACCGAATATTGTTTTTCTCGAAATTATATATATATATATATATATATATATATATGTATGTTCGCGCTGGTCGTCCTGCTTTTGCTCGGCCATATGTGGGGGTCCATAGCAGTACATCACTTACGAGCTCGTCCCTGCTTCTCCAGCAGTGTCCTGCATGTCTGGTTCGTCTAACTTGGATAGTTTTCGTGATGGGAGGTTGGTGGCTGTATAGTTGGTGCTTTGTTGGGTGCTGTCGCCCGGACTTGTTCAATATTGCTCGCGATATTCTTGTGTAATTGCCGTTCAGCTTCTGCTCCAGCCGTTTAGTTAGCGTCCAAGTAGTGCATCCGTATAGCAATATCGATACGACCGCTGCCTGGAAGAAACTGCGTTTCATTTTATCGGTCAGGTCAGATCTCCATATGATCGGTAGCCTATCGATAGCTGTCCATGCCTTCGTTAGCCGCGTGTCGATGTCTTTTTCGGTTGATGATACCCTGCTACCTAGGTAGGTAAACTTGTCTACCAGTTTCAGAGAGGTTCTGTCTAGTGTGGAAATGTCGCCTGTTTGATTATAGCACATATATTCAGTTTTGTGTGCATTGACATGGAGGCTAATGCCTGCGGCTGCTCGTTCCAAACTATGTAGTAGGGTTTCGGCCTGGTTGGGTGTATTCGCCTGTATCACTATGTCATCGGCGTAGTCGGCGTCGGTAATTGTTTTTGCGGGGTACCATCAGCTTTTTTCTTTGTCAGCACGAAGCCGTTTTCTCTGATTTTATCAATCGATGTTCTAAGCACGTAGTCTAGACAGATGATTAAGAGGTGTGGGGCAAGCGTGTCCCCTTGTAGTACTCCTGCTACAATGTCGAAGTATTCTGTGTCTCCATCCGGTGAATGTACTTTCACTTTGGTGTTTTTGTAGAGAATCGTTATTGCTGCTACGGTTTCTTTTGGTAGACCGTATGCTAGTAGGATTTGTTCCATCTTCCCTCTGTGAATCGAAGGCCTTGGTAAAGTCGACAAATAGTAATGTCGCCTGTAGGTTTTTTGCCCGTACGCCTTCAAGGATTCTACGGATTGTCAATATTTGTGAGGTCGTGGATCTATTTCTTCGGAAGCCATTTTGGTTTTTCTTAAGGATGTTTTCGATTTTGGGTTCTATGCGGTTTCGTAGAAGGGCATTGTAAATTTTGGCTGCTAAGGATGTTAGTGTTATACCTCAGTAGTTTTTGGCTAATCTGAGGTCGCCTTTTTTAGGGGAGGGAAGGATGCACCCATTCATCCATCTGTCTATCTGATTTTGATTATAGACAGCGTTGCAGTGTCGGAGCAGTATGCCGTCGAATTGTCTGGTCTTCCATACTTCTGGGGGAATCTCGTCAAGCCCTGCTGCTTTCCTATTTTTAATTTTTCTAAGAACCGAGTCGAGTTCTTGAGTGAACGGACCTAGTTTAATGGCCAATTGCTTACAAATAATTCTGGTGATTGGTTCATGCGTAACTTTCGGTGGGTTTCCAAGTAGATTTTCGAAATGCTGTTTCCACAGTTTTATTCTTTCTTGTTGGTTTTCAGCTTTCAATTTTGCCTTGGCTGTACTCTTCCTTCTAGTCACTTCGTTTATTGTTTGCCATGGACCCCCACATATGGCCGAGCAAAAGCAGGACGACCAGCGCGAACATACATTCAGCAGCTATGAGAGGATACGGGATGTAGCCCTGAAGACCTACCGGAGGAGATGAACGATTGGGATAAGTGGTGAGATAGAGTCAGGGATATCCGTGCTAGCGGTACGACATGATGATGATGATGATGATGATATATATATATATATATATATATATCATTAAATAACGATAATGCTTTGTAATCTGTGAAATCCTTACAATATTCAATGCACAAAAATGCAATGGAATATCACAATATATTTCAATTGAAAAATATATAAGATGTAAAATATGTTAAATTGAATAGAAACTCATGATTCTGTTGCATGATTTTCGATCCTTAGGTCATCTAGTATTTCCACAAATCTAACATATATATATATATATAGATAGATAGATAGATGTGTGTTTGTGTGTGTGTGTAGATCAATTTCAAAAGTGAGTATTTTGTGTTTGAAATTAACATTCTGTATACTTTATGCATTTTAGTCTTAAATATTATAATTATAAGAATATATAATCTCAAAGTTGACTGCTGTAACTGTATATACTCGTCAATGGAGATTTCGTAAGATTCAATTTTAGCGTAAATTTTCGTCTAGATTTTTTTGACACAAGGCAACGAAAAGAGAAATAATGTTTAGAATTCAAATATCAGACATTAGAAAAACTGGGCTTTTTGCTTCACCAACCGGACAACAAATCTTCTAACCGTCAGTGAGATTTATCGTGCTGAGGAGGATTAAATCTTCGGTTTACGTGAAAAACTCTGAAACGTACGGTCGGTTGGCGCATCTACTGCTGTTGTTTACAAAGATTTGCTTAATCTGGCAAACAGGCTTCAGCTTGCCTGTAGAACCTGCAATTCTTAAGTGGTCAGACGACTAAGTCCTGAGAAGGCTTCTTGCTATTTAACTTCAGTGATCTGGCGGGAACTGGTCGGTTCAACATGTTTGCGTGTATAATGTATTAAAAACATCAACATATTAGTTAAGAAATATATAGAAACATTATTTTTCTCCAGATTTACCTCGTTAATTTCATCGAATGTCGAAGTTAGACATTACATAGTTTAAGCACATAACTGCCAAAAAGATTTACCATTTCAGCTTTTTCAGACAATGAAATGTTTCAATCGAGAAAATTATTATTTTTACGCTTTGAAGAAAACATCTCACATGCAATCTAACTTTCCGTGGGATCATATAAAAGATAATGCTCTTCTCTTATTAAAAAAGAATAGATACTCCAGATGAGTAGATACTCATTTGGAGTATCTATAACAAAGTCTCCTTAGTTGTACTTTCGATCCCCGTAAGTTGGCCAATGATTGTGGCCTTGTATCAAATCTAAGCAACCCTTGGTTTTCTTAGAAAGGTGCTTCGTATAATGATTAGCGATTTAGGCTGAAAGTTCGATTCTGACAGTTTCTTTGTGTCAAATGTTAGTAATTGTTACCTCAGCAACAACTGTTTGGCAGTTCATAAAAAGGCATACTTTATTAGTATAGCGTCGTAGCTATTATATCCTGTCGGTTGAGCTCAGAATACGCTGATTCAGCAGAGGTTGAGATTCTCCTCAAAAAAGTATGTTCTGGGTATGATATTAAACTGCATCTGATGTATTAACTGCAGGTCTAGAGATATGGGAAGTACTCCTTCACTAACATTAGACTTCCAGGTCCACTTTGACACGGAGTGTTAGTAGCTGATAGAACTCTATTTATGGGTCAAAAAGTTTTGTTTAAAAAGTATTCGTATTCAATAGGTACATGTGTAAAATTGATCTCTTAAGAAATAACTTCAAAAAATGCAAGAATAAATATAGAATGAATGTGATTCCATAATTTTATTGAATAAAACAATCCTAGATGGGTTGACATGCCGTTAAAATCAATCGATCATAGATTATACCAAAGAAATTTTCGGTTCTCTGTTTAATGGCATATCAATTTTCGGAGATTATTTAATACCAAATTTACCCTTTTAGAAGAACAGTAGTGGCTCTATTTAACCCATTACTGGGAAGAAGTTTTCCTAAGATTTTTGAAAATATGGATTTTAGAATAGTGTCATTCTGATTTCATCAATCTCTTATGATTCTCAGATTTATGGTGGTTTTCTCCATAACAATTCAATTCTTGCACTTATCCAGAAATAGATATGAAAAGTTGGTATTTATAAAAAAAACTAAAATGATTTGCTTATTAGCGGCACGTTTGAACGACAGCAGGAAAGAGCAAAGACGAAAAGGAAATAAAGAAAATCACCGAGAAACATGTCAGGTGAATTTATGATAGTAACTATTATATTGCAGTGAGTATACGTACTATATATGTACAATTTTTATGCAATACGATATGGCAATGCAATGAAGCAATCGGGAAAAGCCAAAAATATAAGATATGAAAATCTGAGAGATGACAAGAACGTTTTAGTTATGATTCCATCGCTTCATATCGATTATGCCAAAGTATGGTCGATTGGCTGACATATGTTAATCAAGATTTACGTCAAAATAAATATGTCAAGTCTGATATTGGGTCGGATAATGGTGATACGAAAATGATACATTATGATTAACGAACAGCGGGATTCGATAGAGGAGAATACCATTAAATCTGTATAATTTGGGTTGCATCTGTCTTTTATATAATTACACTTAATGTTGCAGTTAAGAAAAATAAATTATCTCAATTACCAGATGATTTTAATGCGAAAACGTTAAAACGCACATATCCAATAAATAATCATTATTGTTAGAAATTACATTAAAAAATCAATGAAAATAACCAAGAAAACTTCTGTATACTTACCGAGTGATAAATCATGTTAGGAGTAGAAGATGAAAAAAATTCCCGAAAAATAATGCGTCATTCAAACAAATATATGCAATATTCTTATATGTAAACATTATGGCGGAATACAGACTCGATTATGAATATGATAACTTTATTGCATCAGTAAAGCTTACATTTATTCCGGCTCATTGGCAATTATTCTTCTCGACATTCAGTTTATTTTTACATTAAAAGTATTAATAAAGTATTTATATTATACGTGTAATAGCCTCATTCTGTTAGTGATGTTTGCATTAATTTCTGACAATCTTATACCTAATTTCTGTACTGAAATAATGTGCAATGCATATATATATATATATATATAGCTCTGCAGGTATATTTTGTATTAAATAGCCGTGCATTGAGCACCCATTCTTTGGAAATTTACAGTCCTGATTTAATCTATCTATCTATCTATATATATATATATATATATATATATTGTACTCTTAGATCTTCAGTAAAGTTATGCTAATGACCAATTTGTGTTGCTGCATAAATAATTCTCCCAGGACGAGAGTTTATTTTATGCGCATGTGACGTCGAGGGGAGTCTGGCACTTGACCTTCCGCAGTAATAAGTCCTAGTCAAGACTCCTATTTCGGGTATATGCCAAACTGGCAAATAATGTGGGGGTTAATTTGGGCCCAGGCTAATCTCCGATGCTGACGAGGGGGTTTCCAATTCACTTTCACATACCCAACCAAGTCCTTCGTTTTCATATCCCCTCAGATAACGGACAACATGGACTTCAAGGTTAAAAGAAATATCAACTGTAGTCAAATTTCAAAAATTTCCCTTATAATGTTTTAAGGTGAATTAGACATTTAGCGAGATACGAAGCTGAAACAGATACGAAGCGATACGAAGCTGAAACAGATATGAGCAAAAGAAGGCGACTCGATAGATAAATAACACAATAAATAGATTTCAACACACGGGTGCATTTAAAATATAACAAAGTTTTAATAGGTGACGACCAAACAAATAATGACAAGATTTATGAAACAATTCCTTTTTCTTTTCTCTTTTCTTTTTAAAATACCGGGTATATTAAACCAGCAGGCAATATCAAACATAAATGTCTCACAACATTCTTTTTCTTCTTTCTCTTTTTTTCTTTCCTTCTTTTTTCTTTTACTTGAGAACATTTCTAAGTCGCCGGGCTGAAGCATATAAGAAAGTCCATTCGGTAATTTACTGTTGATGAAACAGAATCCTTTCAGTTTCTCTCTTTCTGTTTTGAATACATATAATTCCAATATTTAGGAAGGGTAGAAGGAAAACCAGTTTCAAGTTGTACTTATCTTTGACAAGGCTTAATTTTCAGGCTCCTTTCTTTTACAGGCGAGTGGCATCCCCAGAATCTGGCTGAATGTGTCTTTCTAACGCTTACTTCTGTCCAGAACTAAAGATTCTTCTTGCGGGCGAGGGGACCTCCCGGAGTTTGGCTATAAGTTAGCACATCTTTCCACGCCGACGTCTGTCCTCAAACTAAAGATTCTTTTCCAAATTTCCTCTGACGAAAAGGTATCATTTTGGCGCTAAATTGTCTATCGCCAATCATTTGACTTTTTCCTTCACCCACTATTTCCTCCAGTCATGCTACCTGGATTCTTTTCTTTGTCCAACAGATTACAGGTCATGGTGTGCGGGTAGCTTTGACTTCCATTCTGACCTGGATTCGTTACTTTGTTCAACAGGCTGCAGATCATAGAGTGCGAGGAATTGACTTTCGTTCATATCTCCCTTTTAACGGTCAGTCTTGGGGCCTGATAGTTCAAACACAGAAGGGTAGGGGAATTAACTTCCCTTTTCCTCTCTCGGTTGCACACCACGTCACAAATTACTTTCACGATTCACGAAACATTTTATAGTAAAATTATATATATATATCCATCCTGTTAGAAAGCATTGATATAATTCAATGCCCTAAAAAATTAACAGGACTTCAGATCGAACAAGAAAATGGATTAAAATAACTCTTTCAAATTTACAACCAGACTTAAAAAAATAACTTATTTCGCCTACATAAACGTAACCCTTCTAAATAAAGTAGCAATAGGTATCAACTTATTTAGACACGTAAAGAACATCAGGTTTCATCACACTTTAAATTTAACAGAAGAAAAATATAACCACTTTACATTGAGCTCTTGGCCGTGATTACCAAAATTTAGTATTCTATATTTGAATATTAAAATTGTTCTGCTTGAAATTGTCCCCTGCTCCCGATGTACTGGATTATATATATATATATATATATATATATATATATATATATTGTGATGATATTGTTAGGTATAATTATAAATAAAGCATGCTCAATATCGATGATTGAGCATATATATCTGAGTTTGGATTGGGTAGACGGTTTCTTGGTCCAATGATAACACAGGCAGGAAATTGACAGTCACCAAATAACTTTGATTCTGTGATTATTCAATCATATCATTGGATATTATCTGACTGTAACTTTATGACAGTTTACATTTCAAGACTGAATGCCAGGGGATTTGTATATTGCAGATGCATAGAAATAATTTCAAATATGAATGATTTTTCTCGAAAATCAGTTTATAAAAAGCGATGGATTTTTAAACAATTAATTTTTAAAAACGTCCATATTTTTAATATAGAAATAATATGACGCCAACTATACGAACGCACACAAACAGACAGTCACAGACAGAGACACAGAGACACACACACACACACACACACACACACATATATATATATGGACATCTATCAATCTATCTATCATAGTGTATCCTTCACAAGGTATCTCTCTCTTTATCTATCTATCTATCTATCTATCTTTCACTGGTATTTAAATTTTTTTCCGTTGACAAGAGTTCCTCTTTTTTGACTCGGAAAATTGTTAATAAGTGAACCTGACTGTGTTTTTTTAGCATCAATATAAATTACGACTGTTCCTATTGTTTTAAGTCCAATGTTCATATTAAAAAGAAGAACGTGACCGTTTAATAGCTGTCAAAACGACGATATTTTATTTTGGGATACCATGCATCTTTTGTTTTCAGTTATATTAGATAAAAAATATACTAAAATTAAAATTTTTGAATACAATTTTAAAGATGATCTTATTATCAATTCTGTACAAGTAATATGGCCCGGGCCATTGGCCGAATGAGTAGAATATGCACCAGTGATCCGGGAGACTGGGGTTCCATCCCAGGTCGAGTCAGACCAAAGACTCAAAAAATGGTACTTGATGCCGCCTTGCTTAACACAGCATTATACGGTACGTATTTAGGGTAAAGTGGGGCAATCCAGGGGAAAGAGTAGCGCCCTCCCCTACATCTCGGTGTAGTTGCTATTGAAAAGGGAGCCTTCGGGTTACCCTCGACTAAGGTCGCCAACTTACATAAAATATATTATCCGGTTTGGAAGTAGACAAACAAGGCAAATGTAACTCCTATCCTCATTATAAGATGCTTAATCATAATTTGATAAAAGCAACATTTGCACTTTAATTACATGCACTTTTAATTGGATTTTTGAAAATTTGATCCTTTATTTTATGATACATTTTTCGATCTACACCAAAAAATGCCTCCACCTCCAGAAAAAAGCGAATCATAATAGCGTTTGAGTTGCGTTAAAGACTGTGGCCGGCGATCAGAAAAGTTTTATCGGATTCAAATGCACTGCGTTATTTTATAATTCAAATGATCATTTCCTTTTTACACCAACTCCAGAATTTGCGGTGAAACTATAATGTAGAGTGAATGAAAGTTTGAACATTTTTTAATAAATTCAATTCGTGATATCATAGGCACGTTTTCTAAAATTGAAAAGTATAGTCGTTATTGATCAGACTTAGCAAAGGAAGCTCTTGTAAGAAGTGTTGTTGAAATCAACATAATTTAGATTTTGTAAAAAAGTATTTCGACAGCAATTTTAACTTTTGTGAAAGCCAGAAGTCTCAACAAGTCAAAACTGGATTGTGATATAGTAGGGTGAGTCAAGTTATGTACTATTCTAGCAATTCGGCTGCTCCATTTGTTTTGCTAAGAGCATGGACTGGACTGGGAGATATTGAACTCGCCTGATACTCTCTGAGTGCAACTTGTCGGATTTTCTTCCATGGTTTGTAGCACGGCCTCGGAATCTATGGTTTTAGGACAACATGACATTGGCTAATCATCAATGTTCTTGCTGCTCGAGTGAAATTTCTTGAACCAACTGGTTACTGTACAGTGATCAACAGCACGTTCGCCTTTCACACAACAAATGTACTTTACTTGCTTCTACGGCGTTATGGTTCAATTCGAACACGTAAAGTTTCAGTACGCGAATTAAACGACGTTTCGCATTCATCTATGCAACTTTCAAATCATACACGTAATGAAGCAATGGAGAACGTCATAGCGCTCATAACTAACACTATACTATCAACCACAGTGAATACCAACCACCAGTCAAACGCTTTTGGTCATAAGGTTTTACGTACCACCGACTAGCACGTATAAATATGACAAAACTTTAAACTCACCCAAATATTTCAACCACAATTCTCGCTTTTGTAAAAGCTAGATATCTCAGCAAATCAAAAGTCGTTGCGGTGGGGATCATATACCTGATTGATTCTATGGTATTTGTTTTTTGAAATGTTCTAGACATATGAAGGCAATGGTCTCACAATAAAAAAGTTCACTCAATGACATTTTCGAGCAAACTTGGCTATTTTATGGGATAATATATATATATATATATATATATATATATATATATATATATATATATATATATATATCTGTATATATATATATATATATATATACAGATATATATATATATATATATATGTGTGTGTGTGGGTGTGTGTGTGTAGTAAACAGTCCGCTGACTAAATGTCATGTTGTATCATATTTAAAATAAACTGAATATTTTCCAGATAGTTCTCTTAAATATATTTTATAAAGCAATTATAAAGTTTTTCTCGGGTGATAATTCAGGAAACATTTTTAAAAACCATTTTGTTGACAAAATCTAATACAGTTTCAACATGAATTTATCTAGAATAAGATCATAAACTTTGTGATTGATAACCTGTACAGAAAACTGAACCATTTTACCATGTGTCAATTTTCATTTACATTCTGGATAATTCAACTTCTTCCTAAAATTCCTGAGTGTGACAATGTGAAAAATATTGACAGTCATCACTGTTTGTATATTGCAAAATAGTCTGTAAATATGTAATAATTAATATATGCAAATATGCATATATATATATATATATATAATATATATATATATAGGTTGGTAAATCAACAAGACTGTATCCTAATGCGAAAGAATATTATTTTTTCAACATACGAGGTGCCTTTAATAAGTTTCCAGACTTTTTTCGTATTGGCACTTTTATTGATAGTACACATATGAAACTCTAGTCCCCTTCGAAGTAATCTCCTCCGGTTGCAATGCACTTGTTGTACCGTTCCAACAATTTCTGGAAAGCCCCATGGAAGTTCTTTTTGTGTGAGCGTTTCAATTACCTTCGTCAGAGCCTCTTTCATCTCCTCAATTGTCTCATGACGACAGCCTCTAAGTTTTTCCTTGAGCTTCGGGAATAGCCGAAAGTCACAGGGAGCAAGATCTGGTCTATAGGGAGGGTGTGGAACTGCTTTGATACCCATCTTGGTCAAATAGTCTGTGACAAGGATGGAGTTATGGACTGGTGCAATGTCCTGGTGGAAATGCCACTGACCCGATTTGAAGAGTGCTGGCCTTTTCCAACGGAATCTCTTCCTGGATTCCCTTAAAACCTCAACATAGTATTCCTTGTTGACTGTCTGTCCAGTGGGAACCAAGTACATGAGCCAGTGCAGTCAACAAAAGGGATCATCAAAAGTTTGTGGGTGAATTTACTCTGTCTGGCCTTCTTGGGTCTGGGAGAGCCCGCATGCTTCCACTGGGAACTCTGTCTCTTGATTTCTAGGTCATAGCAGTAGATCGAGCTTTCATCACAGATCACTAGAGCATCAAGAACTGCGGGATCTGAGTCGATCATCTCCCTGCTGTCATGACAACGTCTTTCTTTTTTATCTTCTCTGAGCTCCCTTGGGACAAACTTCACGCAAATATTCTGCATCTTCAGTTCCTCACGAATGTGGGTAGAGTTCCCACACTGACATCAGACTGTGCCCTTATTATCTCTATAGATACGCGACGGTCCTTATCCATGAAATTCTTTATTTGGCTAATCAACTCTGGTGTTCTGACTTCATTACTCTTCCTATACCTCCCATCATCCCTCTCAGACTCCCTGCCTTCCTTGAATCTCTCCTGCCACTCAAAAACTGATGCTCGATTCATGCAAGATAGTCTAAAAGCAGTCTGAAGCATTCCATTCATTTCTGTGGCATTTTTTCCAAGTTTAAAACAGAATCTTACTGCATATTGTTCTTCTAAAGTGTTCTCACGTCCAGATTGCATTTTCGAAATTCACCAGCTGTGACAATCAGGCTTTAGTAGGGTGTATTCCAATTCCTGCTGTAGCTGTTCATCTGAACCTGAAATCATGAAAATTAGTCAGTCATCTCGGAGAATGTACAGCAATAAGATACTGAATTTTCAAGAGTCTACTCCAATTTTAAATGCCTGTAAAAAAAAGTCAGGAAACTTATTTAATGGTCCTTTTATCGTTTGAATATCGTAGTAAATGCACTTAATTTGGTTTGATTTGGTTGGGCCTTACAGCATATCAAACCTTGAAGGTTATGTAAAGAAAAAAACGACCCAGAGATCATTTGTTAGCAAACAATTAAATGGTTTCAAGTATTGCTTTGTAACATAAACAATTCAATTAACATAATTATTTGCAAGTGGTTCAATCTCAGGTCGAGTCATACCAAAGACTCAAAAAGTGGTACTTGATACCTCCTTGCTTAATACTCAGCATTACAAGGTACGTTTCAAGGGTAAAGTGTAGCATTTCAGGGAAAGAAGTAGTGCCATCCCCACCACCTCGGTGCAGCAGCTATTGAAAGGGAGCTTTCGGGTCACCCTCGACTAAGGTCACCAACTTTACAACTAGTTTGCAGGTAATTGTATTAAAAAAAAAAGTTAAAGCTAATTTGTTTCCACCCAATTAAGTAGTGTCCATTGTTTGCACGGTATCCGATGGTTATAAGTATAGTTATCTAACGCTAATAATTCTGTTCAACACTTCATTCATTTGCACATAATCAAATGCTTCAAAGTATTTCACTGTAATACCAAAGATTCTTTTTTCGCTCATAGTTAAAGGGTTTCAAATATTCTACACGAATAGTTTTATTTGCACGGAGTTAAATAGTTCCCACATAATGCTATAGAACACCAATAATTCAATTTCAGCTGACGGTTAAAGAGTTTCAAGTATTGCTATTCAACATCAATAATTCTATTCAACAATACTCATTAGTTTGCACACAGTTAAATGATTTCAAGTATTGCTCAATAACATTAACAATCCAATAAACCTAAAACGTTTAATGATCAAACTGTTCTATTTCGCCCACTGATTGGACAGTAACAGGTACTGCCCCTCCAGGTCAGAGAGGATCTGAAAGGAATAGAAATAAACGGTTACATCAAACTTTCCAGATTTCTTGAACTGGAGTCTCTTTATCAGATACAGTTTCATCTCATGCACATTTCACCCCTTATCTTGGAACAAGTCTTATCTCTCTGTAGTGGGTATTCTAGGCCCCGCTGATATGACCCTTAACCTACAAACACATTTCTGCGCATATTTTCTTACCCATACTAACAAAAATGGCTTTTATCATGTTGAATCGTTAATAAGCATGAACAATTACCAATGTGTATTATTTGTATTAACAAATAGCGTTTATAACAGTCTGGCGATATCTAATCTGCATAATAATAATAAAAAAATGCTGGTTTTAATAATAAGGAATCCTGTGTAATTCATTCGTATTTTGTTATTTTATTTTCATATACATAAGTAAGAGTTTTGCGCACCAGTTAGATAGTACACCCCGTAGAGGTACTATTCAATCCTTATCAACCAAAGCCATCCATTTAGAAGTTCTGTAAAGGTACAATTAAATCCTTATCAACAAGAGCCATCCTTGTAGAAGTACAAAAGAGGTAGTATTCTATCCATATCAACCAGAGCCATCCTGGTAGAAAAACTGTAGAATTACTACTACTACCATCCTTGTAAAAGTATTGTAGAAGTACTCCTCAATTCATATCAACCACAGTTATCCTTGTGGAAGTACTGTAGAGGTACCATTCAATCCTTATCAACCAGAGCCATCTTTTTAGAAGTACAAAAGAGGTACTATTCAATCTATAATAACCAGAACCATTTTGTAGAATACTGTAGTGGTACTATTCAATCCATATCAACCAGGACCTTCCTTGTAGAAGTACAGTAGGTGTACTATTCAATCCATTTATAAAGACACCGTCAAGTATGTTAGCCACTACGCCACGGGGACTTCGCCGACATGAGAAAGAATAAATTATTTTGAGATGACAATAATGAAAAAATAAACAAACAAAAAACATATTCACATAAATGGTCTCAATTTTCATATAGCATCACGTAGGATTTGTTGTATGAAGGAAAAATTGATTTTTTGCGTGATTGTAAATTAAAATCTTACTATAAAAAAGAATGTAGGAGCAAAGTGTGGGTACCACAGTTAGAAATTTATATATTCAGGATATTTGTATATGGATTGATAATACTATTTATCAATGGATTCGAAATGGCAGCGTCAACATGTAATTCTGTCTTTGGAAATTCTTTCAAATCTCTAAACTCAAGAAAAGAAAGAAGAGTCATTGGAAGAACCGAAAATACAATGAAATGGAAAAAAAGGATAAACTAAGAGCCAAACACAGAGAGAGAGAGAGAGAGAGAGAGGGGGGTAGTGAGTGAGAGAGAAAGATTAAGAAGTTTTAACTTACTTCTGAAAAATTATTGCTACGTTTTAATTACTCTAAAATAATATTTTTAGAAAATAAAATAGATGACATATTTTCATATATTAACTGCAAATTCGGTTATATCTGGTGTTATTATAACAACGGAATTTGTCATTGCTCTGCAATGAACGCAGGGTTTATTATCGGTATATATATATATATATATATATATATATATATATATATATATATATATATATATATATATATATACAGAGAGAAAGAGACACAGAGAGAGAGTTATCTCGTAACCTGGTTTGGTTATGGATGCTCTACTCATGAAGCGTTTCGTGTGTAAGTATACCCTGAAGGAGCCAATCTTGTTGGAATTTAGAGTTTTCCTCCTCATAGACTAGTTGCCTTATCAAAGTTAAAAAGCTCAAACTACCCTACTATTTACCCATAGATGAAGAATAGTTGGTATTCTTAGCTTTCCTTGGTGTATTAGCTCTAGATAAAGGGTAAACAACCTTGTTCAGAATTTGAACTCGTGTAGCCGAGCTCACTTCCAACGATGATAACCGTTACGCCACCAAAGTATCTATCTGTCGCTTTCTTTCTTTCTTTCTTTCTTTCTTTCTTTCTTTCTTTCTCTCTCTCTCTCTCTCTCTATATATATATATATATATATATATATATGTTGTGTAAGTGTTTTTTCGTGTGTTTATGTGTATATGTGAGAAAAAAAGTCTTTTATACAGAAATACATTATATGTATACGAGTCACTTATCACAATTAAAACCTGTGAAAACAATTCTCAATCGACACAAAATCGTAGGGAAATGGTATGTGTATCGGACATATGTGTATTTACAATGGAAATGATTAATTTCAGACATCCAATAGTTTTGCTGCTATCTCTTAAAAACAAGGGGGATCATAGCAAAAAACATAAGAAGAACAATTTTTACTGACATGAAGAGCATCACCGTTGCTGTTCATATAACCAAATAGAGAGATTAAACTCGTGTATATCTTATAGCACTCAAAATGTATATTTTTATGAAGAAATGAATTCTAGACATGATATAATCTCAACAAACTTAAAGTAGGTTGTTCGTTCAATGATTATCTTAACACAATCTACCAGTTGAATCAGCTTTTCGATGATAGATCGCTTGCTACAAATTCACTTCTGTGGAGAAGCTTCCTTTTCGATGATTGAAAATAAACAGAGAATATTATAAGTTTTTTTTAGCCCTAAAATTTATGATATAGCCATTGAAACCGTTGCGTGTACATTGGTTTATCTATTCGGCTGTATTATGTTAAAACTTCTGTTAGTTAACATTCGTTTTCTATTCCTTTAATTATTTCTCTTAAATTAAAACATGAACACGAACAGATGTGCAGCTTCATCTGCCTACAAAAACTTATCGTTTATAAAATCTTTTATCAGGAATCCAAAAAGAGAATTGCATCATCTTCAGCCAATAAACCGGAACCAGGTACGCAATATATAAAATACAAAATGTTTTCAAAAAGGATATAGCTCTGTCGACAAAGTTTAGAACATGCCGACTACATCCGCTGAAAAGAGGAAAAACCACCCCAAATGGGGCGTCCTTGGTATGACACTGAACTATTTCTGAAGGTAAGGCTTCAATTCTAGCGAACACGGGAGAGTGATTGATGGCAAGCTTAATAATCAAATATATTGATCAGCGTTCATTGAAAACAAGAACAAAGGAATAAGCTACTGGGAAGCTGCAAGAACATGGATGGTATCAAAACAGAATGAATAACACCGGTAAAGCTTATAAATGCATTCATCTCCGATTGGTCAGCTAAATAGTTGTTGTTGTGGTTGTTGTTTTATTAACACTAGTAGTAAAAATTTATCTAATTCATTATTATTTATATATTTTTCATTGTTTAGAATTGACGAGCAGAGAGTAAGGATAAAACAAAAATAACAAAAAAAAACAAAACAAACAAAAACAAAACAAAAGTCAAACAAACAAACAAACAAAATCAATAAATAAACAAAAAAAAAAAAAAAGCAAACAAACAAACAAACAAACAGAATTTGGAAGCGTTTTATCTCAAGATTTTATTGTACCATCTATAGTTATTTTGATTATGAATAATTTTAACTAATATCAACCTTGCTCTAATAAACTGTTATTTTGTTTTATACAAATAAATGTAAAAAAAAAAAATACTAAAACAACTAATATGCGACAAATATTGCACAAACCAACCGGAGACACGCCCTTTCAACGGGGCCTAAAATACACTGACTATATTTTCTGCAAAGAGGTAGACGTCCACCTTGATGACTTTAATATGATACTAAATTCCCTCTGATGGTGAGGTTCCAGTTCTGAAGATGGGAAGAATGTGGAATCCTCCTTCATTGCCATTATTCACAAGTCCACTTTGACCCGAAGTTATAGTACCAATTACAGCCTCATCTATGTGTCAAATAGATCTGTTTTAATCAAAAATCTCTAACGAAACAACCACACAACAAATGTATATAATAATGTATAAAGAACGCAGTTCTCCAACTTCTAGCTATAAAATAACTCAAGACAGGTTAGAACGCCGTTAAAATCAATCAAGTGCATAGTTCTATCGGAGAGGAGTATTAGAGTAGCTTTATAAACGTTAATTGGACGTGTTCTCATAGCACTGTTGAAAAAGCAGTTAGTATGTGAGACCTGGCTTCCCCGAGGTCGAAGAGAACGCGAGTTCGAGTCTCATCAGAAGTTAATATTTGTTTTTGATATGGTCCATCGTTGTAAAAGTGTAAACAAAAAAAGCAATAAAAATTAGGAAGATAAGAGATATTAATTGTTAAACTTATTGATTATAATGATTTAGAGAGCTTCATTTAAAGAAATAAAATGAAATAAAATAAGTAGAAAAAAAAGCAGTTCTTTGATATTTAGCGTTATGGAGGGACTAAAGGGCAGATATATAGTTCTTTTTCCCTGCCAGTCTGTTGTAACCTGCACCAACACGTTGCTTAACCTTCTCTTATTCATATTCTTTTCATGGGCTTCTGACAGCTTGGCAGCTCTCATTTCCGCTCCCAGTTTATGATTGATATCTAAAAGCCACGGATTACCGTATAGATCGACTTCGATTCGCACACTTAGACGTTGAGTTTGTACATTCTGATTAGGTACGTTAAAACCGGGCTTGTCTTAGAAATTTTTAAAAAAGACGTCCTTTTCCTTTGGTTCTCAGATTCCAAAAAGAGAGTTAAGCTTAGATCAAAATTCTGGTCTTTCTGGAGACTATCAATCAGTAAGATTCTGGTCAGCCCCCGAAAGGAGAGATTTGTCATAATGGCAAATCCTACGTTTATTGATTACTTCACTTGAAATATCACGAAGGCATTCTTGATTCTTTCATCTAAATGTTCTGGGAAATTTTAGTTTGAATAGGATATGAAAGATAACCGCAAATAAGGATTAGTTTTACACAAAATCAGAATTGATATAAGCCAGCTGGGTAATGTCTTATAGAGACTGGGCAAAAGTTAATGAACGGAGTCCTACTACAAGGATAGAATGGAATCATAAAATACTGAAAGAACAATATTCACCACAGCAAATATATTGATTAACAGAGTTTCATCTAAAAGATTTTCTATAAGATCTATCAATTTTATACAAAATCAGAAATAGTTCTTATATTTATCAAAAATATAGATTCGATATGTGATAAATGTTCTACTTGTATTGTGAAAAAAACAAAAACAAAAACCAGAAAAACAATTGACAGCTTTCTTGCTGTACCAGAAATTCTTCAGGTCATGAGGATTAGCTAGGAATGGATTTTTGTCCGTTCTTCTGTTCTGTCAGAAAAGCTTAATCTTATTCTGCTTCGTGTCTGTTAGATTAAAAGACGATGCATAACCATTAGAGGGAAACATGACAGTTTTTCATCCTTATAAATTGGCAACTCTACTTTGTCGAGCAGATATAAAAAAGAATTCATCATATATTCAACGAAGAGCGTCGTAACACTTAGCAGAAGATACCATTAGTAAAGTAAGGTCTAAGCAAAATTTGTAAATAACACAAGAGTGTCTTATTCATGTGAATTGGCCAAGTCACAGATATTGAAGACTATGGTTGCTCAAACTGTTCATTTTTTAAGATATCCAACCTTTCCTGCGTCTCTTCGGATATTTTATATAACAATCGAATTCACTCCTTCTGGAAATAAAATAATCTATCTATCTATCTATCTATCTGAAAATGTTAACATAATTTAGTTGTCTATGAACTTATATTTTTTCAGTATGAATTGTTTTTATTTCTCATGCTTTTTTTTAAATTGAAGGATTGTTGTTAAAGATTAATGATCAGATAAAATGTGGAGGAAATTTTAGGGAGACTGCATATATATATATATATATATATATATATATATATATATATATATATATGTGTGTGTGTGTGTGTGTGTGTGTGTGTGTGTGTGTGTGTGTGCTGATGGGCATAATACAAATTTTGAATTTATTCTGTAATGAAGATGTCATTTATTCAATATTCTGCACATCTCTTGCTTTCGTGGTTTTAACCACAACTAATTTCGTTGTGAAAAGTGCTATTTTTGATAACAGTTGAATTAAAATATTTTTCTAGAGCAAAGTTCAGCGCCTGATTGTCTATTTAAAGATGCATTTCAGATTTTGGCCCGCCAACCGTGAAAATTGACTACACTGTCGGCTGTCCGTTTTCTTGACGAACCATAAATTCACAAATTAGGTTCAGAAAAAAAATTGCCATTTTCATTCGAAAACATAAAGCAGAAATTCGTTCTGTTACGTGATGTATTTCAACCGCCAAGGGAAACGATAATGATGTGGTCAATCGATATGAAGTGGGTGTTGTCTTCCAAAGAACTCATTTTCTCGGAAGGGAATTACATGAAATTATTCTTGAATGTATGCTTACTTCTAGAATAAAGAAGCATCAAAATAATTGAAAATGGTATTCTGATAGGAGAACAACATGCAAACACTTTCTGTAGTACATACATCCAGTATATTCTGTTTTTTATGTTAGGTTTTCGAAGCTTAGCAAAAGTCAGACTTTCAAATGTTGATTTTTAAAGACATGTTCTCTGATGCAAATTTGAAGATTGACATGTTTTTGTCAGTCTGTCTCTATCTCTCTCTCTCTCTCTCTCTCTTTCCCTCTCTCTCTATATATATATATAAGTACGTGATAAGTCTCTTTTGTGAGCATAAAGTTTACAGTTATAACGTAATCAAGCCGTCATATATTCAATATTTGGCATAGCACATTTTTTGTTGTGTGCACCATATTTAATTGACTTTGTCAATTGCTATTTTTCATAACTGAAAATGAATAATTAAATACATAGATACATAAATAAATAATAGGGAGAGTCAAAAGTTTTGCAAAATTTTGGTAACTTGAAGCACAATTCGGCAAGTCTAGATGCTTTTGCCGAGGTTGTAAAGGTGATGAATCATATTAAGGCTCACCTGATACTTCATCATCATCATCATCATATCGCGCAGGTAGCACGGATATCCCTGACCCTCTCTCGCCACTCCTCCCTATCGTTCATCGCCCTAGGTAGGTCTTCAGGACAACATCCCGTATCCTCACATAGCTGCTGAATGTATGTTCGTGCTGGTCGTCCTGCTTTTGCACGGCCATGTTTAGGGGTCCATAAGAGTACATCTCTTATGAGTTCGTCCCTGCTTCTCCAGCAGTGTCCTGCATGTCTGGCTCGTCTAACTTGAATAGTTTTCGTGATAGGGGGCAGGTGGCCGTACAGTTGGTGTCTTGTGGGGTGTTGCGCCAGGACTTTTTTAAGATTGCACGTAGTATTCTTGTGTAATTGCCGTCTAGCTTCTTCTCCAGCCGTTTTGTTAGCGTCCATGTCGTGCAGCCATATAGCAGTATCGATGTGACCGCTGCCTGGAAGAAACTGCGTTTCATTTTATCGGTTAGGTCTGATTTCCAAATAATCGATAACCTATTGATAGCTGTCCATGCTTTCGCTAACCTCGTTTTGATGTCCTTTTCGGTTGATTCGACGCTGCTTCCTAGGTAAGTGAATTTGTCTACTAGTTTAAGAGGGGTTCCTTCTAGAGTGGAGATGTCCCCCGTTTGATTATAGCACATATATTCCGTTTTGTGTGCATTAACATAGAGGCCTATGTTTGCTGCTGCTCGTTCCAAACTATGCAGTAGGGTTTCGGCTTGGTCAGGTGTATTTGCCAGTATCGCTATGTCATCGGCGTAGTCGGCGTCGGTAATTGTTGTTGCGGGGTACCTTCTGCTTCTTTTCTTCGTCAGTTCGAAGACATTCTCTCTGATTTTGTCAATCGATGTTCTAAGTACGTAGTCTAGACAAATGATAAAGAGGTACGGAGCCAGCGTGTCCCCTTGTAGTACTCCTGCTACAATGTCGAAGTATTTTGTGTCTCCATCTGGTGATCGTACTTTTACTTTAGTGTTTCTATAGAGAATCGTTATTGCCGCTACGGTTTCTTTAGGTATGCCGTATGCTAGTAGGATTTGTTCCATCTTTCCTCTGTGAATGGAATCGAAAGCCTTGATAAAGTCAACGAAAATTAATGTCGCTTGTAGGTTTTTTGCCCGTACACCTTCAAGGATTCTACGGATGGTTAATATTTGTGAGGTCGTGGATCTATTTCTTCGGAAGCCATTTTGGTTTTTTCTAAGTATGTTGTCGATTTCGGGTTCTATGCGGTTTCGTAGTAGGGTATTGTAGATTTTGGCTGCTATGGATGTAAGTGTTATGCCTCGGTAGTTTTTGGCTAATCCGAGGTCCCCCTTTTTAGGGAAGGGGAGTATGCATCCCTTCATCCATCTATCTATCGGATTTTGATTGTATACTGCGTTGCAGTGTCGGAGCAGTATGTCATCGAATTGTCTGGTCTTCCATACTTCTGGGGGAATTTCGTCCAGCCCTGCAGCTTTCCTATTTTTAATTTTTCTGAGAACTGAGTCGAGTTCTTCTTGTGTGAACGGTCCTAGTTTAATGTCTAATTGTTTGCTAATTATTCTGGTGATTGGTTAATGTGTTATTTTCTGTGGGTTTCCTAGTAAGTTTTCGAAGTGCTGTTTCCACAGTTTTATTCTTTCTTGTTGGTTTGCTGCTTTCAGTTTTGCTTTGGCTGTGTTCTTTCTTCTACTCACTTCGTTTATTGTTTGCCAGGCTATCCTAGATTGTCTATCTTCCACCGAGTCTCTAATCTTATCTATCTGATTTTGAATGTATTCTGTCTGTTCCTTTATATATACGCCTGCTAATTGATATTGTGCTGTTTTTAGTTTTAAGGCATTTGTGTTTGTTGGGTTTTTTCGATAGTTTTTGGAGGCTGTTTTCTCTAATGCACGTTTTTCTCTCACCGCTGAAGTTTCCCAAGGGACTTTATATTTAGTTTTGAGTTTTGTTGGAATGCATTTCGCTGCTGCCTCGAGGTGTGCATTGACGAAATTTTCATATTCGTCGTTTGGTGTACTTTTTTCGGTCTTTTCTTGTCGTGTGAACAGATTCGAAACACTACAAGAAAAGACCTGATACTTACCATGTGCTATTCATTGGTTTAGAGCACGGCCTTGAAATTTATGGATTTAGGACCTCCTGGCCCTGGCTGATAGTCGAGTTTCTTGTAAAACGAATGAAATTTCTTGAATCATCTGGTTACTGCACAGTGATCAACTGTGCCCTTTAGCTTTTGCACAAAAAATGTTTTTGGTTGCTTCTGCAGCATTATGGCCCGGTTCAAACTCGTAAAGAATTAGACTATGTTGCACATCAATTATATATAGAGTGAATCAATATAGAACGTGTCAGCGCATCAATTATCATTAATACTACCAACCACAATCAGTACCTCGCATGACTTGAGCTGCTTTGGTCATGTAATATACGTGCCATCAACTAATAAGTACCAAAATACTGAAAACCCTTTGATTCACTGTTGTAAATTCTTTATTTACTGGTGGAATGAATGCAAGAAATGAATGTAAGAGATAAATGAGTTCAACACCTTTAATTTCTTCCTATCTGGTCTTATCTTTGACAAAAGCAAACTGTCATCTTTTTTTTTGAAACCTTTATGAATAAGATCTGATAATATAATAAACTGTATCTTATCTGGGAATTAATTTTGCATTTCTTTGGTGGTTTGTCTGAAAGTTGTCATTTGAACAAAGTGTAGAACCTGTGCAATATACTATTCCTTAAATGTGATAGTAGTACGTACCCATATTACATACGGGTTGTAACCATTATCATCAAGGCGTTTCGACAGAATTAATTATTTTAACACTCTCTCAACGTCCTTCCTTATCAGCTATCATGCTTGCTAGGTCCTTTAATGTCCGCACAGAGTTGGTGAATATCGTTTTTTTCCTGGTCAACCAAAAGTGTTTCGTCCATGTATAAAATAGGAGAACGTCGCTTATGAGTTTTTTCATACTTCTCCAGCATTTCCCAATATTTATTTCTTGTCTTATTTGGATGGTTTGTGAGATAGGAAGTAAATGGCCGTACAGTGGCTGCTTTGAATTCTTCTGCTACCAGGATTTGTTAAAAACAACACGCAGAATCCTTGTATAGTTCCCAGGAAGCTTTCTGTTATTTTTATTTAAGAGATATTTTATTTTTGTTTATTTATTGCAGTATCATTTTGGGGATTGATAATGACGATAAGCTCAATAAATATAATAAACAAACTGAAAAAAAATCGTTTTTAGATGTCAGCATCGTGTAGTTTTTCAATGTGGTCATCTCTGAGGTTAGTATATAGAAGCTGACGAAGGAGATAATTTTATCTATATGTGCAGGATATTTGTCTGCTTGGTATACCCAGAGCAAACATCGATACCTTTTACTCCTCTTACTATTTTATCTCTCAATATTATTGTTCATGCCCAGTCGGCTGGGACTGTAGAATACACCGACTGCATGTCTGCAGAACGGTAACGCCCCCAAGAAGTGACCTGGATTTGATAAAGAACGATCTGATGGTGAGGTTCAAGTCTTGGAGATTTGGGCAATGTGGAGCATCCCTTCATTGTTATTATTTCCAGGTGCAGTCTCGCCCGGAGTGGTAGCACCTGATAGGGTCCTATCTATGGGCCAAATAGAATTGTTTTATATTTAAACTGCGTGCAAACAAATGACTTCTGATCAATTGAATTGTTAGAAATAGAGCTGTTTGGTCATTTAATTGAGTGTAAAAAATAACTGATGTTTAATTGAATTGTTTGTGATACATACCAAAACTTGGAACCATTTAGCTGTGTGCAAATGAATGAATAATTTTGAATAGAATTATTAGTGTGAAATAGCAATGCATAAAATCTTTAATTGGTGCCGAAATTAAACTATTGGTATAACATAGCAATACTTGGAATCTTTTGAGTGTGTACAAATGAATAGTGTTTAATAGAATAATTAGTCTTAAATAGCAATACGAGAAACACTTCGCTGTTTGCAAACAAACGATTAATATTGAATAGAATTTAGTGTTAGATAGAAATAACTGAAACCAACTAACAGTGTATAAACAATAGCATTTCTAGTGTGCAAAAAAATTAGTTCTGACTCATTTAAAATTCAAATTACATACGAACAAGTCACTCACAAATCCTACATGTATATGTATAAAAGTGTGCAAACAAATGACTGTCAAATGACTGTTATTACATAGGACTATTTTAAACCATTTAACTGTAAGCAAACAAGTGATTAATAGTAAATAGAATTATTTGTATAAGTAAGAAATACTTGATACCATTTAACTGAGAGCAAAAAAGGGATCTGGTTCATTTAAAAGTGTAATCAACAAAATGTGTTAACAAATCATGTATATTTTGTATATATGTATAAAGAGGATTTAGCATTAAATACTCAACAGTGGTTGATATGCCATAAAACCAAACCAAAAAAAAAAAACATACTATTGTCCGTCTTGCAGGTATGATAAATCAATCCTTTGTTAAGCCCTTCATTTATTGGGTCACAGAATAGTTTTGCATTTATTTTCTATTACCATGTTCACTAGAATGTACAGAATCACTTAAAACAAATAAATAAGCTTCCACGAGACTTAAAGACTGGTTTTGTGAAGCTTTAACAAATGTGGAAACAGGCAAACTGCAAGACAGAGCTCAATCAAATTCTTATTGCTGAGCAGTGTGAGTAGTGAATTGGTAAAAGAGATAGACTAACAGACCATTGTTATGTAACGAGATGACGTATTGGAGGCTGGAAATAAGCAAACAGATATATAAATAAATAGTTAGATGGGGACAAGTAGATGTCATTTGAAGTAACGAATATATGTTTTTACCAACCTCTCCGCACGAGTTGGGTGTGACACAATGTGCATTTTGAGCGGAGTTTAACCGGTTTGAAGTCCTTCTCCTAGACCGGTTGCCATATCAAGGTTAAAGACTCCAGTTTCCCTACGACCTACTCATAACTTCAGGAAGAATATTTGGATGCAAACTTTTGTCAAGAGAAACTGCTCTGTGAAATGTAAACAGCTTCGATCAGGATTAGAACTTGAGTCACCGTATCCATTTCTTACGACGATAACCATTGCACCACATGAATGTTCTATTTGAAGTGAAGTGAATATTTCCCTCAACAATGAAACATATTTTAGAAATCCAGTATCTTTGTTTATAAAAATACCTAAATTGATGAAATGTTCTGGTACTCTTTGCAGCCATGTTCTAACTAAGACTAACCAGTTGCATGTTATTTGGATAGAATATAGACAGAGCCAAGAAACTCTGGTATCTTGAAAGATATCATAAAAGACACGCAATATTATTACGAGCATCTTTAAGGTCACGGAAATACTTGGTTTTAAGGGATAAGAAAACAAGTGATTTGTACTGAAAATGTCTTCGATGAATACGGTTTTACTTTCTATCTTGCTAGTTAGGTTCGGTTGGGTTTGATATCTTGGTTTTATGGCATATTATCTTTCGTGGGTTATTTAATGCCAAATCCGTCCTTGTAAAAGGACAGTAGAGATACTCTTTAATCCATAACTGGGATGGGGATGAGGGAGTTCATACGTTTAGCAAGGGCATTAGTCTGAAAATGAATGTATTAGTATGACTGGAATTCGAACTTGCTTTCAACGATGTTACAGTCTAGCACTTTGCCACTACTCCAACGGGAATTTTCCAATCGATCTATCTATCTATCTATCGACAGATATGTCAAATTTTAAGTTTTCAATCTGTGTGCATTATCGGCTATTTTTATATAACCTAAACGATCTCAATTAATCCAGTTTAAGAAGACCGTCCCTCTTAATAGCATCTGCCACCACTGCTTAAAAGAGGTAAGGGTTAGATTGATTGCCAAATGAGTGATGAACGCCAATGAGCTGAAATGCCGTAGGACAAGGGACATTTTTGAACCTACCCGCTGGAGAAGGTCACTTTCTGAGAGTACCGCGTCAAAGCACGGTAGTAAATACCAACAGCAAGTGAATGTATGTGTATATATGCATATTTGTGTATGTATGTATGAGAGAGAAAGAGAAAAAGAGAGGGAGAGAGATAGATAGGGGGGAATTATGTCACAAAATGTTTAGGTTGAGAAAAACAAGGAGGAGAATGTGGAGAAAGATAGAAATTAAATTATCAAGATTATCGAAAAAAGAAGTATTAAAAATAATGGAGTTTGCACCATTTTTATCTTTCCTCGACTGATGCACCCGAAAGATACAATTCTATTAATGCACTGATACTTACTCATGTGTTTAAAGTATATGTGCGTGGGTATGATTTTACTAATTTTTGTCCATCTGTCCCTTCCCTTCCCTCCCTAAAAATATTAAGTGCGGATCTTCACTGGTACATGTGGATCGGGAAAAATTGCTCAACCCCATTGACATTTCACTTTACGATGCCTCGAGCACAGAGGGTGACCCTGATCCCACCCTGTTAAGTTCAATGGCTAAGTGCAGCCTTAGGTAACAGCCCCCTGAAGCTGTATCACAGCGTTGGGATATGCATATAATCATTCAACTTTATCAGCCTTTTATTTTTATTGATTTTACCGAGTACACATAGACTTTGGGAAGGTTCAAACCTTTATTCATGTACCCATTCCTTCTCTTGAAGAAACCAAGTAGATTTCATCTTTAAAAGCCTCTTTTAATGATACTGAATTTCTGTGTAACCAGAAAGGTAAAACGCAAACGAAAGATTGGTACAAATATATCAATATTCAACACTGAGACGTTTAAATCCTTTAGAATTCTAAAAGTAACATCCATTAAGCACACGCACACACACATGTATTTACATACATACATACATACGTACATACATACGTACGCATACACACATATACAAAAATACACCTACACACATGCTCACAAACACACATACATACCCATTCATACATATACACACGTACACATGCACATACACACAATTACTTTCGTAAAAGTCAATAAATAATATCTCCAGCATTTATAAAGTTGGTGATCATTTGCGGCTGCAATTAAAATCTCTTCAGAGTTCCTTAACTGAATTGAAATTACCAAATACTGAAAACCAAAACACCACACACACCCCAGCCCCCCAAAATAAATCTTAACACAAAAAGAAAAAAATAGATGTAGAGTTAATAGGGAAGATAGTGATAGAAAAGTAGACCATGTTACAATCCTTTGGAACAAAAACTAGAAAAAGTCAAGACAGAAATCGAAAAGGTAAATAAATTATTATTAAATATCACAACAGGCAACATCACTGAACTAAGCGAGCTTATTTATGCTGAAGTGAAACTAGCCTGGGATTAAATCAGTTTTCCCCTAAGGAAGTCGAACAGAAATACCAAACCTAGTCGGGAAATTAGGCTAGAAGAACAGGTAAAGAAACCTCAACAACAAGTGAAAGTGCTAAGGAAGGAAAAACACGCGAGGGTATGTCGGGGCGAAAAGAGCAAAACTAATTAGTAGACAAACACTCTGATAATGCAGCTTGAAGAGATAAATCAAAAGATATGGCTGAAAGAATAGAATTTAAAGCTACAGAGACAGTCCAAGCAATACAAACAAAACAGAGCATTTCAAAATAAGGAAAGAAATTTATACTAACGAGTTGGTGGAGAATGCAAGCGGACAAGCCAACAATGAGATGCAAAGGAAATAAAACACTTTTATAGTATTATACAGGAACATAAAGAACATAACTGAAAGGTAAAATGGATAAATAATAAAAGAATTATGATTCAAAAATGGATCCGAGGCGGAAATATACCAGGAATCAATCAGAGAAACACTCACAAAAGTACCGAACCGGCAATTCTTGGTCATTAGTGCACATTGACCTGCTCATCTTCAAGGAGAGCAAAGCGAGGCAAAAAACGAATCCTTAGTGTGTATTGACTACAAAAAGGTATATTATATGATCCCTCAAAGATGGATAGTAGAATATCTGAAAATGTATAAAATATCCAACAAAGTCATACAATTAAACACAAAGCCGTTAAGAACAGGAAAATGTGAAACGCTCGTCATGAAAAGAGAAAGAAGAGAAATAACGGAAGGAATAGAACAGCCAAATCCAAAAAGAATCAGAACGCTATCCTGATACGTAAATTATTCAGTTATTTTGTACGGGCAATCTGTTACAGAAATATAATGAATCTCTGATTCGTCGCTGAGAATACTGTTCATTTTTAAATTTATTGCAAATCACAAACATTTTTAGAAGATGAGTGTTTATTTTTATAGCACATTCCAACTCTATTCGGAATTTAAAATGATTATCGAAGATAGGAATTATGAACATAATGGATTAGATAAGGCTGGTTCACTGGTAACGAACACACACACACACACACACACACACACACACACACACACACACACACACACACACACACACATATATATATATATATATATATATATGAAAATGTACAAAAATGAAAAGACACAAGGTCTTCAGAGGATGATATTTGTTGAATTATTTAGATTGATAGCGATACATTAATGTAGCCATTAAGAAATAACCATCAACATGTTTATATATGAGTAAAATTCTCATTCCTAAAGTATGTTCATATTAAAGTGTGTAGAGCAGGAACCCAGTGAAACCACCACATTATTATCAAGGAACTTTTATAAGAGCAATACTCTTAAAATGTCCTAAGAGAATAAAACAATTTACAATTAAATTAGCAATTGAATAACAATTTTGTTGAATCTACATTTGTACAGAATGTATTTTTTAATCATTTAAACTCTCGGTATAACGGTATGTATGAATTATGAATTAGAATCTTTCTAAATAGAAGTATCAATATAATCATGGACCCCTGTTACAACGGAAACTTTAAAGGTTTTGGGGTCTTCTAGTAATTTGTCTGGCTGTCACAAAAGATTTTGTAACGAGAAATGTGCTGGAGTTATTTTTTACTTTGTGGTCCTTTATCTAACTACCGAGCAAGCTCATCGTTGCTTAACTTCTGTGATTTGACGGAAACTAGAATTTTCTACATGACTGGATCCTTTGAAATGTATTTGAGTTATTTTCAAAATATCTATATGGAATTTAAGTGAAAAGGTTTTTGCTTGGAATCGTAGAAATTTTCGTTAATAAAACTTGCTGTGTTCGATCCCAAGTTAAAAAATACCGATTTTCAAAGCATGCAGGCAGTGTCTGAAAAATTGGCATTGCAATATCGTTGTAAACCATATACCCAACTTTGGTCTGGTGCCAACTAAATTAAGCTAAGTAAATCATTTTTATTACTCTCAAAGGAAATGCATTTAGGGGGAAAAAAAGATAAAAAATTCAAAGTTAAGCAGATGTCGCTGGTTTGGAGAAGGGGATGAAACCGTAACAGACATAACACAATTAATGAACTCTACCGACCTCAGAAAAAAGAAAAGAAAAAGGCAAATCCCGGCCGTGAGATAGCTGATTGTGCGGAAATGTAAAAACGTTAAATTCCGGTTTTCAAAAAATGGTGTGAGTACGAACTAAACGTTCTTGAAATGAGAAAAAAACAATTGATTCCAGGATTTTAAAGTTGTTGTAGGCAATCTCATTAAAAGCTATTAGACCAGATAAAACTAACTCTGTGTCACATTTAGCTTTTGTAAGACATCAAATACATATTTACCCAGATCATATTAGTCTGGCACAATGCTACTCATGTAAAGTACACAGTAACTCACCCGAGCAACAGTGTTTTGGTTCATGGTTCAAGGGCCCAAATATATTAATTAACTTTACACAGACACAAAGCTGCAGTTATTGAGTCACCAGTTAATAAGCACTCACGTAGTCTAATGGTTAGTAAGCAAAATTCGCAGACTTTTTTTCTGGCCATGTGCCACATTTTAATAAATGACTATTGAGCCACTAGTTAAGCATTCTCGAAGTGAATTGGTTAGCAAGCTAGATTCGCTGACAATATTTCATGACTTCGATTCTGGCCTTGTGCCACATCTAAGCTAAATTTAATAAATAACATTTGAGCAACCACTGATGTAGTGCATTGGTTAACAAGCTAGATGCGCAGACAATGGTTCGAGACTTATTCTGGCCTTGTGTAACATCTAAGTTAAGTTTAATAAATAAATATTGAGTCGCCAGTTAAGTACTCTCGTAGTGTATTGGTTAGCAAGCTAGATTCACTGACCATGGTTCGTGACTTCAATTTTGGCCTTGTGCCTCATGTAAGCTAAGTTTAGAAAAAATACTGAGAAGCCGGCGAGAATCAAATCAGTTTGTGCGGTGAGTTGGTAATAATGTTGCGTACTGAAGCAAAAAAAGAAAAAAGAAAGAAACAATAAAAATTATTTTGGAAGAATGGGAAGAAAAATGATACAGTATCATTCACTCAAAAAGAAAAATATGATGAGACGTAATGGCTAAAATACTGAACTGAAGCATTATAGTGAGTGAGTTCGTATTTTAGCTGTTCTATTAACAACTATTTTTGGACTAATACCCTTGGCAAAGGCATGAACCTCCTTATTTTCCAGCTATGGAGTAAATAGTACGAAATCTGTTGTTTTAAGAGGATGGTTTTGGCATTAAATTACCCCAGAAGGTTTATATGTCATTAAACCAGACCAAACCAATAAGCACAAAAGAGGAAATCGGGAAGTGGAATAAGAAAGAAAGAATGAAGAAATGATAATAGAAGGGAAATGTTGAAAGAAAGATAGAAAGATCAAAAACAAATTCAGAAATGTCTAAAGGGTTAAAATAATGAAAGATCAGAATTAAGACCTGAAGAGATAAACAAGGGGGATGTAGAAATACAGAAGGAAAGAAAGAAACAGAAAAGACAAAAATAAGGGAATAGAAAAGATAACGAAAGTGTGGCAATACTTAACCTTCGGAGCATGCCTTCTCGCGCTGCAGAATGAAAACCTTCCGTCGCATGATCGTCTGAACCCACGCCGTGTTTGCAGACTCTCAGCAAATTGAGTTGAAATACATGTTCGGGGCTACTTCACAAAGAAAGAAACATGGCGAAAATACAAAGAGCTGAAGAAATGTTTTTGGAGACGAAAAGAAGAATGAACCGTTGAAAAATAAAAGATAACGAAGGAAAGAAGGAAAAGAAGCAATAAGCAAAAGAAGAAGGTATGAAAATATCGAGATAAAGAAGGGAAAAAGAAATAAAGAAGGAAAAAAAAGAGATCAGGAGAGAAAGAAGAAAAAGAACAAATAAAGAAAGAAGAAAAAGACGAAATAAAGATAGAAAGAAAATATTGCAACAAAGAAAGAATGAAAAATAGAGATAAAGAAGGAAAGAAAGAGTAAAAGAGATAACGAAATAAGGAAAAGAAGAGAGATAGAAAAAAGAAAAAAGAAAAAAGAAAAGAAGGAAAAATAGAGACGAAGAATTATCGAAAAAGAGATAAAGAATGAAAAAAAAGAGAGATATAGAAAGATTGATAGCAAAAGAAAGAAAGAACGCAAAATAAGCAAAATACAAAAAAAAAAGAAAAAAAAAGGAAAACTAAATATTCATTTAAAGGGAAGAAAACGACGAATCCAAGAACAGAATTATTCAGTAATCATGTTTGAAACTTTGTCTGTATAAACTGAACTTGAAAGAGAATGAAACACCAGAATATCTGCACTTCACCGAGAAATTTTTTAAAACTTTTAAAATACGAGAATAAGATATGCTAGTGATAAATGGAATCCCCAAGAGAAACGTGAAAACCTTAGAAATTATTTTTTTTCCTAAACAACACCGACACATAAAACAATCCTATCGAGAAATATTTTCTTTGGTTGTCTTCAAATATCTTAAAATAACAAAGTACATTCAAACAAACCGATATTTCTGTTGGCTTGCAAAAAATTGCAGAACAAAGCACACAAAAAGAAACCAACGTGTACGCAAATTTCCAGAAGATTATACCTAAATGTACATTGTCTGTAACGAGTTAGAAGGAAAGCCAAAAATCAGTTGAATAGATTTTTACCATTTTATATTATTCTGTTACGATATCCTAATAATGTCCCAGTCAGTGAGCATAAACTTAACGGACGAGACAAGCATAGTAATTATTGATCTACAAATTTATTTTCTAAGCTTAGCTTGAGGTGTAACCGTAGTGAAGTGGTTACCAAGTTAGTCTCACAAGCCATTATATGTAGTCAGTCAGATATTTTAATACCTCACATACTTTTGACCTAGTGCTAGATTTGTAACTTAATATGGTTGATCCTAGTTGTAAATAGAATTCCTGAAGGAGAGAGAGAGAGAGAGAGAGAGAGAGAGAGAGAGAGAGAAATAAGAACAAAGCAGACAAAGTGTCTACGAAACGGTCAGCTGACCTCTGAGGAGTCCGGCCAAAGTACTCGTTGTAGGTCAACCAGTGACTAGTGAATGACTACAGTAATTAAAAATGACAAGAGAAAAAAAAAACAGAGGTGCAGGTGTGAAATCACTGGAAATAGATATGTCCTCCCTCTGACGCCAGAAAGAATTAGTGGACGACTCGGGTTTGAAAGTTCATTGACTGAGAGACTCGACGAGATAATGACGAGAGTTGAACACCAGCCAGAGACGTTGTAAAGAGCAGTTGAAGTCCAGATGTACTGTGGAGAGGATAAACCCTACGAGGACACTCGTGTTAGAATTAGAAGATAAACCGTGGAAGAAGAGACACATCTGCTCTCTTTCTCTCTCTCTCTCTCTCCTTCCCCCATCTATCTCATGACATATTCTCTTTGTTCTACTAAAGCCGGTGGTTCAGTTTTCATACTCTGTTTCTTTCTCCTGAAAACTACTTAAAAAAGTGTAGTAGCGAATAAACTTTTGTGTTAGTGAACCAAACGGAGTTTTATGTGTTCGTCACATTTTACCACGGCGAGATTACAACCGGGTCCGACTACGACTTAAGACGTAGCGATAAACGCATAAACCCGTTCGATTAGTAGTGGTACAAATATCTATTTGGTACCATTATGGTACAGATTAAATTTGGCTAAGTAAATTAACATAACTAAATCTGGTGCAATGGACATGATACGCAAGTATTGAAATTACTTGCGAGATTAGTTTGCATGACGTAAGCGACATTGACAAAAAGCGCAAATAGAAACACAACACGCAAGTATTGAAAATAGGTCGATATTCGCGTTCGTTAGTTATTACTCCACAGACTAATTTTACTTCTATAGAATCCTTTTATCTGCTAGTATTATGCGCTATCACTTATAGTAGGAATCTCAAACCACAGATATTATCACATCTTATTGATTTTTCTAATAAAAAATACCAAGACAATAGCTTTAAATCGTTTAAATTTTAAAGTTTAAATGAAGTTGAGCAAGTTATTTAATAAAGTGGTGGTGGCAGGCTGGCTAGCCTTCTGTGGTAACGTGTCAAAGCCAATTGGGAAAAAATAAGAGACAAAAACTTCTGATTTAGCTCAATAGAACCTTTCCCTGTTTCTAAACTAAAAAATCATCTTAAGGATAAAATATGAGGAAGTGATATATATTGGAATGAATTGGACGGCGTAGTTTCGCTGCATATCAGAGGCTTTTCAGAGGTGCTTCGGCCAATAGAAAACTCGCTGCAATATCTGTGTTGAATGCCGACGGGACTATTTTGAAGAAAATGTACGCTTCAACTATTGTTCCTCGTGACACAATGGTCCCTTGGCATGGTAGTATATAGAGTTAGATATATGAGTGAGCATGTATATGTATATACATATGTCACGGTTAACATATGTATATACATATATATGCTCACATATATTGATATATATCTGTGTGTATGTGTATAAAGATGTCTTTATGCGGTATACAACAAAACGAAGACGGAGGGAATCTGGACGGGGCAACTTGGATTTGAACGAAGTGACCTTGAATAATCGTGGGGTTAAACGTACAGGAAAAAGAGAACGAAGAAACAGAAAACGACCTAAGACTTCCTGCTTCTCAAGTCAAGTGTCTAAGGCCCAGGTATAGTCAGTTGTAAAGAGGAATCAACCGGAGTCAGAGATACGCTCACGATCCGCTGGCGCCACTCTTGCTCGAGTGATTTCCTCAGGGATTAGAGGAAAGTTAGAATTTGCGCCGAACGCATAGTGGTTGGGTAGAGGACAGAGCCAAAGGAAGGTACCAAGTCCTTCAAACCGTATGTTCAACGTTTCTTTGTCTTATGTCATTTGTGACACCGCCTCTGGCCTCTAACCTGGTGCAATGATCACGGCGTTGCAATGAGAGGTGCACAGCAATGCTGTCACACCTTTCACTTTGAGTAAATTTAGCCTCAATTTTGATACTTTTTTGTACTTTAAAAAATTGGCACAATAAGAAATAACTCATAGTTGTTTTGATATTTATAATAATAAAAGTTATTTGATAGCAGATTTGTTTTAGCCCAAAGCAATCTCAGCACAAGATTTTTTTTCCATTCAAGGTCAAGCATTTTCATCTTTTCACTTAAAGGCAACATTTTATTGGCTTGTCTTTGGTATATTCAAATTAATCTGTTTAAAAATGATTGGAATTCGATAGGACCGCATGCGCCAAAAAACAACTCTTAAGAAACAACTACACAACAAATGTAAATGTGAAAGTACAATGAACGCGATTCTCAAACCTCTAGGCATTAAATAGCCCTAGACCAGTTGACGTATCGTTTAAATCAATGAATTAATCAACCTTGCTCTAGTTAACACAATTTCTCCCTTTTTTAAGGAATTACGTGAAAGTGATTTACATTTCAGTCATAAATAAAACTATTCACTTCTGAATATATTTTTTCTCTTTTGTATAACATTACTATTAATTCATGCACATTTTGATTAATGTGTTTTATTTATTTGTTTATTTATTTATTTATTCAAATCATTGGCCTAGCAGTTAGAGTGTTCGCCAATGGCCCGGGAGACCTGGGTTCAATCCCAGGTCGAGTCATACCAAAGACTCAAAAAATGGTACTTGATGCCTCCTTACTAAACACTCAGCATTATAAGGTACGGATCAAGGGTAAAGTAGTGCAATCCTGAGAAGGAGTAGCGCCTCCCTTACACCTTGGTGTAGTAGCTATCGAAAAGGGAGCCTTTGGGTCACCTTCGACTATGGTCGCCAACTTTACTTTACTATGTAAATGAAAATGGTTATATTTGTCCGTTTTTTTAAATTTTATTATCCTGCCACAAAGACAAAGTGTGAAGGAAATATACATAATTCTCTCTATTTTTACAACATAAAGAATTAAGAAATAAAGAATCCAAGAACCAAACTTTTGTCACATGGTTAAGTAAAATAGTTGTATTTTTGGGGTTTGGTGTGAAAAACGAAACTATTGTAAATATTGATTGGTTTCCTTGAATAACCCACAAAGGTTATTATGCCATTAGATAAATAAATTTAATGGCATAATAACCTTTGTGGGTTATTCAAATCCATCCTTGAAAAACAAAGTAATGGTATTATTTAATTCAAAGACGGAGGGGATAAAAAGATTTCATACCTTCACCCCAAGAGAGTAGAGTTTGAGGCACTAAATATGCCTAAATGTAGTTTTATTTAGAATAAACTTACGTTCGTTGGGTACAAATCTAAATTAAAGCAGGAAGATCAAATTACCCCTCCTGCCATTTTAGAGAATAAGAATACTAAATTATTGCTTTTGGCTTAGTTTTAACGCAAACTCCTGGCTCTGGGGAGAAATACATAACTATTTTATTCACATGGTCAGTAATTTCTTCTTGCCGTTGCAAAATATTTTTTGATTTTAATGGCATGTCAACCCATCTAAGTTTTATTTGGTTTGGTTTGGTTTTATGTCATATCAACCATTGTAGGTTATTTAATGCCAAATCCTTTTATACATATATATTAGATATATTATTTCTACACACATTTTGTAGATAAAATCTTTAAACGAGCCAGAGCTCATTTTCTTTCACGCAGTTAAATGGTTTTACTTATTTTGGTCAAATAAGAACAATTCTATTAACTATTAATCATTTGTTTGCATACAGTTTAATGTTTTCGAGTATTGCTATTGTATAACTAAACATTCAATTAAACATCAATTATCTGTTTACATACAGTTAAATGATTAAACAGTTCTATTTCAAACAATTCAGTTTAGCATAAGTAGACAGTTTAATGTCAAACAGCTCTAGTAGACCCTTAGATAGGACCCTATCAAGTGCTACTATTCCGGGTCCGAGTAGACCTGGGAGCAATGGTAAAGAAGGAGTTTTCTGCATTCCAGCATTAACGGAACATCACCATCAGATTGTTTCGTGTCATATCCAGGACATTCGTTGGGGGAATCTTACGCCTCTGTAGAGATGCAGTCAGTGTATTCTTCAACCTCAGCTAATTCGACAAACCTATTTAGGGTTATTCTATAACAAGATTTTAGAGAATCGCACTCATTATAGATTCATAATTACATTTTTTTGTGTGTAGTTGCTTCTTGAGCGTGTTATTTTCCACACGGTTCAATCCAATATGAATAATTTTCGAACAATTCTATTTGAACCGTAGGTCAAACCACTCCATGTCAGAGTCAAGTTGGGAGTAATGGCCAAGAAGGGGTAATTTGCTCTCATCAGATCTCCAGAACTGAAATATCACCATCAGATAAAGATCAGGTGGACATCCAATTCTTTTTGAAAGAAGGTCTAATCTCTGTGCAGTGAATACATTGAGCGTGTTCTAAACCTCACCAGCTTTGGACCTGTTGCAAAAAAGAAATGGGAAAAAAGAAAAACATACTATTCTGATCAACTCCAAATAAATCGATCAATTGATGTCAACTTGTTAGATGGCGGTATACTTCAATCATAATCAATTTATTGAAATTGCAGGCCTGTCAAACCATCAATGAATACGGCATATTGGGCGCTCACAAAAAAGAAAACAATTGTCATTTATGTGATATAACTAACCAATAGTCCTCAAATATAATTTTAGAGAACTGTGAGAACAATTCAACGAGTTCCCCACCCCCTCACCATTTACATTTTCTTTCATGCTCTGCAATGATTGAAGTTAAATACCATTGTTAAGAATAGGGAAGGAGAAACCTACCAATTTTCCTCTATGGACTCAGCAAATTTGATTTGGTCTACAATTTATTGGAAGCTTCATGAATGACTTAAGTACAAACGTGGAATCAAGGAATGAAACAGCAAAATAGAAGACCAAATACAATTATTTATATATTACGAGAAACAGAATTTACACTCAAACATTTATTGGACAAAAAAAGAATAAAATATAAAACTAGCTACAACAGTATATACATATATTGGTAACAAGTAAACAATACCATCTGCAAGACTTACATATGAGTAATATATATAGAAGATGTAATAAAAAAGTATCGAGACTGGAGCTGTATTTACCAAAACAGAAATGAACAATTCTTCTGAATGGTCCATATGTCATTCTGTTACGCAATAGATTGGTAAACTCTATCAATGACATGAAGTGTCAATAATTCAAATAAGTAATAAACTGTTAAAGAGATCGAAATATACTGTGAGTCATCTTTTTGAGCGACGGGCAGTAACCCCAGGGGTCATCTTGAATCCATAGCTCTGATAGGATAGTATAAATGATATGATGGAAATAGTTCTAAAATTTAGAAAATTCCTTCAATAATATATTTATATTTACGGCTATGTTCAACCTGTGCTCTCAAATTCCCATAAAACTCACGTCGGTGAAATGCATCATCAAAAACTTAAAAGAAAAATGTGCACATCAAGACGTAGTCTCATTGTTATTAGTCCCAATGGCTTGGACGAATGAGAACAGAGGGACATTGAGAAGTGACATGAAGAACACAAGAACAAAAATGGTGGCCAGAAGAACGCAGAGCAGAATGAAAGGGCAGATAAAAAAGAAAGAGAGAGAGAGAGAGAGAGAGAGAGAGAGAGAGAGAGAGAGAGAGAGAGAGTCAAAGAAATCGGTATGCCTTGATGGTGATGATGACATTTCTTTTGATATCCAACGAACCGTCAAGTCTTGAGAGGAATTTTCAGTGTACGAAATTAAAAAATAGCACGGCTCTTGTTTTGGGGCGCATGGACGGTATTGCAAATGCACAATCCAAGATTTCGTCCCCCAAAATTTCGTTTCAAAAGTATTGAGACTAGCTTTAGAATTTTGAAATAAAAGTTAGCGTTGACTTTCTAGATAAGTCGGTATCATCATTGTATATATTGCTCAGTTGCGAACATACGTTTATTTGAATTTTAAATTAGAAAAAGATTCAGTCTCAAGTCTCGAGAAATTTTCATCTTTTCATCACAACTTACTCTCTCTCTCTCACACACACACACACACACACACACATATATATATACGCGGAGGTTGATATGCAATTAAATAAAGAAATTAGAAACCATAGAACGCAATTCTTTTGTTTCTCTGTCCTCTGAAGATGGTTAGAGTGGGGGAACATTTTAACGTAAAAATATTTTGTTCATCATGAGAACTAGAGGTAGCTTTTAAAAATCAGTAATAATAAGGGTTACTGGCCCTAAGGGGTAAATAATAGTACTGAATTTTAGATATGATAGCCGTCGTTACTACCTAAATCATAACTTAAAAATCTTGATTAATAATAATTCCACGTGTGAAAATATACAAGATGTGTAAGTTGTTAAGGTAGCGAGATATCAGTACGTCGTTGGATTATAATGATATACCTTTGTACGACACTTGTGCCACTCACTGAGTTTACGTAGCTACAGCTCAGTGACAAGCAGAATAAGATAACTGGTGGCTACACAAATTATGGGTTTTATTTCAGCGTACCTTCTCTAAGACTTTTCTCATCAAAGGATATTTACAAGTCAACAGAGGTTTGATGCTCGAGCTTCCTTCTCCAGTTTTGATTTTGAAGTTAAATTCTTGAAGGGCTGCTTTCACCACAGCTGTGTCATACAGGATCCCCTTCTACCTCACACACACACACACACACACACACACACACACACACACACACACACACACACACACACACACACACACACACACATATATATATATATATATATATTTGTGTATGCGTGTATGTGTGTGTGTATAAAGCATCATACATTTTTAAGCTTAGCCTAATCATCTACAAGATTAAAGTTGTGTAACATATAATAAGTATCGAATTGGTCGAGGGGACAAGCTTACCGACAAATGTGCAAAACTAAGAGCTATGCTTTGGGAAAAGGAAAATAAGAAAAATATTAAATAAATTTATCAAAGAAATGTCCTCTAAGTGTATAGCAAGTTCTATCTTAACTGAATGCTTCATATTTGTGGGTTTGTGTTAAATTAGTTTAAACTTACGATATGTCAATAACTGAACTGCACTGATTCCGAATCCTGTTAACAAGGCTTAGAATACGATGATTGTATCCCGTAAAGGGGTAAGACTCTCATAAAAGGGAGTGACCTGCGTTTGACGCTAAATCATATCTGATAGTGAGGTTCCAGTTTTGGTGATCAATGAAGTGTTGAGTACCCTTTCAATGCCAACACTCCCCAGTCAATTCTGACTGGGAGTGGTATTACCATTAAGGTTCCTCTCAATGGGTCAAATAAATCGTTTTAATTTTATTCATATTTGATTGGTATACTTGAAGCAATAGGAACAATTTGAATTAGATAGGAATACGTGAAATCATACAACTGTACATAATATATTGGTATAAGATAGGAATACTTGTTATTATATAACTGTATGCAAAACCTTTTAAGGAACAGCTACTGAAAATATAAATATTAATTATCAAATGAAAGCAATCAACCAATCATATGATTGTTATGGGCTTTGTGATCCCCGTCGGGATTGTAAGAGCTGTATATTTTCAACTGATATCTGTAGTTGAAGTTTGGGTTCTGTTAAAAAAACCCAGGTCCTTTGAATGCTATTATTCAAAGCGGGAAAATCCTCTTTTATGTGGAAGATACGTAGCAATATCGACCTATATATACATATTTTATCTTTATGTTGCTGCAGATGATAGTGTTTAAACAACTTAACTAAATTTGAAATATATTTTGAAGTACAAGCGTATATCAGCCTTTCATACATTTTTTCGTAGCCGTCTCTCCATTATATTATTAATAGACACACACTGAGCTTTTAGAGATTATAGTTTGAGTAGCTCCTAGAAGAAGCATTAAATTTAATTAAATGGATTTTGTTTCCATAAAACTTTCGAGGGATTCTATTCTAAAGCCTAATAAACTATAACCTCACCAATAAATATTAACCGATTTAAATCATTGATTACACCATTATCATCGCATTCTTTCTCTGTTTCTGGCTCAAATCAGCGCAAATAGAATCAAACTGAAAAGTCTTTAATTCTTCGAGAGGCCCAAGGATAAAGCAATGTAAAATGTCACTGTGGTGCCTCTGTAATAAAAAAATTCGGTACATACGGTTTTCAAGGCACCGAAAGTTTCTCAATTTTTTTAGCGTTAATATTAAAAGTATAGTCATATCAATTCTAATATCACTTTCAATATATTCTGAAATAGCTTAATTATTCATACATTCCCAACGAGACGTAGAACACTACAGCCTCGGTAGTTTATAGGTTTAATACAGAGCTGTCTACTCACCGAATTCTATTAAGATAAGATCTTTAATATTTAAATACAAAGTAAAATAGAATTTGAAAGAAACAAGATTTGGAACCATTTACACACATTTTGTTGTTTACAGATTTATTCCAACGTTTCTTATATAAAGAGACAAAAAGTAAAACGTTTGCGCATTTTTGTTATTTACTAAATTTTGTTTAGTTTGGCCAACAGGCCGCATACAGAACGTTTTATTTAAAGTCGGTTACGCATCTTAAGTTTAAGATGGCTTAACTTCAGTGAGGTGACTAGAATAGGTTTAACAGCTTGACTTAACAACAAGCAATCTTTTACATAATCTTAAGTTATACTTGACGGAGAGTACCGTACACCTCTTAATTAAGGTCACCCTGCCGACAACTTTTAAAATATGCCGACTCTATCCTCTACAGAGGATAGAGACACTCCAACGAAAAGGGAATGTCCTAGCTATGACACTGCATTTTTAATGCTGGAGATTTAGAGAGTGTCCAGTAACCCATTCAATGCCATGACTGTCAAATCCACTTGGATCAGGAGGAGCCTGGTTCTATGTACAAACTTATCTGACGTAAAATACGTCAGTTTGACTTGTACTGAGAGCTTATTTTTTCCTATTTCCTGTGTTCTTTTCCTCACAGTTGTAGAAGTAACGACCCAAATAAGTTCTGATGAAAGGCAACTCAAATTAAGAAGATGAAAGCTGACACTAGTCAAAAGTTTTAATAATAATGACTGACAGTTGTAATCGCTTCCTAAAACTGATCACTAATAAGAGTCATACGATGACATTTTAATATCACGAGGGTCATTCAATAAATAAGAAGGTTAAAAAAAGCAAAATAACATTTTTTTCAGAATTTTTTCTATATTGTTTGGAATTAGTTTTTAGCAAAAATTATTTGAATCTCACAAACTTATTTTAAGGCAATTAAAAATAGCGTCAAAGTAAACAGAGTAAGCATGGCTTGAACAGAGGTCGGCCATCAAATCTTTGGTGGCTGAGAAATTCAAACTATTTGAAATTTACAGCAAAAAGTGTGATGTATAGAAAGAAGCATATTTTAATTAAAAGATATTTTTAAATGTGTGGTACTATAGCTTCACGACACCTAGTTGGCCGCTGGTCTCGTGATTACCACATGTATCGACTGGTCTCTTTCTCTGTTTCTTTCCACGCCCACGTTGCTTTCAGATCCAAGGAAAGAGAAGATGGATGTGGTCCAGTCGATGAAGGTTGGAATTCGTGTTGGAGAGAAGAAAAGTTGCCAAGCAAATTTCGAAAAATGACGAAAAAAAGCGTTTGTTATAAACAGTAACAAACGTTTATTTACACAGTAGTTTAAATATTTTTCATCAAACACCGCGAACTGGGGGTGAAAGTAGTTGACTGGCGAAGTCTTAACTGCAATTAGGCAGTGTCAAAATGGCTAATGCAATGGCAACGGATTTGGTTCAGGAATTCGTCGCTTAAAGAAAAGTTTGATATGCCATGAAACCCAACCAGCGAACCAACCATTTGACACATAGATGATACCCTTACTGGTACTACCATCCCGATCTATTTGACACATAGCATCCCGTCTTTAGTGTCATACGAAGGACACCATATTTGGTGTTCTTACCTCTCAGCAGGGGGATACAGTCAGTATATTCTACGCCCTGCCGACAAAGCGTATATTGCAAAAGAGTAAAATATATAAATACATTGATATATTCAAAGGTTTCTAATATTAATGAGAGTATTTTTCAGGTAGTTTTAGAAAAGCAACTGTTGTTACCATACATATTTTAAGGGAGGTACTGAAAGTGATTTTTAGAACCGAGATGAATTAGTAGCAATGCTCTACAATGTCTTCAGAAATCCATTTCTCAGGTTCCTTCTTTTCCTGACTTGGACGAGTCAGAACTTTTGTTATAACTTATTACGTGCAAATTTGAACTTATACTTTATGAATTCGAACAGAGCCATAAAGAGAGTAACTAAAAATTTGTTGCGTGAAAGGTGATAGAAATGGATCATCGTTCGGTAACCAGAAAGCACTAGAAATTTCGCTCAGGTTGTCTGGATCTCGAAAATCAAGCAGAGTCATGTAGGCCGAAAACGATGAATTTCGAGGTGGTGCTTAAAGCCATAGAGACAAATCCGGTAAGTAGCACAAGGGGAGTATCAGACGAGCTCGTCATCTCAGAGTCTACTGTGGTTCATCACCTTCACAACTTTGAGAAAAGCATCTGTAGTTGCCCAATTTGCCTTACGTTACCAAAATATTGCAAAACTTTTAACTCATCCTAGTAATTTTATCCCTTTTTTGCCTGATAAAACAATCTTGGCAGCATTTTCTGTGATCTCTGCTTCTGGCTAGTTGTAATCTTTAGGATCAGGTTGGATAGAATGATATTTGAAATGTATACTTTTTCTATTTTTAATTTCCGTCTTTCCCTTGATTCTATTTTGTTTTCATGCTTTACAAAGGAAACAATCGATTTAAATGCCCTCAAAGCCATTATCAGATCCTGAAGGGAAACGTTCAAATTAATAAAAAAAAATTGTTTATTGATTAATGGAAATGTGTTTGTCTAATTCCTTTCATGTTAACAGTTGGAGTGCTGCACAAGCCAAATATATTTCTTAGAGGGGGACAGGGAGGGAGTTGCACTCTCATCTTTGTCATCAAATGAACTGGGTGTCGACGAAAGAAAGAGACAAATTAAAAAAAAAAAATCAAGCATATTTAGAATATTCACATTCACAATGCACAGTTTTGTCGGGAAATAATTTTACTATGTACTATAAAGTCAATACTTCTCGCTGCAACCTGTAAATTTGAATTTCAATCTATCCCATGAGGCTTCATTATAGAGTAGCGTTAAGTTCATTAATTTAGCAGAATATTATCCCTTCATGGGGGCGATTCTCATTACGTTCGCCAAAATTGTAGCATGGAAAAGGTATTTCGGTGATGGAATTTCGATACCAAACGGTTAAATCACCTCAATATAATGGATGGGAGACCAGCGCAAATGTAAAATGTATCAAATACTTTTGAACATGATTTACCAATCTGAAGGTTGAATGTATTAAAGACAAATGATCTCTTATTTAATTAGATACTATTTTCCGACGAGAATTCTTCTTTTTAGATTGATTCAATAATGAATACAGTGTAAATACGAGAATATAATAAATTATTCACTGAAATTCAGCACTCAGATTTACTTTCCAATATGACGATACACCATATCATATGGCATGAGCAGTAACATTGCGTATATAACATTTAAATGTGAATAACTGGAATGATGGCTAAATTCTGACTTGAGATTTTAATTGAGGTATCCAAATTCAGTAAGAAAACTGTTGCAATTCATACACGCACGCAGGAAATCTCTCCAGGATGGTAGCATCTGATAGGGTCCTATTTATGGGTTAAATAGAACTAAACTGTGTACTTATGCTAAACTGAATTGTTTGAAATGGAACTGTTTTGACATGGAAACTTTACTTAAGCTAAACTGAATTGTTTAATATAGAACTGTTTTGACATTTAACTGTCTGTAAACAAAATCTATACTAATACTAAACTAAATTGGCCGAATTAGAGTTGATTGAATAAACTGAATAGCTTGAAATAGAATTTTTTTTACAATTAAACTGTGTGCTCATGCTAAACTGAATTGTTTGAAATAAAACTGCTTATTTGTATAAAAATAAGAGATCTGGTATTAAATAACAGCGGGTACTGTTCTTAGGCAGAAGGCAATATTTCTGCAGACAGCCCTGGCTGTCGGACTAAATAGTCTCGCTGGTAACCCTTTCATTTGTACATGCTGTATTACTGTTCTTTGTTAATATATTTGTTTAACTCAATTCATTTCTTATGAACAAGGCCACAACAAAAAACCAATTTCCATTAATAGCAGAAGAAAATCTTGTTTTTTTATGTAATGAGTTCGATCCACATTGAATTCATTCACATTGCTTTCTTCATGACAAAGTGAAGCTTGATGGATATTAATGAGAAATTCAAGAAACCTCTGTTGTGATTAATAAGAAAGACAATTCTTCTGTAGTGGTAAAGTTTATTAAAACAAACCTCTAAATAAAGAGACTGGTTGAAAGGATAAAAATATTTTGTTAATTCTTGTTCATATTAAATTCTTATAGTTATGTAATACCATAAGACTATTCATGATTGTGAGGATAAGAAACGGAGTTTCAAAAATTATAATGCAACAAGACATTTAATCTCCGGAGAAACGTTGCTCACTGGGAAGGAAGAAAATAAAATTCATACATTTAAGCGGAGTAAAGCTGGCTTGAATTCAGATTTTTCCTTCAGCTAGACTTGTTGCCTAACCAATCCTAAATAACTTAACCAACCCTACTATATTCCCATATCTGGGTAGGATGAAGAGATTGTTTCCTTTCTTGTTGACATTAACGCCAAATAAAATGCATCATCCGGAATTTGAAGAGTCATCGATTCCTTTTCCTATGACGATAACCATAGTGTTAACAACGGCTACACTCATACCCCGAAGTTGAAGTATCAAAAACAAAGGGCATTTAACTCCAATACTTTCAAAATAGGGTAAACCAATGCCCAAATCATAGACCTGTATAGAAAGACACAGCTTATAAAAACGTTGTTTTTACATTAAAAATGTCCACTCAAATTACTTAACTAATCGGTCTTAAATAAAATTTTGATACTTACGCAATAAAAAAACTTGGTTTCTTTTCAATGCTATTTTTACTCTAAATTTTGGGGACAAGGTTTTTTTAAAGAATTTTATTGTCAATCCACTTCCATTATTAAGTTGATTTACCTTAGTGAATGAAATTTTTACTGAATAATTTTTGCATTTTTAAAAAGAAAATTCCATACAAATTTACCCTTTTGTGATGGAATAACGAAATGTTCATATGGATGCCTAAGTCTGAAAAGGCGCAATACTTGCTTCTTTGGTATCATTTTAATTTCTTAATTTTTTAGGAATATGGTCTTACATATGAGCCTTCTTTGCAATTTTTCAAAAATTCATAAATTTAACAACCATAGATTACGTTTTTGTTTTATTTGCAATTGATTATAGTTTTAAATATTTAATGTGAAAACCCCGAATAAATAAATAAGTTTAATGAAAAAGACAATATTTTTGGTGTAGATGTCAGTAAGTGTTAGAAATAAACCTTCTAGTTGAGGAAAAATCTTTCTGATGATTAAATGCCTGACTTTTTTCTTAATCTTTATCAAGAATTATTCATATTGTTTTTCAATGTGAATAATTTTTGGATAGATCTTTTTTGCGAGGAATACGTTCTATTTTTTAGTTTAATTTAGAAGATATAACGGTACAAATAATCATTACACTTTTTATCTCCGTCAATAATAAGTCTATAGATTGTCAAAGTAATATAAATGAAACACAGAAACTGACAAATTAACAGCAATAATTTACGTGATAATAGGTGAAGAGCCTTGTCGGCTGAGGCTGTAGAATACACCGACTACATCTCTGCAGAAATATAAGACCTCCTCCCAACGAGTGTCCTGGAAATGATACTAAGCCATCTGATAGTGAGGTTCCATTTCCGGAACTTTGGGGAATGTGATATTTCACATTACTTCATTACCATTACTCCCTAATTGCGGTGGGGGGGTTTGTATTATCATCTTTCGTTTTATATATCTTGCCTTTCGGTTTAGTTAGGCTGAGAACCTTTCGGTTTAGTGCATGGGTTAGTTAGGTGCACACATTGAGCACAGGTGTTCATGCACGCGCAGAGCAGATGTGACAATCATAGATGTCACAATGAAAACCCCAGATAGGAAATGGACCGTGGACCTGAATGACATCATACCCCGAAGCGATGGGCTGAGGATTTTGGAATTTGAAAAAACAGTCAGTTGAGATTTGGGCTTGGACGAAGCAAGTCGATTTTCGGAGCTCACCGAGGCCAGACTGGTAGTTTGCGGCGGGGTGCTGCACGTGGTGGGGTCAAATGTAAAAGTCAACATAGAAAGAAATTGTCTCTCTCTCCTCATGTCGAAAAACCTTAAACACAAAAAGGAAATAAAAAATGTCGTACCTGAACCAAAAAAGAGAGTCGTAAGTGTTTCGATTTTTTTTTCGGATTCCTATGTTTATGAATATTTGTGAACGTTTTCCGTATCCGTATGAATATGTCTATTTCACGTATTCGTATCTTGGTCGTATATTTTTGAACGTGAATATATTACACTCAGTTCACTCAGATTCAGAGGTGTAATATCTCTTAGGGCCATATCTATTAGTCAAACAGAACTATTTAATCCTTTTCTATACATGAAACCATTTAACTATGAGCAAACAAATGATTGATATTAAATTAAATTGTTAATATTTTTTTAGCAATATTCAGAAGCATTCAACTGTAAACAAACGAGTAATGAATGTTGAATGAAGTTTGTTAGTACTAAACAACAATATCTGAAACGATTTAACTGGCTCGTTTAAAAATGTTATCTTCAAACTGTTCGTTTACAATCATCGATTGATTGATTTCAATGCCATGTTACCCCGTGTAGGGTCATTTCATGCCTGGAAGTTAATAAAATACGCTCATTGTACGTTTATATTTATATTCTATTTGGTTGTTGTTTCTTAAAAATACTTTTTAGATACAGTTCTATCAAATATGGATGATTCGCAAACAGCTCTTTTTGAATCATTGATGGAACCCAACCATATACTACAACTTTGTGTCCGTGTCGACTTTAGATAAAGGTAATGAATAGGTATTACACACTCTCCAGACCCCCAGAATTGGAGCTTGACCACCAAGTGCAGCAGTAATTTACGAAGTTTTTTTTTGCTTTAATATGACACAAGGCCGAATGAATGAGAGAGTCAATGAGACGCAAACTCACTCGTTAAGGTTTGCTAGTCTAGTATGCTAACTATTACATAAGCCGAGGTGCCCACACCAACAAATGTAGTTTGTATCATATCCAAGAAACCCCGTTTTTATTGGGAAGGGAATCTTATCTCTCTGCAGAGGATTTAGTCTGCATATCTTAAGTCCTACCGACAAAGTAAATTTAATTCCTGAGGAAGAGATCATGTACTTAATTGTTCACCCACATTTGAATATGATGAATTCTTCCTAAATTTTGGAATAAATTTTATCTCTAATATTCAAAATGTCATGATTATAGGGAATAAAATTTATAATAATTTTGAGTCACCTGTATAAAGAAAGGCGTCTTCTATTTCTGACGTAATCATTCTTCTGTTGTTTCTTTTTCTATTAACAACTGATCGTACATCACGCAAAAGAAACACGTCAGCTTGTGATTTTCAGTGTCAAATAATTATGATATATTATTCCCACATTATAGAATTCTTTGTTTTTCATATATCAATTGTATTTTTGCTTAAAAAACATTATTTCCTAGTTCACAACCTGAAAATCAACGAAAAGAATAAATTTAAGACATTTGAACCCATAAAGCGTGCTTGTAATCTTGTCATCGCTGAAGGAGATTTTTGCCGATAAAACAGCGTAACGCAACAGTTCTATATAAAATATAAGATAAGGTTATATATATATATATATATATATATATATATATACGAGTTATTCAACATGAAAAAATGTATTTGAATTTCAGAGAGAATAATTCCTTTAAAAAACAAAATAAATCACACTAGATAAAGTTCTAAATTAAAAAAAAAAATTATACCGTCAGATTTAAGTCTTTCCACAGCAGCATTATTGATTTCGTTTATTGATTTCATTTATTTCCTTTTTTTTCTCTTTCTCTCTTCGTCGTTCTAGCTCTTTCTATTCGAACCAGTACCTAAGAAAAGAAGAGAACAAACTAACACATATACGCACAAATAAATCCACACAAATAGATATACAAAATTTAAGTCTCTTGGTTACCGTCTCTTTTTCAAAAATCTTCTTTATCTCTTCCCCATGTGTAACTTCATTGCTATTTTGTATCTTTTAAACATTACTTCAGTGTTTTTTCTGACCAAATTTCAATCTATTTATCATTGTTATTCACCTTTACACTTTTTCTTTAGTTCCATTAAAGGATTTTACATGAACCAATCGACTCCCTGTTTATAAGTATAGGAGTCTTACAAGACATCCAAAATACATATATATTGTCATCCACAAACAGACTGTTTCATTGTATCACAACTCTTCAGTGTGGATAGACAAGCAAGATTATTTAAGCTGGGATCGAAACGCGGCTAATTTGACGTCAGTAGGATATCTTACTTCTGAACTATCGTCATCTCAACGTAAGAGAAGGAAATTTTCAGGTATATATTCATGTTTACGCTTATCCGCCCCCGGAATGCTCAATTCATGAGAAGAGCTTTGTATTTACGCGTATGTGGCAACCGGCAATTTCCGACTCCAGTGTTTAACCTATTGGACGAGTATATATATATTATCATCTACAGACTGCTTTGTTGTATGACAACTCTTCTCTCTCTCTCTATATATATATATATATATACATCGCTACTCTTATACATACATACATACATATATATGAGTATTATTCGGTCCAGTTAAACCAGAGTCGGGAATAATGCCGTCAGGACAAAAAATCATTCAACTATGAACATTTAAATTTTCCCTGTAAAGAGCTCAATGTAACTGACATCACAGAGCAATAATTTCTTTAAGAAAAACAAAACCCGGTCACATTAGGATTATAAATTTATTTCCATCCTGTTATGGGTATTGATATGAATCAATAACACCAAAAATAACAGGACTTCTTCAGATTTAATGGATAAAATAATTCAGAATAGACACAGGAAGCAAGGGTGGGAGGGGGTGGAAGAGGGGTGAAGAGTTTCCTCCCCATTAAGCCCACTTCCGGTTTTTAGTTTTTATTACCGGCAGGAACTATAGTAAATTAAAGTTTTAAATTCTTAAATTCTAAATACATTTCAACTTAAAACTCCAGATTTAATAATAATTTAGGGAAGTATAACATTCCTTAATAACCTTACGTAAGGATACAGTAATACTTTTTTAAATTAAATTCAAAATTTAAAAATGAAATTTTAAATTCAAAATTTATATTCCTGCCTATTAATTCAGTTACCCTTCCATTGAAATGTACGTACACATCACATGGTATCTTCTCATCTTTTTATTTATTTTATTTTATTCATTTCACCTCAAATCTCAAATTAATCCTATGTTTTGGTTAATTAAACATTATCTATGATAATTTGTCTATAGTTTAAATTCATTCCTATGTCTACATCAAGCTATTAATTCACATCGCTTATTTAATAATTTTTCAGGGTCTGGTTTGATCATTATTTTCTTTACCCTTTTTACCCCCTCCCATCCTTTCTTCCTGAGTCTATTCTGAATTATTTTATCCTTTAGATCTGAAGAAGTCCTGTTATTTTTGGTGTTATTGACTCATATCAATACCCATAACAGGATGGAAATAAATTTATAATCCTAATGTGACCGGGTTTTGTTTTTCTTAAAGAAATATATATATATATATAATATCAGTGATATAGAAATCTGATCTCTCGGATAAAATCGGATTTCTTCCAAGCTGTGGCTGTCTTAGTACTATTGTATGGATGCGCCACCAACACGAAATGCATGCACAAAAACCTAGATGGAAACTACACAAGTATGCTACGTGTTGTTTTGAACAGATTCTGGAAGCAACATCTCTAAAAAATGCAGCTATACGGCCACTTATATTCCATCTCATAAACCACACAATTAAGATGAACGAAATTGCAGGGCACGGCTGGAGAAGTTAGGACGAACTTATAAGTGATGTTCCCTTATGGACTCTTACTCATAGACGCGCCACTGTTGGCTGACCAACAAGGATTTGCATCCAAAAAGAGAAGGAACATGAAATGAGGCTGCAAAGTTTTAGTGAGAGAGAAATAGTGCAGGATGTGATACTAGGTCAATTTTCAAGCAGAGTAAGGCTGTCTTGAATTCAATTTTCCTTTTCCTAGATTGGTTGCAAAACCAAAGCCTCAAGAACGAAAGAAGATTCACAAACGGATTATTGAGCCTACTGGAAGGAGAAAGTCTGGCAATTAGAGCTAATTCCAATTTTACGATGTTGTATTTGATCTGCCGTTGGGTTCGTGGGGATCCCGGCGTAAATTGAAGTATTCAAATGAGCAGAAGCGTACGTAATACTATAAAGCCTTTGAGCGTAAGTTCCTTGCTGGGAGTTCCTTTATTCTCGGTAAATGACCGGGTGACGTGAAGATGTCTGCTATTTCTTAAAGATGTAAAAGTGTAGATAAGGGCGGCCAAAGTTTCGAAGAGGTATAGTAGAATAGCGGTAAGAATAGTTAAAATTTTATCTACATGCAAACGGCTCAAATGCAGTTACAAAAATTGCTACTTAGGGTTGCTACGATTGCTTTACTATCTATGGAATCATCAGAAAAAATATATATTCGCGTCGTCGTGTAATAAATCTTATACATGACATAACTGGTTATATAAACAGCGAGTAAGATTAGGTTTTCGAAAATAATCTACGAATTATTAAGGACATTATTCTTGTCAAGAGAGGATATTAATAGTTTGAATGATTATTTTAACGGCATGTCAACCCGTCTGTAATTATTTTATGCATAGAGTTAAGAGAAGTGGGTATATTGCAAGAAATTACACTAGAAAACGTATTTTTGTGTCGTTTCATGCGAGTTTTTTTACACACGTTTATATGATATCAAGTATTCCTATCTAATATATATAATTTGCAAACAAATCTATTTGAACTTAGGATGTGACCCTAATAAGTACCAAATGGATATTGAAGTAATGTCAAAGAGCTAACTCCCAGGTTTTTAGAACTGCAATAAGTAGATGCAATTTAGTGTCGTACTCCAAACACGCCTTTTTTGGAAGGGCAACTTGCCACTAAGTCCCGTCGACAGGACGTTGATCTCTCTAATCAATTGGATTTTGGAAAGGTTAATCCTCTTCCAAAAAACTTTTTTAACGGCAATTCAATCCACGTAGGGTTATTGTATACCAAAAGTCAAGGGAATTGTACTAATAACAAATTCATATTGATATTTTGGTGTTGTTTCTTACGAGGAGTTTTTGGCAAACGGTTTAATGGAATATGAATCATTTTTAAAGAGATCTATTTGACTCGTAAGTGGGATCCAAAAAGGTGCCACCACTTTGAGTCAGAGTGGATCTGGGAATAATGGCAATGTAGGGGTACTACACTTCGGATCTCTAAAATTGAAGCATTGCCATGAGATGCAGTTTAATGTCATACCCAGGTCACCTCCTTTAGGGAGTGTCTTACTTCCCTGGAAGGTTTACTCAGCCTATTTTAAGCTTCGCTGACAGCATGGCAAAAAGAGGTTAATAATCGAAATTACTCGTGGAATGTTGATAATAACTCATCCTAATATTTCAAACAATATTTAGACAACGCAAGTTAACTTCTATTTGATAAAAGGTTGAATGGCTGCTATGTTTTTGACACCAATTATTATTGTCACACCTCGTAATGGTTGTTTGCACTTAAAAGATAATTGTCGCTTTCTATTGGGATCGACATATACCGACTATAAGTGAAAATTTTCTGTGGAGTTGCATACAATGTGGTTATGAGTTCTGTATTTTATAATCATCCCTTATTAAGATCTTCGATTGATCAGAATAATAAGTAATTGCTGATTATTATGATCATGAAATAGTAGAACAATCTAAAATAGATCTGAATGTGTTAAAGATGCGTTTTAACATTTCCTCTTTGCAAAAGGGGTATCCGAATGTACCAAATACTGGCTTTAATATTTCTCCTCTTTTATATTTCTTGTGATTTCTCTTAACTTCGAGTAATTTGCTAAAAGTCTCTGGCTATGTTCCTATGTAAGCAGGGTCAAGCCTTTCAACCTCGGACTGAGTAATTTTTTGTCGGTCTTATTCTCACATTAACCTTTCTTGTCATATTAAACATTTTGAGACCATTATTTGGAAAATTGTGTTTCATGAGTTAAGATTTTTTTAAAATTTAGAACAAGAAATAACAAAGTATTTTTCGATAGATTTTTATTACCCGAGAAGACAGTTCAAGAATTGAATTGACCATAAGACGAGTAATGGAATCAAAATATGGAAAAAAAGCAACGGATATATATCTTCGCATGGTAGAGACATATCTTAAAAACCAACTGTTTAACACGTGCTGAAAAGATATTATCAAGGAACAGGTCGTTGCAATTATCAAAAGAAATGAAAATGTAGCCCTTGAAATGAACATAGTTAATAATAAAAGAGATACTGCATTGAAAAAACAAAACAATGATTGTATGAAAAGGTTACAAAAAGAAAATGACTACAACAAATTAGAGAAAGTTCAAAATCCAGACTACACAGAAAAAAAGACTGAAATCAACGAAATGAAACAAAATATAATGAAAAAGCTCACAAAGGTAACTAAAACTGATATGAAAGACAGAGCGTCTCTAAAAAATGAAAAACTATAAAGACAATCTAATTCAGATAAAGATGGCAGACTCTACCTCAGAAGATCTTCTACAAGACTTTAAAACAAAGCTTCTGCTTTTAAACGAAAGAGTATATTAGACTTCCATAACACATAAAATAGCTTTAAGCAACCCAAAAGTAAATTAGTGATACAAAACGAAATAGAAAAATAAAGAGGAGAAATATCCATACTTGATCAAATGAATTAGAGTGTCAAAGTAAAAACCAGAGAAGCAAGAAATAATAAAATAAAATATCCGATTAAAGAAAAATTGAAGCAAAAAAGGCTCAGCGTATCCGAAAATATGAAAAACGAAAAAAATCTTTAGACACAAAAATAAAAACGAAACGAAAATGGTTCTATCAAGAAATAGGGAAAGAGAATCTAAAAGAAACCCTCACGATTGAAGAATTGAAACCATTTTGGTTTAATGTATAGAGCCATAAAAAGCATAAAATGAAAATTAGAATGAAAATATAAAATACACTCATAAAAATAATGAACGACAAAAGTACGAAGATATTACAATGGAGGAAATTATAAATAGACTGAAACGCACACATAAATGACTCCACGATAAATGACTCCACCAAAGATCCACTAATAACAAAACCTATTTTAGAACTCATTAAAGCACCTCAAAAGATGCCTGACGGACTCACAGAAGGAATAACAAACATGCAAACAAAAATAAAAGATACAACGAACGCAAAAACTTACCGACTAATCAGATGACTTCCCTCAACAGATAAAATGATAACATCAATTCTAAAGGAGAGAAATGTGGAATTCAGAGAGAGTTAGAACATCTTCTCTTTGGAACAAAAACGACACAAAAATAAACACACACACACACACACACACACACACACACACACACACACACACACACACACACACACACACACACACACACACACACACACAGCTGCAAAGATCAGCTCGTCATAAACAAGACGATATCGTAGAATTGTTTATCCGAACAGAAAAAAAATGGCTTAGATTGACTACCAAAAGCTTTTGATATAGCTTACTATACAAATGGATTCTAAAGGTTCTAAACATTTTAAAGATATCTCCAGTTATAACAACATTCCTAAAATACAATATTGAAATGTGGTATAATAACCTCAGATTAATCCATGAAAAAGACATGTTCAAAACTACAAATCTGAACATCATCTCCCGAGAAGACTCACTTTCTCCTCTTTTTTCATATAGCTCTAATACTTCTCTCCATAAAACATAAAAAAGTACTTCTTCTTAAAAATGAACCACCAATTCAATATGGACAATTTAAAGTTATATGTAAAAATGATGACGATTTAGAAGGTCTACTGTAAATGATGCTACAAGAATGTAATTAGATCTGGACAAATGTGAGAAAGTCATATATAGAAAAGGTTTATAAAGTTCATAAGTTCACTCTAGATATAATCATGGAAATTGCTGAGTTAGAATACAATAAAACTTACAAGTATTTAGGAATTAATGAAGCGCTTGATATTGTGACGGCAAATTAAAATAAAAAGATCCCCGGGTGAGTAACCATTTAAAAGCGCATGGGAACTGGTGCATTTAAATATTGTTATCCCCAAACGGGGAATTTATTTTTCGCACGTGTGAAGACGGGGCGGTCTGGCACTTGATCCCTCGTAGAATAAGTCCTTGATCAGAGTCCTTTCTCGGGTATATATATGAACTGGAATATTATGTGGGGGTTAATTTAGGGTTAGACTGACCGCCACTGGCAAGGGGTTTCCAAATTTCACATTACACATACACCCACCAGGCCACTAGCTCTTCCACCCCTAGATTTATGGAAGATATAGACCTCTAGGTTTAGATGTAATAATATTAACTATAGTAATCGACAACTCCCGTTTCCCGTATATTTTTAAAGGAAAATATAGGACAACTTAGGTGAGAATAACATTAGGCGAAAGAAGCTGAAAAAAAGAAACATGAAATAGTAACTTTTTGATAGTAGACGACACAAATGAACAAACTTCAACACGTGGGAACATTAGAATATAACAATCTTTTTAATACACACGCGGACGCACATATTCAACATGTTGGTTATATTATCAGCGGATAATACATAACGATAAATTTCTTTCTTCCTTTTTTCTTTTCTTCGTCTTCCTTACATTGAGAGAGAGAGAAAGAGAGAGAGAGAGAGAGTAATTGCAATGCTTAAGAAGGTTATAGGGAGAAACAGTCTTAATGTTTACTTATCTTTTCGACGGGCTACTTCGGAGAGTATTTTCTCTTTCACGAGTTGACGGAATTTATTTATGCATACGGCCCTGGCTTGAAGGCATTGGGTCTTCTCCTTGTCCAAGATTCTTTCTGCTTTCTTTACCCGGGGTTTGGCGCGAGATTCGCCCCCATCTGTTCACGACGACCTCTGTTCCAAAACTGATTTTCTTTACCCCTATTTCCGCTGACGGAAGAAGCTCCCACTTCCGCCTTAGGGTTCTAGCCAATCATTTAGCTTTTTTCTTCCTTTCCCTGGTCACTGAGTGCCAACATCTGTTGGCTTTCACTCTGATCCACATTCTTTACTTTCACGGACAGACCGGCCGAAGATGATTTACATTACTATTTCTCTTTTTAACGGTCAGCCTTTGAAGGCCTACTAATTCAAACACGAGAGATAGTAGAAATTCCTTACTTCTCTCAGTGGGAGACCACGTGACAATATCAACTATGCTATATATAAAGAAAAAAGAAAAAGAAATCTGTAGAAAGACAAGAGCCATAATAAGAACAGAATTGAATGCAAAAAATAAGATTATAGCAATTAAAGCCCTGGCAATATCAGTAGTGATATACAGTTTTGTTATAGTAAACTGGACGTCAATTGAAAAAAAAGATGGATACTAAAGTTAGGAAAATAAAAATCAACCGCAGAAATCATCAGCCTCTAGCAAATATAGACCATCTCAACGTTAAGAGAGGAAATGGTAGAAGAGGCTTAATTCAACAAAGATTGACCAACAAAACAATGACTATAAGATTAAACAAATACTTAGTTGCAACAACATATTGGATACTACAGTAAGTAAACACATACGAAAAACAAGAAAAATATTCAATAAATAAAGAAAGCAATAAATTTGCTAAGCTGGTCGACTTCACACTGAAAGAAATCGATACAAAAGATAAAGCAAGAAGCTGAGAAAAACATATAGAAAGAAGTGTTAGATAATAGATAGGCAGAACAAATTTGATTGATGATTTGATAAACCCGAGGTTAAATGAAAGCTTGACTATGAATAGTTTCAATCAGGTGACCAAAATGGTTACAAAAGTTAGGGATAAGTTTGTCAGTCAGTTAAAAATCGTCAACGAGAGCAGATTGAATCCCATATTTATTCTTATTACTGACCTAGCGTTTAATCAGATGGGTGATATGAAATGGAAGTCACCAAGAAATAAAAGTAATACGTGTACATCAAGAAGTGTCTGAGTTGCTCTTAATCTCAACACAAAAGAATGGAGTAAAATTATGGCCTCGAGGACATGGAAGAAGAGGTACGGACAACATAGCGACTCGAAGACACAAAGTGAAACGATGACTGATGAACGAATCGAAGTGAATAGATTGGTGCTAGAAAATGAGTGGCCGAGCAGTATGATAACGTTATATAAATCCTGAATTAAACATATTTCCGAATGGAAATATGCAACAAAAGCATAACAGTCAATTAAGAAACACTTGAGAAGAAAAATCCTACCTAAGCAATAGGCTCAAAGAATTAGAAATGCGGTATCGATAGAGTAAAAATGAATCGATGACTGAAAAGTGCTGGACTGATGACAGACAGAGGGGCCAACAATAGAAGCACAGGTACACATTCTACCGACTAGAAACTATCTGGCAAGCATTGTGTGAACAAAAAACTATATCAATTGACGACTTAGTTCTCAGTTGCTCAATTTTAACATGTCTCAAATATTAAGAAAGACATGATAAAATAGGACAATGTATTCGTTGGAAAATATATAAATACAATGAAATACCGAAATCTTTAAAACACCAACCGGAATCAATAATAGAAACCGACTATTCTCTGGGACTGTCTAAACTGATAGTAAAACAAAGAGTATTAATCCAGATAGAGTGATTAAGGACTATAAAAGTAAAACACTTTGAATTGAATTTTTAGTGGCAACGAATAATAACATATAAGAATATAATAAAATAGGTAAATACAATAACCTGGAATTAGAAATTGATAAAATGTCGCAAGTTAAAATTACCATCATGCCAATAATTGAGGGAACCTTCGGTATGATCAAGAAAGAGACAGATAAACACATTAATAAGTTATTTAGCAGTCCCAGTCTACAGGGTATGATTGGTAAATTGTCGTCTAAATAACGTAAAAATGAAAATAAGACTGACGTCCCACTTTATCAGATATATTATAAACAAATTCATGAAATTATCTTGATTAAATATATTCAAAGAAATTAGTTTCAACCATGACCTCCAGACGACTTTGGAACTCCTGCAAGTCTTTCCGACTGTCTCCTTGTTTAAATTAGTAAGTTATCTTTGCCTTCAGTTCATCTTTGGTGTTGCTCGGAATTTTTTTTGGTCCTTCAAAAAACCGTGCTCCAGACATAATAATCTAGGGATTCACAATCTGCGGAGTAAGGTGGCCTGATATTAGTGGCAGTGTGGTCACAGAAATTTTCTCACAGCCAAGACTGGATTCTACTGTTAGTGTAGCAAAGTAGTGT
>OY757920.1:26367253-26599753 GCA_963585895.1 Sepioteuthis lessoniana
TTATAATAATAATAATAATAATAATAATGATACATAAACCTAAAATATATGTGGTACATGAAGATGACGGTGATACCAGTTGTAGTTATGCCGGGAAAAAGATTGAAAGAATTGGAAATCCTTAAAAGAATCAGTAGCATACAGACTGCGCCATTATTAAGATTAGTTAGAATACACAGAAGAGTCTTGAACACCTGAAAAGATTTAATCTCACTTAAACTTCAGGGAAAGACCACAAATTAAAGCTGGTTTCAAAAACTGGATAACGAAAACACCCACCCACCAATAATAATAATAATAACAACAATAATAACAATAATAAAAAGAATAATAATAATGATAATGATAATAGAGAAACGGAATCTCTCCTAATAGCAGCACAGGACAACGCCATAAGGACCAATCATACCAAAGCGAGAATAGTAAGACGCAAGAAAACAGAAACGAAACAATCAATCACACAATAAGCGAATGCAGCAAATTAGCACAGAAGGAGTATAAAGCGAGACACGATTGGGTCGACAAGGTGATCCACTGGGAAATGTGCAAGAAATTGAAATTTGACCATACTAACAAATGGTATATGCACAACTCAGCACCTGTCCTAGAAAATGATACACATAAACTCCTATGGGACTTTAACATACAAATGGATCACCTAATCCTGGCCAGAAGATCAGACCTTATAATAATCAACAAAAAAAGAGAACTAGCAAAATTGTCGACTTTGGTGTCCCGGTGGACCACTGAATAAATCTGAAGGAATGAGAAAAGAAGGATAAGTACCACGACCTTACAAGAGAATTGAAAAAGCTGTGGAACATGAAAGTGACGATAATGCAAATTGTGATTGGTGCTTTTGGCACAATAACTAAAGGATTATTAAAAGGCCTGGAGGACTTGGAAGTCGATGTACGGGTAGAGACTATTCAAATGACAGTATTGTTAAGAACGGCCAGAATCCTGAGACTAGTCCTGGAGACTTGAGGAGACTTGCTGTCACTCAAACTCCAGTGAAAAACCATCAGCTAACACTGATGTGAAAAACTCTAAAGGAGAAAAAAATAATTATAATAACAAAAATAGAATTAGCAAAATTGTGGAAGAATAAATACCTCGACCTTGCAAAGGGAATTGAAGAAACTGTGGAACATGAAAGTGACATTTAAACCAATTGTAATTGGTGACTTTGGTACAGTCACCAGAGGATTAATGAAGAGATTGCAAGGCTTGGAAATAAGAGGACGAGTAGAGACCATCAAAACTACTGCATTATTGAGATCAGCCAGAATATTGAGAAGAGTCCTGAAAACTTGAGCCCATCAGTTAATGTGAAAAACTTTCAAAGAGTAATAATAAACATCATTATGAAAATATCGTAAAAAAATGGGCGGTCTTATCTTTCAAGACAATATTCTGTTCAATTTCTAAATACAAATACTACTAAATACAAAAACATTTTATATATATATATATATATTTGTTTGCGTATGTATGTGTGTGTTTGTATGTAACAGGAACTAACAAAAACACACACACTTATATAGCCCAATCAACTGGGGCTGTAGAATACATCGGTTGCTTCTCTGCAGAAGGGTAAGACCACCCCCCAACGAGTGTCCTGTTAATGACACTAAACAATCTAATGGCGAGGTTCCAGTAATGCTGGAGATTTGAGGAATGTGGGGCACCCCTTCATTGCCATTGCTTCCAGGTCCAATCTGGATTGGAATGGTAGCACCTAATAGGGCCCTATCTATGGGTTGAATAGAACTAACTGCACACTTATCCCAAACTGAATTATTTGAATTAGAACTATTTGACTAAACTGATTAGCTTGAAATAGAAATGTTTTTGACAATTAAACTGTACTTACATTTAAACTGCGGGTTTATGCTAAACTGAATTGTTTGAAATGGAACTGTTTTTGACATTGAATCTCAACTTACACTAAACTGAATTGTTTAATATAGAAATGTTTACACATTTAACTGTGTGTAAACAAAATATCTACTTATACTAAACTGAATTAGCTGAGTTAGAACTATTTGAATTAACTGAATAGCTTGAAATAGGAATGTTTTTGACAATTAAACCGTGTACTCATGCTAAACCGAATTGTTTGAAATAGAACTATTTGCTTTAAAATGTATTTGACATTAAATAACCTACAAATAACCTACAAAGGTTGATATGCCATAAAACCCAAACAACCAAAGCAAACCAAAGCAAACCAAACACACTTATAAATATACATATATAAGATGGAAAAAAGAATATAAAACAAAAAAATTCTAAGAATAATAACAAGCAATCAATAAAACAGTATGTAGCATTGTTACTAAATTAGAGCCATGACACTTGAGACCAGCCAATTAGACTTCGCTAGAGAGAATACGTGACAAACTCAAACTGCGCCATTGGTATCAGAGGATGCATATGGAAAAGTATTGAAAACATTTCACTGACAATTTAATAAATTCTTCCTACACACTTGTTTGAATAGGTACAGACGTATATTGTTTATAGTAACAATTTTACACTTATGAATAAAATATATCATTTCCTTAGTTTTGCTCAAGCAAAATACATTCGTAAAGTAACCAACAGCGACCGAACTCACTCCAGTAGATTCCTGACCCTTAGATCATGATGAGGTGTTCGTGTTAAGTACTCAGCCATAATCCTGTTTTTTGTCTCCCGCAGAAATTTATTCTTTGATCGTAAATGCTTGACTGATGTGTCCAGTCTACAAATTCTTCCTCGAGCTACACCATGGCTGATAATCTATGTTAAGAAGATCTGGGAAACAAATTGATGATGCCAAGTTAACCAACTTAAAAGAAAAATGATCGATATATTTAGGTCAGTATAGCACAAGTATTATATAATTGGGAATTTCACAAAAAAGAAGGTTGTCAGTTTATCCCACTGTCAGAAAAGAACACGTTGGTAACCCCAATTTGCAAAAAATCAAACAAACAAAAACACTCACGTTTATTTACCAATGTTATGCTTTCTCCTTCTGATCGGCCTCAAAAGTCAGACGTAGTGTGGCTTGTCTCAGTCCAGGGAGGAAAGGAAAAAACCCTCTCATTTATAAGCCGTTACCACCCTAATGGTTTGGGGATCAGTTTCACTTAAGTCCCAAACAAATGGATTTTACATTAGGATCCTTGGTTCCAACTGGCTAGAATTCCACACGATTGCCTCTAACCAATAGACCACTACAGCGCGATTTTCATGCTTCCACAAATCCCTGATATATCCAGAGTGCCGAGATCAGTGGGAAACAAATGGACGATTTCGGCATCTATTCGTAATTTCTTATCTTTAGATTATAATGAGTTGTTCAGTTTAGTTACTATACCATTAATTCTGTTGTGTTTGTGTTCTTTTTCGATCGTAATTTCTTGATTGATGATTCTTGGCTTCAAATTTTTCTTTGCGATAAATTCGAGATAATAAACTCTCGGTGAGAGTCGAACTCAATAGCAAGTTAAACGTACAACTTCTCCAACCAAATGAGCCACCGACAGTTACTAGTTGAGGGAAATCAAAATAAAAACTTTTAAATTCACCCTTCACTTTATTCTTGATCTCTCTCTCCATGCCATATATGCTTTTATATAGTTACACTTGTATTATTAGTGGTACATTGTAATTGTTTTTATTTTTGGATAAAACATTTTCAACCATCAATTATAGATATCGTTTTATTGATCTTAATTTTTAGTTGTTCCTTGTTTCATAGATGACAATTCGAATGAGTAGCGATTAAAAATGAAGGCAACGTAAAAAATAAGGAAAAGGGAGATAATCCGATAGCTTAAAAATCTGTATTCAAAATCGTAGTTTTTATCAGGGCTCGAACACGCAGTATTTCTAATGGTTGTTCTCCACTTGGAAAAATGGCGTCATCATCTCACACTCACATGTTGTCCCTCCTGCCGGGGAGATGATTATTTTCCGACACTCAAGAGGAAGATACGAGGATACAGTCAATTATAGCCTCTTCAGAGGGTATGAAATGTAGAAACTCTTCGATTTACCCATTCCAATGTAGCAAATAAAAAAACAAAAAAAAAAAATAAAAGATGATATGCGTGATCATTATAAAATGTGCAAAGAAACGCAGTAAGCATTATGCATCTGAGCGCAATATATTTATACCTACTGTGAATTATTGAGATTGAATTATCACTAATACACGTCATGCATCGTATCTTTTCAGAGCAGAGCTGATCTCAATGTGAGGAAAAAAAGCCCAAAAAAGCCCCCCCCCAAAAAAAGAATTAATATTGATATATCCGAAATGGAAAATATAAGCATTCTTCAGCTGAAACGTAATGCATAATGTAACATTTCAGCTCAATTAAAAAAAAGAAGATAAAAGAAAAAAAAAATATAATGGTGACAAGTTAAATGATGTATCTTTCATTTTCCCTCTCTCATAGGGTTTTGTTTTCCGTGATCCCACTGACTTCAAATTGTAACTGGCCCATAAAAATGATTCCCAGATATTATGTACTGGTTAAACTATCCGTCTACTCTGAGCAAGAGTTAAACACTAAAAGATTGATTGGTTTGATTGATTTTAACGGCTCACCAAAAATTGTAAAATTTTATTTTTCTCTTTTTGGAAATAAAGGCATTATCAACTCGTCTAGGGTTATTTTATACATAGAAGTTAGGGAATCGCATTCATTGTACCTTTCTATTTTCATGATTTGTGTTGTTTCCAAGAGATTTTGTTTTGCATACGGTGCTATTAAATAGAAATACTTTTCAAACAGTTCAATTCGATCCATAGATGGGACTCCCGCAGGTACTACCACCCCAGGTCAGAGAGTACCTGGTAGTAAAGTCAATAAAGGGGTACTCCATAATTTTCAGATCTTCAGAAATGCAGCATCACTATCAGATGAAGGTTTCTGCCATACTCAGGGCGCTCTTATGGGGGTGTTCTCTTCCTTTGAATAGGATACCGTCAGAGTTTTTGAAGTCTTACCGACAGGGAAAAACGATTAAAAGAATTCCTGCCATTTTTTTTTTCATTTTTCTAAACATCCATTTTAGTATCTTAGTTTTTAATTAAACTTTACAAACAGTAATTTTTACTAGTGATGATATAAATTTACTATACAAAATATAAATCACAATGTCAGAAGAGGGAATTACCAGTTATATTTTTATATAATAAAATTAATATACTCCTGCGAAAAAATCCAAGAAGTTTTGTACAGAAATACTACCGTTTAATTTAAGAGATTAATTGGTTAAAACATTTTTGTTTTTGACCGGATTGTTTGTCCCAACCAACCAATCACCAATCATTCAATGTAATTAAATTTCACACTACAACTTGAAGAACTATATACATAACTCATAATTTTCAAATGAATTTGAATAATTATTTTTGCAAGATAATTCGTTATTGTGACACTTAAAGTTTCCAAATTAGATGATTTATTACATCTTGCAGCAACATAGCTTTTCGATCCATGGATTTAATAAGCATGCATGCTAAATTCAGAGTAGACTATGTTCTTTAGTCTTGCTTAGCAATTAGTCTAGGAGAAGGAAAACATTGAATTCAAACCAACTGTACACTGTTTAAAAATCACCTTGTATAGTATCCTGCCATCTGGTGAAAGACTTGGGTAAACAAATACTCTCATTCTAAAAAGTTATTATTTAACAATACCAAAACCAATATTTACAACAAAAAAGCTTACTATGGCACATAGCCACTCTAATTGAACACCAAAGGAAAAGTGAAGACATTAGATTAGCAATTATTTCCGATTGTAGCGTCACGGCAAAGATGTTGCAAGATTAATACAATGAAGATATTTACCACAATAGTGCTTTGGCTGATATAAAACTACAATAATGGAACACACAGAGAAAATAAGACTCATTAGATTAATCATGGGAGACTATGAAATGCTTGCAAAACTAGCTTCACTGAAGGCGTCCTACAAGTCTAATAAAATGTAAGAGCGAATGTTAGATTATTCACTTAAGTCTGGCATTTTCATACGATTATCTGACTGTAAAAGTTGGAAATGAGTATAACCGCTTTTTGGTTACTATCTGCGTAAGCGAAGTCGTAATGGGAGAGTGGTTCCTTTAAGTTCTCATCTTCGTCAATCATAACGTACCGATGAGAAGGTATTTGGTAAAGACTTTTGATGATTTTTGGACAAAGAAAATGGTGGAATATAGAATCTTGTTAGAGTAATATTTTCATACGATTGTCCGACTGAACAATGTAAAGGTTGGCTATGAGGATAACTAATTTTTGTTACTATCTGAGCAAGTGAATTGTTATGGGAGAGTGGTTTCTCTGAATTCTCTTCTTCGTCAAAAATTATAGTATGACGATGACAAGGATTATTTTGTTGAGGTATAAGTTGTTACGATAAAGCAAAGATTGTGGTGGGAATTGTACGAATTGAATATCAGGATTTGTTACTGGAACTTGCGAATGTGTTACATATTAGTTTAGTGAAATCCTTTGTGGACGTGTTGTGTAGGTGATTTAAATGACTCAACCGTTAAGCGGGTGGAAATATATGGCAATGTCACCCATTATGACTCTAGATGTGATATGAATGCAAGGTCATGCTTGGATTAAGAAGTCATGTAAGAAGATGATACTGGGAAAATAGTTTAAACATTGAGTTTGCTCCGAATCGTCGACTTGCACACATTTGTTATAATGGGTCTCCGTGATTTTTCCCATCCATTGAACCACTTCCCGATATAAATGGATAGTATGTATTGAAGAAATAATAAATTAAGAAGTACACGAAAGAAGTTTCTTGTTCATAATTCCTGGCAAGAAATGTTCTCTGAATTGACAGATGAGCCATCAAACAAGTGAGAGTCATAACGATAAACGACAATCGTATAAAAAAGATGAGACGTAAGCATCTAACAAATACAATATCATGGCAGACAGCCTACAAGATTGATGCATTGTAGATATATACTGCAGAAGATTAAAATTAGAGAACTGATGGAAGAAATAGGATGCATTAGATCATTAATGTAAGACAACCAATTTGCTTGCAAAACCAGCTTCACTGCAGGCGCCCTACAAATGTAATAGAATGTAAAACTGAATATGTGATTACTAAGGTTGGCCTTTAGTACAGACATCAAAAATCAAACTCATGTACACCCTTGTCTCAATCTTTCTGTATTGCGCGTGAACCCCGGAGTCTATCTTCAGAGATGCATTGAAACCCCTGAGATGAGAGATGTGATATTCATCTTTATTAATAGATACAAAAAATGAATGCTGTTTAAAAAAGACCCGTCGTAAAGCAGATACGTGCTGTTCGTCATTTTAAATTCAACGACAATTATGAGTAATTGAAAACCAGAATATATAGACATGAATGAAATTTTATAGTGAAATCAAAATTCATGACGTGAGCAAAATAACGAATGCATTCGTGCAGAAAGCACTTAGACAATTTTGTGCCTTTTTGATTTTGCATTATTTGCAATAAAATCACAAATGTTGGTTGGGAGAGCAAGATGAAACGCTAGAGATCTGTTCATAACTAGGATTGAAGAAATAAAGTCAGTTTTATGTGATGGACATGGTAAATAGAAATCTTGTAGTAGTTGGCTATGTCTAAAAGAAAAAAATGGACGGATAGCATACTAGAAAACTATTTCTAGCTTCCCTTTCAAAATTAACGCATTCAAATAATCCTACTTAAAATAATTACTGTTCTCATCAGAAATGATACAATTATTTACATTTTAACCTGCATCATAACGTAAAAACCCTTTCCGTAGAAATGCCAGAGATGTTTTAATACGTATTTACCCAACTCCTCCATCATGGGGAAAATCTAGCGGAACAAGGGCAGCAGAGTTGATAAGGTAAAACATTTGTATTCTTCTATACTCAGAACCAAAATATTTCTCGATGTATATTTAACCGACTCTTTCGCCGAAAGTAGAATTTGATTAAAGGTCAATTTTAAGCGGAATAAAGCTGATTTGAACCCAGAGTTTTCCTTCTCTTTGATTAGTTGCTTAAGCTAAAGCGCCCAATTTACCAATAGTTGGGGGGTGAAGTAGATTAATTCATGTCTTTTCCTAAGACGAAATGAAATAGAAACAGCCACGTCTTACTGATCCCATTACCAACTACAATAAGCCTTACACAAGGCAAGTGTAACTGTAAGATTAAACAAATTGAAACGATTATTTTAGATTCTTACTCGGACACTAATCAAAGGCACCCGGGATCATCACGTTGATCTTGAAAAATAAGAATCAAACAAAACTCCTAGAAATTAAAACCCAAGTCAGGAAAGAGACTGCTACAAGCGATAACATCATAGACATGGTTACACAGAGGATATTTGAAGAGTCAAACTGAATCTCTTATTGTTGTAGCCAAGAGTAAATACATCAGGATTAATAGATTAAAGCAAAAAAGACAAAACCAAGAAATAGCTGGCTTGCTTGACTGATTTACAGGATGTCAACTTGTCTTGATTTATTTTATGCCTGGTAGTTAAGGAATCACATATATTGAACGTGCGTGTTTACATTTTTTCTTTTTGTTTCGTAAGAATTTTCATTTAGATGGGGTTCTCTGAAAAACAAATAAATTTTGAACCGATCTATTTGACCCATAGACGTGGCCCTAACAGAGTGGACTTGGGAGTAATGGCAATAAAGGAATTTTCCACACTTTCCAGATCTTCCTAACTGAGACTTCACCACCAGATGCAGTTCAGGACATCTTTTTTTAGTGGTGGGGTTTCTTCCTTCTCTGCAGGAAATGCAGCCAGTGTATACTAACCCTTCTGACAGGACTCGAAGAAATTAGGTAAATATTGATTTTGCTGAAAACAAGAAAAGAATGTAAACAACATAAAAATTGAATGAAAGAAGCTTGCTCCATCAATATAAAATAACATTTTTGTTTTTTTTTATGGCATATCAACCTTCTTGGGTTATTCTATGCCAAAGCCATCCTTCTAGAAGAACGGTTGGGAGCTGAAAGGATGAGGGGGTTCATACCCAAGAGTATTTGTCCGAAAGTGAACGTAATAGTGCGACAAGAGTTCGAACTCGCTTACTACGATTCCCCAGTCCATCACTTTAACACCACAAGGACACTTTCGGAAGTTATAAACTGGCAAATGGCTTCGATGAAGTAATTCCTTCTACTTTATTATGTCAACCCGCAAAATCAGAGGTAACAGGTTGGTTGGAATTTATGGCATATCAACCTTTGTAAGTCATTTAACGCCAAGTCCATTTTTATGTAAATGATCAGTTGTATTTCAAACAATTCAGTTTAGCATGAGTAAACAGTTTAATTGTCAAAAACATTTCTATTTCAACTATTCAGCTTCGTCAAATAGTTCTAAGCCAGCTAATTAAGTACAGTGTTAGTACAGATTTTGTTTACACGGTTAAATGTCAAAACAAATCTATATAAAACAAATCAGTTTAGACTTTCAGCGTCAAAAAATAGTTCGATTTCAAACAATTCAGTTTAGCATAAGCACGCAGTTTAAATTTAAGAATGGTTTAATTTTCAAAAATATTTCTATTTCAAGCTATTCAGTTTAGTCAAATAATTCAGTTTAGCATAAGTATACCATTAGTTCTATTTAATCCATAGATAAGACCCAATTAGTTGCTACTACGCCGGGCCGACTGGGCAAAACTGTTTGTGGGAGGGAAGTAGAAGTTGAACTTTTTTGTCAATAACCTATTATTTCTCGGGCCTTGTTTGACAATCAGGCTAAATGGTCTCTTATATGATAAATATTTATTGTAAATTGTAACATTCACATTTGAGCTGAAGGCCCTAATATAGTGTCTTATCTAATAGTAGCTGTATACCATGGAATCGCCTGATGCAAGAAAGGTTTTGTATACGAAAACTCTATCCAGTATAATTATTTTGTTTTCAGTATCTGTCATAGTTTTTCTGAAAAACAAAATCCCAAACAAAAACATAAAACAAGCAAACTAAAAAAAAAAAAAAAAAAAAATTTTAAATCCAAAAGGAATATGATATTCTGGTACTTTGATGTACATGTCAACCACACTATTTAAGCGAAAAGGCCGAATTTAATTGCTGTAAACTTGAGGGGCCCTCAGATCTTTAATTGTAGTGGATGACTCCATTATGAAAACGAAAGAAAGAGAACGACTTTTATAACTATCATGAAATTGCAGGGATATCATCGAAAGTATGAAGCAGGGTTTGCTTTAATTATAGTTAACACATTGTTAATGCGGTACAAAATTTAGAATCAAGAATAAATAGGATTCATGGATGAAGTGAGACTATTCGGACGACAACATTATTTAGAAGAGTGTTAGAGAGTCTAAGGGGTTTGCTGTCACCTCTCTGTCCAGCAGATATATCTATTGTGAACATGCAATGTACTAACAACAGCAACGACAAAATCTCATACACTCAATAGCTTTTAAAGAAAAAAAAGAAGCTTACTTTTTTTCTTGAAAAAATTGCATCAAACGGGAAAACAGAAAAACTGAATAATAATAATAATAATAATAATAATAATAATAATAATAATAATCTGCTAGAATACACAGACGAGTTCTTGAGACGAGAGTTGAGGAGACTTGATGTCTCTCAAACCCCTGAGGGAAACCATCAGCTAAAGCCGAAGTTAAAATCTCGCAAGGAGTATAATAATCATAATAATAATATGTGTACTAATTTGGATATTTTTACGAAAGGGACCCTTGAAGATGAAACTTAATCACTATAAAGTGTAGCACAAATCAATACCATAAGAGCTGAGTGCATCAAAGCAAAAACTGATGATACGCTGAAAAATAGCAATTATAGGCAATGTGGTGATTGAGATGAAGCAGCGAATCATTAATAAGTGAATGCATAAAAAATTGCCGAAAAGGAATACAAGAACATGTACAACTGGATAGGAAAGATGATCTGCTAGGAATTGTTGAAGAGGTTAAAATTTGACTATACTGATAAATAGAATCAAAAGCCAAAAGGTATCGTAAATAATGAGACCCATACAATTCACTAAGAATTTAGAGATACGAACGTATCAGCCAATATAAGGAATAATACAAGAAGCAGTATTAATTAACAAGAAGAAAAAAGAACGTATCATTCAGTGGATTTTACTGTTACTGTAACGGAGTGAAAATAAAAGAAACTGAAAAACTCAAAAAATACCAAGACCTTGCTCTAGAGCTCAAAAAGTCGAAGAAGATGAAAGTAATGGCAATAGAATTTGTTTTTGGAGCTCTTGGAAAGGTTTCCGAGAACTTGGACATGAATGAGGTGGAAATCAGCAAAAGAATCGAGACAGTTCAGTCTATAGAATTGCTAAAATCAGCCACGATAATTAGAAGAATCATGGAAAATGCAGGACACTCGTTGTCACATGAACTGTGGTAAATGTCACCAAGTAGTAGTCGTGTAAAAACGTGAAACGAGTTGTTATAATAATAAAACATTTAGAGCAAATTGTAAAGTCTAAAAATACTGAGTGTTCACAAATATCAATAAATGATGCGTCATCAATAGACATTTCTTCGATGTGGCCTCATCTCATAAAATCCTTTATGTCATCAACAGCAACATATTGGAAAACTCTGTTCTGAAATGTTTTTCCTTTTTTCTTTTCTTAATAACGTTTGTCCGTTGGGTATATAATTCCAAAAACCTCCGATGACAGGAAGAAAGCATTTAAAAGACTCCATTCTCGATAACGATTAAGTGTAATTTGTATTTGTACGGACATTCATTAATCTTAAGGGAGTCACCGCCATTAAGGCGTAAATAAACATTCTCTTTATTTATTTATTTGCATTCGTTATAGGCCGCTGTAGGAGGACGTTAAGTTCGATATCAAATCCTACTATTTTAAAATCCATATTATAAGTATTCTAAAATCAACTGATTTTCGATGGAACCATTTAAAACACACCATCATCTAACGTAGAACAAATAACAAAATATAAATGAGCTTTGAAGAATTCAATTCGTATTTCTTTTATGACACTGCGAGGATCACATTCTGCAGATCTAGGATGTGTTGAATACCTCTTTATGGCCTCTATACACAGATCCACTCTGGCCAGGAGTGGTAATACTTTTTTAAAAGTTTGAGAGAATATTAAAAATTAATTCAAGGATAGAATACAGTTCTTCCACTGTGGTATTGTTGTTGCGAACATGAACTATTAAGGATCACTGACATTTCCATAGGATGACACAAAACTGTATCTGGTACTGAATCATCAATTCAGGATATTTGGGGAGTGTTGATTACACCTTCATTATTCCCAGGTCGACAGTGACTTGGACTGGTAGTACCCTTTAGCATCACATATGACCGCGAAAGAAACGATAGATAAAAATATAGACATGAACGTATAATGAAAGCGATTCTTTAAACTCTGGGTTTAAAATAATGCTGAAAAGTTTGGCATGCCCAAAAATCAATCAGTCAATCAAATAGTCGTTTTTATCACGCTTTCCAGATATTATTCTACTTAAGCAGTGCAGAATAAACCTTCGACGGATCTGTAACTGACATTCCTTATTGGAAGCCTGTCCTAATGGAACAACTGCTTTACGTCTTGGGCTATGAAAGCCACCAGATCTAAAAATATATCCTTCGAAAATTTTCGGAAAATAAGGAATGGCTATATGGAAAGCCAGACTGACTGATTTTAACGACGTGTCATCTAGCCAAGTGTTATTTTATGCCAGGAGGTTAGGGATTCGCATTCGTTCTAAGTTCGTACATTTTTTGTGTAATTGTTAAGTTCTTGTTTACGCACAATTCTATCGAGTACGAATAATTTTCAAACAAATCTATTTGATAGGTATCACCAATCCGAACAGAGTAGATCTGGGAGTAATGACAAAGAAGTGGAAATTCCACACTCACCAAATCCCAGAACTCACGACTGAAAGTCAGATGCAGTTTTTTTGGTTGAGGAAACTTACATCTTCGCAGTGGATCCAGTCAGTATATTTTTAGCTGTCTGGATGGAATATGGTTGTATTTAAATAAGAATTTTTGAGATCTTAATATATTAAACTTACCCCTACCAAATCTTTTTTCTCAGAATCTGACATACTATCAAAATTAACAAAAAAATGATAGCTAAAGATGAATTCGAACCTAGTTTTGGATTCTATAAAGCATAATCCATTCGAAATTAGTAAAAATAGATTAGTATACGACGTCGGTTTAAAAGTAATGAGACTGATTTATTTCCTTGTTTAAGATGACAACCTTCATTAATAATCAGCTGATCAATGTTGTATAGATATTAACTTCATGTTCAAATTCAAGTTCAGTTTTAATTAATTATAATCTAGGGTTATAACAAGGATGTTTGGTTATGCATGGCATAAATTTACAATACAGAATCAAATTCTGGATTGTCCAGTCGGCTGGGACTGTAGGACCCCCTCCAACGAGTGTCCTGTTAATGATACTTAACGATCTGATGGTGAAGTTCCAGTGATCCTGGGGCTTTGGGGAATGCGGAGCACCCCTTTATTGCCATTGCTTCCAGATCCACTCGGGCCCGTAAATTTTCTATGAAACAATAAAAGTGCTTGGGCAAGAAATCAATACTGGGATATCGCGGGTGAAATCAAATTGTTGGTTAAGTTTTATTGCGCTTAGGGGCCAATGAAAATGATATTAATTCAATAGTTATATCTTAGGCATCGAACTTTCCGGGCTTTTTTGAACAGAGATAAGATCTGTTTTGTGAGAAGATACTTCCTATTATTTCGGCATCCATAAAAAGAAAGTTGAAAAAGTAGCTGTTAAAATATTAGGTCAGAACTGAAATTATGCGTTTTTAATAAGACATACGTTGAATTTAATGATTAGTTACATTTAGGTTTTTGCTTCCTTCATTTTCGATTACATAATCAAACCGAAAAGTTCTGAATGATTCTATAAATTTCGAAGTAGAAACATTCTTTTAAAAATAACTTCTTCAAAATTAGAGGAACAGATTCTGTCCAAGAAATACAATTAAAATCTGAAAAGGTAAAAATCTGGTGTTGAGTTGATTTGTGAAAAGATCTCTATTTAGAGCCAAAATATTTATCCAATCGATACACCACGAATAGGTTGTAACACAAGGTCAATATTTTAGCGGAGTAAACCATGTGAGAATTCAGTTTTCCTTCTAGTGTAACATAGCAGATTGGTGATAATAGATTGATATGTCGTGTAGAATTTGAATAAATTCTTACAGTTAAAATGTGTGAAAAAATACAATTGGGTCAATTGCGTTTGAGTGATAGCATGAAATCCGGGATTAACCTGGAATCATAGCCTGCACTGGATAGTCTGGATCGTAGGATTAAATAGTCATAGAAGTGAGAAAGTTATTGTTTGTTGGTACCAAGGCGTAAGTAAGTGTGCATGTTTTTCCATCCATGAAACTAACTCATCAACGTAGTCCGTTTGGTTTGGTTTGGTTTGGTTTGGTTGCGTTTTATGGAATATCAACCCTGTGGGTTATTTAATACCAATCCTGTTTAAACATATATGATTTGTAATCGAATAGTTCGTAGGTAACTATATTTTAAACGAGACAGGCTCATTTGTTTGCACAAAGTTAAATGATTTCAAGTCTCGTACATGATAAAATATTTCTATTTGACCCTTAGATTGGATCCTAACGGGTACTACCAGTCAGGATCAGAGTGAACCTGGGAGTAATGTCAATGAAAAAGTACTCCACCTTCTCTAAAACATTAAGACTGGAGCCTCAGAGTCAGATGCTTTTGTGTCAAATCCAAGACTCTCATTGGTGGGCTTCTTAACCCTCTGTAGGTAATGAAATCAGCATATTCTACATTTCCCCAGCCGACTGAGCTAAATGTAGTTGGGTTATTGGGATGAATTAATAAAGTAAGTTGTGCACATAAAAGTGTTGCAGGGTTTATTCTTCCCAGCAAGTAATATCTACAACTTTATTCCACAAAGCAAAATAGCGTGAATTCCCCAAAGAAAAGAAAGTATTCGGCAATTGATCACGTGGGAGTCACGACGAAGATGGCCATCGTCACAAGATGATAGAAGACGCCTATCCATCAATAGACAAGTTGCCTTAACCGCACAAAAGAATCCAGTCTGCCTAAGTATTTATTTATTTGAGTTTTGATTTTTGCTTTGGTTGTATTTAACTATTGTGTCATTTCTCGTGCTGTTATCTTAGGATTTTGTCAGTAACGTTTAAGCAAAACAGACGATTGAAGTCGATCATAAAAGACCCAAGTGAAACTTTAATGTGAAGATACTATTTATCGAAACTGATTAAACCATCACTGGTATTTCCAGATGCATAAGATTTTATTTTCAAAGGCAACACAAATATTCTTTGTCACTTCTGGAACTGATTAACGCTTTTTTAGTTTTTAAAGTACAACGTATCTCAAATGGGTTCAATCAGTTCAACAGTTTTTCAACTTGATATTAAATATTCATGAAATGAAATCAAAACAGTAAGCAGTATGTATACCGATGCCATAAATATCATTGGCCAACATCGTTTGTGGTTTGAGAGATGTTTTCAGTTGATTTAAAGTTGCTTTTTTCGAAAATAGCACCCATTTTGCCCAAAACGTCGTGCTTACACTCTATAGCATACTCTTAATTTGAAAGTAAGCCAAATATGTTCTCTTTATAAAATCGTTTATTATTTAGTTGAGTTATTGTAAAGCTTACACAAATATAGCAAAAAGTATCTGGACAATTCAAATATTTTCTTCGTGTTAAGGTCATTCAATTCATCACATTATTTCAATAAAATGTAACTGAAAAGTAAAAATGAAAATATATTTAGTCTGTAATAAGTCTCTATTATTTCATAACATATGTTAGTCCAACTGTAAACTTTTGGGTCAGTTTTTTATATTGTGTTGCCTATGCAACACAATGAATAAATGTAATAGTTATTCAGAAATATATTTACATTTTTCGTTAAAACTGATGCAATTTAAAATTCCAACATTCAGACATCTTATAATAGAAAATTAATTATTAAAACGTTATCAGTGCGTCAAAGAACAAAAACCTGACATGATGGGTAAAAACGGATGCCATTTTTGAAATCAGCAACATAAGCAACTCTCAAACTTAAGTCACCAGAGAGAAAGTTTAATTTTGTTGATCTGTGCAATCAATCAACAACTGGCAACATGATATTCTTTCCAATCTAATATTGTTGGCGTAGTGGCTAACGTGATGGACTACGACATCGTAGTCATCAAGTTAAAACTCCAGTCGTGCTATAACGCTCACTTTTAGACAAATGCAATTGGGAAGGGCATGAACCCCTTTATTCCCACAGCTATGGGTTAAACACTACCTTACTCTTCTTCTTCGAGAATTGATTTGGCATTAAATGAACCCCGAATGTTAATATGTCTTTAAACAAAGAAATCAAACCGCATATTATTGAATTGAATAAAAGATTACAAAATGTATCGTTTATTTATAAGATTTCATTGATTAAAATTCCTAAATTAAATTGCTTAAAATTTCTGCGATAATTAATTTATTTCCTTGTTGATTAATTTTCGTTAATTCACACACTTTTAGAATTACAAGGATGCATGTAATCAATACTATTGCAAATATTTTCTTTTTCGATTTATAGATATTTCCAATTACAGAGCAGACTGTATTTTGGAGACATTTCACCGGAATAATGCTAATGATACTACGCTTATTTCAATGAGTTTTCTTAAAGATTAATTATTATAGCTTTTGTATTGTAGGCTGACAAGTCATTTATAAACGCTGACAATCATAATAACGTAGAAGTTCTTTATTATGTTTTAATTTTAATCAGTAGGAAGGGAAATTCTTTGACTTGTCGAACTTTTCTAACACACATTTTCAAAAGTGTAACTCTTTAACAAATATTTACTATTTCCACATTCAAACGCCCCTGAAGGTGATCTTTAACCTCGATGTCAAGCACTTCTTATTTATATAATTTATTATAGAATCATCAACAAATAACTAAATTGAAATTTTGATGGAACATCGACAGGCAAATAAAAATATTGCTGAAAGCAATCAACTGAAGTCAATATCTATTTTGAAAACAACTTATCTCGTCAGACTTTAGTTCATTTAATACGTAATTATACCTTTTTCCAATTCTAAATTTTACCCTGAAAGTAAATGTATCGTAAGTGTTCAACAATATATTTTGTATTTCAAAATTTTGTCCGATAATTCTCAATGAACATAAAACACAAACATTAGAAAATTCATATTATAAAAAAATATCCTTGATAAAAATCAACAATAATTGTTTCCTCTCTTTCATTGCAACTGAAAGTGAAAGTAGGGAAAAGTAGAAATAAAGAAGTTGCGGCCAATGAGATTTGAACTAACATCCAAAATTCCTTAAAGGTCATCTTTTATAGAAGGCACTTAAAAAGAAATCGGCGACAGAAAATTTGTGAAAACAAAGTTGAACTTTAGTGAAGATGTGACTCTCAATGTTACCAATATTTTACTTCATACACAGCAATAATCTTTTAAAATCCTTTAATTCCTAGCTAGATGGCACAATTTCGAATGTTATCTTATTCTCACGATTAACATTCTTAATTAGGTTCACCTCGATTGTTGTAATGTAATCAAAAATTCTTAGTCATTATTTGATGAGCATAGTGGGTGTAAAATCATAATAAATATATAAAAATATCATCAAATTGGTTTTCATGTTATATATATATATATATATATATATATATATATATATATATATATTAAGATGTACACAGATGCCATGGAAAATAGGATTATTTATGTGTTATTCATTTTTTGATTGTTCTTAACTAGATGCGACCCTAGGTCATTACCAGGAGAAAAGATTTTTTTATAATTTTTTAAAAATTTGATATACAATAAAAGAAGCTACGAAAATGCACTGGTGATGTAGAATATCTATATATTGTGTGAAAATTATTTACTGCTATCCAAGTGCCTTAAAATTGATTTTTACAGAACTGTTGTACGGACACATGGCAAATGAGCTTTTCATTTGGAAGATATATGTAAAGTTTGGGAGAGGTATGTTTCAAATTATTCGTGACTAGTTTGTTTGTTCAGTTAAGTATTTATGTGTCCTCACCCTAAATCTCTCTTTCTCTCTCCTTTGTTTTATCTCTCTCTCTCTTTATACACACACACACACACACACACACACACACACACACACACACACACACACACACACACACACACATATATATATATATATATATATATATATATATATATAAATGCCTGCAGGTTATTGCTAACATTGATGCCAATATTGGAAGGTTACCAAGGTCCAATATTAAGATTCGTATATCCACGATCACCAAACACTAAATAAACGGAAAAGACAAGTTCATTTACTCATGTATTAAAAATAAAAATAAAAAGTTTCTTGACAGATGAAATATGCATAAACTGTGTTATAAACAAGCAGTATGTAAAACGGGTACAAAAACGGACAAAGGCTGATTTGAAATTGCCGGACAGTAAAATATACGGTAAAGCTATTCAGGCTTTACGATATTATGACCTCGTAGGAGACATGCTACAATTGTTCAAAGATCAGTGGTAAAAAAGTTCAATCATGCATTCGGAGATTGTCATGTGACTCTGGACACGCCTCATAATCAAAAGGAGGATATTATCTATGGTCTCCTTACACTAGGTTGTTTTATAGCAATAAGCATAAAAGTATCTCGACGTTGAGGTAGCAAAAACTTGATTTAATAAAAACATTCTAAAAATCAAATGATCTGATGACCATCAAGGATTTTCTTAATTAGAGCGAATAATGGGATTTTAAAATAAATCAGATAATGGAGGAAATTTTGAAAACATCAAGATTATATATCGACCGAATAGAACTAAATATAATGAAAATAATTTATTCCTTGAAGGGTTGAATTAAAAACGAAAGAAAGAAAGAAAGAAAGGCATAAATAAATAAACAGGAATAAAACTTTGCTTTGGGGAAATGGTCAAATCAATAAATAGATATGAGAAAAATGCAAGAAATGTATTTTTCTTGCTCAAAAAGAATTGCAAACATCAAACTGAAATCAACGGTTAAGAAAATCAGATGAACTATACATCGCAACCAATGCGAATAGATTGAAGGTTTCTTTCTTTCTCTCTTTCTTTCTTTCTTTTTGTAAAAAGTAGTGACAGTTTGTATTTAAAAAATATTCTTTTTATGTCTTGAATGCATATTTAGTGCTTGATGTTGTTTGATTTCAATTAAGGCGTTTTCAATAATTGCTTGAGATTCATTGCATTAGTAATGAATAATATTTCCTATTATGAATGTTTACGAATCAATGGCATTGACAATCAGTTCTCATTATCTAAAATGTTTATTTCAAGAATTTTTAGCTATTAGTAGAGATATAGAGAATTCTGTAAATTTCCATAAGACTATTTAATACAACAATTTAAACAAAAGATTGTTGCAGAGACGGAAAATGTTAATAAAAAGTTACTGATATGTGTCATGTTAAAAGATGTGCCGATTATTTTTATCTAATTATCTTCCAGTGGCCCAACGGTTCATAGCGAGAGAAATGGTATTGGTCTGCCGAGTTCAAATTCAAGATGAGTTCACTTTGCTTTAATATCTTTGTAAAATATATAAACCCCTTTCTTCTTTAGTGGTGAATTAATTGCGAGAAAAGAAGAGATGGATTATAATAACCTGCAAATATAAGAATAGAGTATATTTTCGTAAAATTCTGTGAAAGTACAAATATGAAAATTAACCATAAGCTAAGATCTTTTGCTTGTGTGGCAACTATTCGAGGAGAAAGACAACTTTGAATTCAAACCTTTGTTGACTTACAGTCATATACACTCACGGGAAACATCCCGGAAGAAAATCCTGTGAACAAATTCGGGGCCAGAGTCCCTAAGTTAATCCGATGATGTCCTCAATCCCCTTCAGGGAACACCTTTGACAGTAATTTGCCAATCAGAATCGGCCACCCTTTGTACTCTGGACATCATCGCTGGTGTTAAGAGAGGAAATATGCCGTAGGAGCCACCGTCGGTCTTCCATACAATTATGTCCAGACCTGTACCGAGTAGATGGAACAAGATTTCCCAGGCACATATCTATAGTATGGAAAAACTTATCGATACCAATGACAACAATCGAATTTTGCTGGTTTAGCAAGAAATTAATAGTTCACATCGAGTATTTGAGAAATATTGCTTTATGTCAAAATTTGAATAATTGTGATTATGATTGATTTTAACTGCATTATCTACTCGTCTGAGGTTAAAGAATCGTATTTATTGAACCTTCATATTTACATTGAGCAATTGTTTCTTAATTTTTTTTGCATAAGAGCCAATCGAATTCAAATTAACTTTTTAATCAAATCTATTTGATCCATACCTGAAACCCTCAGAGGTACAACCACTCTGAGTTAAAGTGAACCTTTGAATTATGGCAATAAAGAAGTACTTCAAACTACTCAGGTCTCCAGAAGTGGAGCCACATCATCACATTTCAAATTAAAATACATCACAAATTAAGACTTTTGTTTAAAATAATAATTGATGAAATAGCAAGTTAATATTGAATACGCAATCTAAAATTAATATTGGTTTGATATTTTTTTGGATAAAATATTCGACAGAATATTGACAAGAACACTTATATCAAGTTGCAGTGAAACTTCAAAGTTATGTGAAAAGTTTACAAATATTCTTGTTTTTCTTTGATCTAAGGCATAATTAAAATAGGAAAAAACTAATTGTATGATTCAAAATAATTATTCAGATTTCAGATAATTAAAGATAATCAACAAGTTAGTTTGTGTATCGAAGAACGAAAAAATATTCCTCCTGAATATTCCACCTTCACCCACGAAACCACATAATTATTCATGAAAAAAATAACCAACTGATTGATTCTTTTTATGTTTCCTTCCGAAATAGTTGTTTTTTGTAATATTAACAACACATTTTGTGTAATATTTTTCGCAAAAATCTTGCCCATTTTGATAAAGTTACGACATATTTGCACGATTTTACAAACACATGCACGTACGCAGAACAATTTTTTCTCAAAAGATTTTTCATTTTTAGTTGAAAAGTATACTATCAAAATAGATGTTATTAGACATTATTTATTAACTTATTATTACATTATTTACTACAAGTCTAACAAAAATAAAATTGCAACACCTTTATAATAAAAAAGAAAACTGCAAAAATATGAGTTGCGCTTATTTTTGGAAGCATATCTTTTGTTACACAGTTTCACTAATGTAGAACTTGATGATAAATAATAAACATTAATATATGTTTTCATCTAACTAGAAATAATAAAAGTCTGCTACTTTTGTTTGAGGAGATAACTTTAAAAAGTCTGTAGAGGTTTTAGAGGTATACATATTTACAATTGATACTGGATATATATATATATATATGTATATATATATATATATATATATATATATAACCTCTTCTGTATATATATATATATATATATATATATATATATATATATAAAGAAGAGGTTAGTGGTTTTTACTAGATCACTTGTTGAGATAATAGAGGGCTAAATGTTGTAGTATTGTTAAATAGTTCTCAATATCAATGATGACGAATATATATATATATATATATATATATATATATATATATATATATGCTTGATGTGTAGTATCTATACATCTTGTCAAGGACCAAATGTCACTTTCGACACTTCTGCTGAAGACCAGAGCGTATAGCTTTTGGGCTGGGATCCGAGCGAAGTATCTGTTCATCGTCTGCTCCGTGTGGGTTGATTTCGAGCGGTGTAGACAGATACTACTTTCTGATCTTAGGGAAGAGTTCCGACATGCACAAGCATGTACATACTTACACATAAATAATTGCGCACAATTTATTGATTTTACAAATTTCGTTTGTATATCTTTATTAGATTTCAATATCAATAGTATCATAAATAATTTAGATAATGACATGTAACAAAGGTGTTAAGAAATAGGACTGTAAAAGTTTTTTATATACTATCGACATGAAAATATGATGAAACTATATAACATCTAAACATGTTGTAGGAATAAATTGTTAGTTTCGACGACTTGGATTTCAATATTCAGTCAGATTTCTTAACCGCATTGTCCGATATCAGAACCTAGATTATTTATCATGTTGAGCAAAGTTTGAAATGGAATCCAAATAAACGAAAAAAAAAAGACAATTTGTAAAATCAGATTGACATATTTCACTCGAGGTCTAGCTCCGCAAAAATTAAAATTAGAAAGCAAATAAAAATAAGTATTATTCCTTTTTGTTATCTTCCTTTTATATATATATATATATATATATATATATATATATATATATATATACTGAGCATTTTTATTCTCTACATAATTCACCGAATCAGTAAGGTTTAAAATAAACCGACTGTATCCCTTGCAGAGAGGTGGTCACCAAAAAGAGTATCTCGGGCATGACACTTATCTGCATCTCAATGATAAGATTCTCGTTCTGAATATTTGAGGACTGTCAGTCGGCGTATTTTAAGCCGAACCGATGAAATTTATTTAATGAATCACTGTGAAAATATTAACAATCTTTATCCTCTGTAACTGAAGATTGTGTTGTGATAAAAGAGTCACACACACGAATCAAACTTTTAAATCTTGCCTGTCTGAAAAAAATTCATTAGAAGACCTAGCTTTTATGAAGATTTTTGTATAGACAAGAATAATCCATGAGGAATATGCAACTATCTCAACGACCAAACTGGCTGCCTGTTGAATTAACGCATTTCATGTCTGTTTATGTAATGCAAATGTGTTCACTTGAAAGCGGTGTCAGTTTGATGGTGCTGCTTTCATTATTTCTTTCTTTGGCGCGAAATGTTTGAGAATTGGAGTCAGTGGGGCCAGCGAGATTGAAATCGATAGGAAACAGGAATTATACAACTGGGCAGAGATTGATTGGGAATTGCACGCACAATTGCAAATACAGGGAGACAACAAACCTGGTCTTAAAGACATTCCAAAATAGGAATCATTTTTCTTTGCCTATTTTTCTCTCGCTTCTTCTTTTTCCTTTCATTCTTTCTCCCTTTTTTCTTTGTTTCTTACTGTCTTTGTTTCTTACTGTCTTTGTCTTTATTTCAATATATTTTTCTTTATTGCTCTTCTTCGTTTCTTTCTTTGTTTCTTCATTTCCTTCTCTTTCTAAATCTTTCACTCTTTCTATCTTTGTCTCTTAATCTATTTTTCATTGTTTCTTTTTCTTTCTTTCTTTCATTCATTCTTTCTTTCTTTCTCTTTTTCTTTCGTATTCATTTTCTCCCCTTTTTCTCTTCCTCATCCTTTCTATTTGTCTTCATCTTCATTCTATTTCTTTCTCACTTATCCCCCATCTCCCATTTCTTTCTTTCTTTCTTTCTTTCTTTTTTTCTTTCTCGTTTTCCCATATTGTCTAAATTTATCTGAGAAGCTTTTCCTTTCTATGATTTCACACTCAAAGTGAAATCCAAAACCCGTTTATATTGAGAATATGAATAAAATGAATATGAACACATTAATTTTAAACATAATAATCTGTATATTATTTAATATATAAACCTAAAATTCTCATTTGAATAGTCATTAAAACCTAATAAATCGCTTTTACAATATATTCTTAGAATGTAGACACTTAATGCCGGAAAAGACAAATGTAACGATTATATATATATATATATATATATATATATATATATATATATATATATATATATATATATATATATATATATATGTATATAACAAAAGCAAAAAACAAAAAAACAAAAACCAGTAAAGCTCTCTTCTCATGATAAATTTAATCTATACTCCCCGCTGATAATTGAAATCAAACGTTATCAGAAGGAAAGTAAATCATGTCGACTCAATATAACTGATATGCATTATATGAATAGGATATGCAATAAAAAGAGATTGAGCGGACAATGAACGTAGAAGCAAACAGAACGTGTTTTAAATAAACAAATGCAAATATCTATCTATCTATCTATCTATCTATCTATCTATCTATCTATCTAAGTCATTTAGTAATTAATCATTCGAAACTTGGGGTGGAAGATAACTCTTTTGCTGCCACTGCTTCGCCATGTAAGGTTTTTATTTGACAAGGTACCCCCTTACACAAACTTTTCCCAACTAATATTTGAAGCTCCGTTACACAATAATTAGATATTATCTCTTGGAATATTTTCAGCTTGTCACTATGACTGATATCTCTTCCCATAGATTGAAATTGAGAAAAGTTTACTTAATCTATTATCAACTGTAAAAGAATGTCAGAATACAAAATATATATGAGTGTATGCATGTATTTAAAAACCATCAACAAAAAATCTAGTAAATATCATAAATTATCGTTTTAAAAACATTTTTCATTTATTTTTTATTTCTAGCAGGTATAAGTGTAAAAATGTAATTATTTTCTTTTTTATTATTTGTAAGAAATAAATACACAAAACAAAAATAAATGAAAAATCTATATTTCAATTCAAGGTTGAGTGAGAGACCAACACTGGGGACACAATTGGTTAAAATAATGGTAAAAAATTATTTCTTGACATTGTTGGTAAGTATTCGAAAAATGTCAATTCAAAAACAGAAAAGAGATTAACCAATATTATCTTTTATTAAGTTATGATTTTAACAGTAATCTATGGAAAATTCAACGGAGTTCTGCCGCTAAACATATTGTAATTTAAGTCAGTGTTACTTAAGAGATTTCTTGATCTAAACATCTTTGTTTTTGTTTAGTTCTAAGCTATGATTCGATGTCATTATTTTTCATTTCTAGATTAAAGAACAACTTATGAATCTAATTATTGATGTACAAGTAAATACAAATCATCATTCTAGTAAGATAAATAATAATCTTTTTCTTTTGGCTTTTAAAAGATTACATAAGTACATAATATTGGCAGATTATAAATAGATAAGGTGCTAATGCATCTCTTTGCAAAACTCCAGTAAAAATGTCCAAGAAATCTGATACCTTTGGTTGAGCGAAGCATTGATTTCCCGTTTTTGTAGAGCATCATTATAATAGTTTCTTTGGGGACACCATATGTAAGATGTACTTGTTCCATCTTTCCTCTTTGTATAGAATCAAATGCTTTGAAGAAATTTACAAACAATGGTATGGCTTCGAGATTTTTTGCATGTAATCTTTCGATGCTTTGACGAATAAACAGAATCTGACATGTTGTGCATCGACTTCTCCGATGGCCGTTCTCAACATCAGGCCAGATACATTTGAGAACCATGGTATGATAAACCTTAATAGTAAACCATTTTACATATTACAGTAGCAATATCGTATCTCCTGAAAGCGATGTCAACATATGTAAAGGAAATACATGGATTAGTATCGAAAGATTATCGACAATTGAAAAAATCAAACGGGAATTCTTCCAAGCTATAGTCATGTTAGTACAATTGTATAACTGCACTAGCTGGACTTTAACGAAACAATTGGTTAAAATGCTATTTGTGAAGTACACAAAGATGCTGTGTCCTATTTTGAATAAATCCAAGAATAAGCTCCCCATAAACATAATTTCACACACCATCCAAATAAAACAAACTAGACATGTTAGGCCCTGCTGGAAAAGAAGGGACGATCTCATAAGCGACATTCATCTGCAAGTCACCACACATAAACTCACTGGTGTTGACGTTTTGCAGACCCTGGGTGTTGGCTCGAAGACCTGTCTTGAGTGATGAACGATAGGGACGTATGTTGAAGAGAATAAATGGAATCCGTATATGTAGCATGAGTTTATGATACACACACACACACACACACACACACACACACACACACACATATATATATATATATATGGTTATAACATGGACTGCATAAAAATCTAGCATGTATAGAAGTCTTGCTTCTCAATAACAAGAAAACATTCCCTGGGATATTCTCAGCTTGTCAATATGACTGATATCTTTACCCATAATATAGAATCGGAAAACGTTAACTTTATATGTTCTCAACTGTAAAGTTCTTTCAGAATACTCAATATAAATATATATATATATATATGAATTTAAAAAATCTATCTGTTATATAAGTCATTATTGATTGATCATTTGAACCCTAAGGTGAGAGATTTTTTTTATAACTGCCATTGCTCAGGCATGCAAAGTTCTTATGGGAAACATTTTAACTCGGTGCTCACTCACCCAGACTTTTCCCTGTCAACTGTTGAAGCAGAGAGCGATGAAATATATTGTTAAGATACTCGAAAAAGATACAGAGCGCGGGGAAAAGTAACTTCATAGATTTCATAATAATGCAAATCTGAACTGTGTCGATCGAACTTCAAATTCTGCTCACTGATTCTGTCCTTGTAGCTGTTTCTCCATTAAATTCTTTGAACGTGGAATAAGAATTACAATGATATTGCACAATTATATGATATAGTCCATCTATAAAATGTAAAATTATGTGAATATATAAAAAGTATAATTGTTTAGTTTGGTCTGGTTTGTTTGTTTTTTAATGGCATATCAACTCCTTATGGATTATTAAATCCCAAAATTTAAATAATCGGTAAGAGTTTGATTGTAATCATAACTATAGTTTCAATTGATTTATACATAATTATATGGTTTAAAGTAACGATTCTTATCTAATACTAATCAATTTTTGAACACAATTGGTTTTATGTATTCCTACACAATGTTAATAATTTTCAAACAGGTTTATTTGGCTCATAGATTGAACCTTAATGAGTACTACCACACAGGATAAGAGTGGACCTACAAGTAACAGCCATGAATGGATACTCCAGGGAAGATTCTCTTAGGCCTTTGCAGAGGATGCAGTTAGTTTTTCTGACCCCACTGACAAGGAGAAAAGTATAACATATGACTCATATGAAATCCTCTTCCCACTCTCTCTGTTTATATATATATATATATATATATATATATATGATGATATATATATATAATGCAATTACAATGCTATTAGAAGAAAACTCAAACCTGGTTAAATAATCATCATAAATTTGAAACCTCAAATAAAGCGCGGGAAGACTGACGTTGACATTAAATAACTCATAAAAGTTGATATGCCATTGAACAAAAAACTTGAGACCGACAGTAAAATTATATTTAAATATAGATTACGTCAGGTTGAGTAGAGCATCAACAAATCTTGACTTCAAAAATGAGCCAAGGGGAAATCGTAGACCGACGTCAATGACGTCAACGAACGACGGGTGATGACTGATGGAGAGGAAACATAAAACACAATGCTCATTTGTTTGAAACTCTGTTGTCTTATTCTCTCAGTTCCGTTTTTGAGGCCATGGAGGCCTGTGGAAATGGATAGCGGACACAATGTGTGAAGTAGATTCTTTCTTCTAATAGAAACCAGCTCTTCTTGTGTTTTTGAATGGTTTATTTGCTCTACGTCTACGTTACTGCTTGTCGCCTCCTGTTTCTAGCCACCAAAGAGATAGATTGATAGATGGGGTGAGAGAGAGAGAGAGAGAGAGAGAGAGAGAGAGAGAGAGAGAGAGAGAGAGAGAGAGAGAGAGAGAGAGTTCTTTATAAAGATTCACATAACACCGAATCCATACTTCCGCCTGGTCAACCTCCACTATCAGTTTGATGGTTATCGTTTTTGGTGATTTCGGCAACTTTTGCTGTTTTCAATCTGAAATGCATAATAAGCAAGAACTTACGTACCGGGCGTGATTTTGAACTTTGTCATCTCATCTCTTTACCTGCTGATGGCATTTTTATATCCTATCTATTCTCACCCTGTGACCATTTATTCACGACGTTACTTAGAGAAAATTTGAAACAAGAAGGGTTCTATGCTAAAAAAAGTTGTTGAGCTGGTTTATATTCTTTATAATGTATAATATGGTTGCTGCGCCAATGTAATTCTACAGTTTTATGAAACCGTAAAAATATCCAGAACTATTTAAAACGGAATGCGAAATACGGTGTATGATAAAAAATTATGTAGACTGAATCTTAAAATGTTTTACTAGGCAACTTATATAATACAATGATGACTACTGTAATAAGTTTAACTTCACTGGGTACCCTTAACTTTTAACCCTGTGCCAAATAAAGCTTAAATAAATAAACATCAAATTACTTTGCCATAGTCATCAGATTAACCTGTTAACAATTGCTCTATAACAAGGTTCTTTTTGTTTACTAATAGAAGCTATGTACAGCACAAGCTCAAGATAGTGGAGTAGCCAGTAAAGATCAGGCTTTCTGTTGAAGTCGTCATCTACAAGATTAGATCGGTAACAATATTTTCATATCAACAGCATCTTTATATTTATGAAGTTTTGCTTTATATGGCACTAGGCAAAGAGTAGAGTACTCAATGAAGATCAGAATTATTTGAGTAATGGAATTTGAATATTACTTGACAATTTTCGATAAACAGCCTCCATATTTTTTGATTAGCAGTTTTACGAAAAACAGAGTTTTTAAAATGCAGCACTTACTGTAATCATTTGATCTATCTCGGTTGACTTTTTCGTTTCTTAAACAAAACAAAAAAATTACAATGCTAAGTTTAGAGAATAAGATAAATACGACGTTGCAGGTCCAAACCGCATGAAAAAAAGGAATTTCAGACAAGAGAATCCACTGGAATAAAAGAGTTGAATGTAAAGGGTGCTATTTTGAAGAACATTAACGTTTCATTAATTGATTTTTTTTTTGTTTTAGAAGATGCAGCTTCAGTCTTCATACTTTTTAAATACATCACATATTCCATCAGGATAACGTTAGACAGTATATTTCTATGGTGGCCTAAAAATTGTTACAACTTGATTGGAAAAATTTTTTTATTATTCGCCATGTTTTTCAGATATTAAATTTGCTTCACAGAAAGGGTCATAAAGAAGATTTTAAAACCATCGTTTCATTTGCTTTTTGTTTTAGGAAAGTCTTAGCCAAAAGAAAATCTGGATGATCAAAAAGAACACAGATTGCCTCTTTGTGTATCTTTCATTTATTATGCAAAGGCATTCGACAACGAACAGATTAAAGTTGTATTAAGTCTTGAGGTGGTAAACTCAAATTGTAATGCCGATAATGTCGATAATGCCGATAATGCTCTGCTGTCAGCATCCATAATAATCCCAGTCTGCAAGGATGTCAAACAGAGAGACAAAATCACCCCTAAGCCCTTCACCACATAGCACGGAATGTTCATCCGGAACACTGATTTTACAGAAGGAAAAAAGATAATTATATTGAATAGATATTTGAAAATGTTCTGGATTGAATAAGTAAACAAGTTTCCTGAATGATGACGAACAATTGTGGAATAAGCCATTATGTTGCTCCATAAAATTTATGTATTGACCCAAACTCTTCACTACGGGCAATTTTTAAAGTTTCGCTAGTTTGAATTCAGAATTTTCTTTTTTATTCTAGTTTTGTTTTTATGTCAAGGTTAATAGGTCCAGTATCCCCCACCATTTACCGATTTTTATTTATGGGGCAAATAGATACGATCACAAATTATCTATATTAGATGAGATTAGTGGATATCATGTAATCATGAGCCAAAAAAAATCTCTGAAGAAATCATAAAAAATATAAATATTAACATACAATATACGCAACTCCTTCTTTAGGCATAAAATAACCTCAGATGGTTTGTGACCCATTAATTATGAAATTCTGTAAATATTTCATCCGTGTTTATAGATATAAAAACAAAACACACAAAAAACAATATGAGAAAAAGCCACAAGTCAAAAAACAATCAGCAGCCACAAATATTTTGGAATCAATGAATAAAAAAAAATAGTTTTCAAAAACCCTCTTGTTTTTAAACATGAAATATTAACCGATGACGTTTGGAGGGGAGATAATCATTATTTTTGCTTTTATACTGCTCTGCTTATCAGTATCCGAGCAGTTCCTTTTATCAAATATTTAAACCGATTGTTTTTGTTTTTTTTGCATATCGTTTTTTCTCATTTACTGTTAGTATATATATATATATATATATATATATATATATATATATATATATATATATATATATATAATTACCAAATGCAGATGTTGAAATAAGTTTCTATTAAACTAATTTCTTCACCATCATGTCAACAATAAAAATACTGAACAAGTGAATTGTAAATTGAACAATTTACAATTATTCTTTTGGGATTGTCGAAGTTCATAAACGCCAAGAAATGATATGTAACGAAATGCCATCATGAAAATTAGTTCAATGATTTGAAATGCAACTAAAAAGTAGTTTCAATTCCTCTTCTTTTAAACAGTCATAACTTTAACGGAAAGCAAACTAAAATAGAAACTTGAGATTGAAAATACTTCAAACACTTTATTAAATTAAGACCCCCCCATATATATATATATATATATATATATATATATATATAAAGTGGTGGACTTGCTTTGTGTCAATAATAATGAATAACTAGAGATAAAACGCTTAAATGTTTCCTCAAGTCAGTGAGAAAGCAGCAACCCCTTTTACAGATTTGAAATCGCCAATTACTTTTTCTAATATGAATACAAACGGTATTCCTAATGGATTACTAACTGGAAAATAACTGTAAATCCAGTGTTTTTGGTTATTCCAATGGGCCGGGGCGTGCACTGTCACTGTCCTTCCGAAATTTTCGAATAGGAATTTCCACAAAAAGATGTCCTCCAGTATACTAATGGATCGAACACGTCATCAACGTGAGCAGAAACCATTGGAAACGTTGTTATCCGGCTCCTCGAGAGAATCAAGAACTGAGTTCTGCAAATATAAGAAATTGCCGGAACTATAATTGCGAAATCTAATCGGAAATAAGCAAGAAAGGAATTATTGGATCAGCATCACAGACCTTAAATGATCGCGTGAACAAAGATTAAATATTAATGAAATTATATTGATTACTGATAAATCTCAAACTGACACACATTCCCTTTATTGGACTAGATTTACATTTATCTGCGTAAACTTCAAACTCTAATTATAGTCAGATTCGGTTCAAAAATTATATTAAGCGAATACAGAAAATTAGCGAACAAAGAGTATAAGACAAGATACGAAGGTGATCCACTGGAAATTGTACAAGAAACTGAAATCTAACCATACGAATAAGTGGTATAAGCACAATTCGGTAACCGTCCCGGATTTTGAGATGCACAAAGTTCTCTGGGATTTTAAGATACAAACAGATCACCTAATCTCGGCCAGATGACCTGACCTAGTAATTGTAAAAAGAAAGGATTGGTACAAGGACTGGAATAATTGGAAATAAGATGACAAGTGAAGACCATCCAGACTACAGCATTATTAAGATCAGCCAGAATACTGAGAAGAGTCCTGGAGACTTGAAGAGACTTGAAGAGACTTGATGTCTCTTAGATTTCAGTGAGAAACAATCCGCTAAAGATGGTGTGATAAAATCTCAAAAGATCAAAATAATAATAATTGTTTCCATACAATTACATCTTCAAGTAAATATTCTTACTAATGTGTAGTAAGAATAGACAAGAAGTTATATGGTTCCAAATATTCCAAATTTACACGCAGTTATACGGTTCCAAATATTCCTACGCAATCCAAATAATTTGCTCACACTTAATCTGCCTTGACAACGAACTTCGAACGTCGATAGATTTAATAAAAGGAAATATTTAAAAGAGCAGGAAGCAGATGAACAGATGTAGACAACGGAGATGATCTACCAATTTATGTACATCAACTCTGTACGGACGCAGGATGTAGTTTGGAGGACTTGCTGGGAGCTATAGAGACGAAGAGAGAGAGAGAGAGAGAGAGAGAGAGAGAGAGAGAGAGAGAGAGAGAGTCAGGGAAATACGTGCTTTCAGCGTGACTTGATGATGATGTAGTTTCGCCTATTTCACAATTCAGCATACTGTCATATACAAGACAGTTACGTGTTCCACAAGCAGGTTAAATGAGGGCATGAGAATGAAAGTAATTGCGATTAACTGTAACTTTTTAGTCGACAGGTAGATAGAGGTGATCTAATTGTTAATGGCCCAGAAAATAGAATCGGCAAACCGATCCCAAAAACTACTTTGCACTGTTCACCTTCACATCGCACAATTAGGAAAGGCATGAATCCACCACACATCCAGCCATAACCCGTTTTTAACCATATAAAAAACCAAACCATCTGGGACTTTAGATAATATATCAGGTCAGGGATCTTCATTTGTTGCTGGTATAACGTATCACCTGATACTTAGAAAAGAAATGGGCGCTACAAAATAAGCGTGATTGTTATAAAAGATGATATGAACGGGAATTACTAAGTGCGAAACTTTAACCTCTAAAGAGGTTATAGGTGACATGTACTAGTCGATAGAGGGTTCGTCTGCCCTAGTGTGATAGTTTTCAAGCTCGTCTTACAAACCCATTTTCTTGCATAGAGAGCAGTGGGGACTTCATTGAAGCCATTGTTCAATATCAAGCCCGTTCACATAAAACGTAAATACATTTTTTGCATTTTTCTGCTAGAATTACCCTAATTACAGTTCTTCCTATTGGCTGATACAGTCATATTTTTACTTTGGTGGTGGAGTTGGTTCTCGTGTCCAGGTAAAAATCAGGAGTTCGCATACAGATATTCTAAGCCAAAATAAACTACATCAAACTATTTGGTCGTTTAAAGAGGGCTTCCCTCCCTCTTATCAAAATAGAGATATCTGTTGAACTTTGTCACATATGAACACATAGTACTAAAAAGTCGGGCAGTTAACTAATGAATCTAACTATCAATTTAATTACAAATAAACGTTATCTTCTCCAGCACGGTTCCTTTGGGAAGTCACAAATGATTAAACTTTTTTTCGACAGAAAGTCTTCAATTGATATTTTCTTTGGTTGGTTTGTCATGACTTTTTGTGTTCTCAACAATTTCTAAATCTAATTTTGATTTTTGAGGAGAGGAAATAGTCACACCGACTCAGATCAGGGTAAAAGGATATCAGTGGCACCACAGTTTATCCCCTAACCCGTCAACAGATATTTTCAATAAAATAATGAGACTGATTAAAACAATCGGGTTGGCGATCAAAATTGAATATTAGCTGGTTAATCTTGATTCATCGGTCAACTACTCTCATTATCTAAAGTTGGTGAGATTTGAGGAGAGTATTCATTTTTGTCAATTTTATTTCAAATCGTGAAATAACAAGTCGACTAGAGTGAGGTTCATCGTCAGTAGTCTCTCTCTTTCTCTCTCACTCACTTTCTCTCTCTCTTTCTCTCTCTCTTTCTTCATCCAAAAATGCTTTGTTGATTGATGGATTAATTTTAACAACATTTCAATCCATCTAAGATTATTTCACACCGAAAGTTTATTGTACATTTATATTCAAACTTTTTAAAAAGTTGTTTCTTAAACGCTGTCATAATACAAATGTTGGTGCAACTTAAAATCCTGAGTCCGGTATAGAAATTAATCTCAATAAGACTGCATTAACTTGTTAAATCTTTCTGTGGTATTGTTCTGAAGTTTGATAGAGAATTTGATCTTGTCTTCTATTTTGTTAATACATTTACCCAAATAAATTTTACTAAGCTGAATTCTTATTCATAATCATAAAGGGAATGCTTGAAAACATGTTCAAAGGGAAAACCGACCAACTGAAATTCTATCAGGGTTGCCAACGTGAAAAAAAAAAATCAGTCTCATAACTTTCTAGACCGACCTGGCGTTTCCGATTACAATTTTCGAACCAAGCAATCAGGAATTGTAAGAGCTAATAAAATATTAATTATTTTCCCATGTTAATGTTAGTAATTAGATTAATTATATTTCGAGAATTAGTTCTTTGAAGATTTTTATGGTAATGACTTTTTGTAAATCTTTCAATGACTGGATGTACTTTTTTTGGATGGCATTTTCGATGATGTCGTTACTTCCTGTCAATTAATTAAATTACACACGAAAAATAATTATGTAAATGATTTTTACAAATTTTCAAACTGTCAAGAAATGTATCCAATAATTTTTTGATAGTTTTGCTTGATTCCTGTCAATTATGACTGATATTTACTCTGCTTTAAGCACAAAACCACTCCTATGAGGAACACAGGAAAAATAAAATTCACTTCAAGCATGATTTGTCAAAGAGACAAGATCGCTAATCACTGCATTACGGCAAGATCCTTCTTAATTTTAAAACAGATTTAACACATATCAATACAATTTTGTAAATATCTAAACTAGTATTTTGATTACAGGTCAAACAGATCAATAAATTGTCTATGTATCGCCAGGAAAGTATTTAATACTAATAAATATTCAACATAGGGTATTGATTTCATTTTATCACAGTGAAAAATGAGAGTTTTTCAACGCCATGGCCGTGCTAGTACTACTGTATGGTTCCAACAATTGGACTTTAGCAAAATACTAGGAGAAAATTTTGAATTACACGAGTATGCTGCATACTATTTTGAATAAATCCATAAAGAAGCTGTTGTACAGCCTCTTACCTCCCATCCTACAATCCATCCAAGTAAGATGAACAAGTCATTCAAGGAACTGTTGGAAAACTAAGGACGAACTCATAAGAATCCTACACGTGGACATATCAGTATTTGTGGATCAGCTAAGGTTTATATATATCAGATCTATGCAGACGGAAAAATAATTTCTCAAGTGACATAACCAGTAGAAACAGATGTCCAAAGAGAATCCTGTGAATTCGTGCTGTAGGTACATCTCGATGATGATGATAATGATGACGTCGTTTCCTAAATAACTTTCAAAGTACATTCTTCATTTTTTTTTAAGTCAGAAGTTGTACTTAACCAAATTAAGAGTTAAAGAGAGTGCAGATGTTGGTGGTAGCAGATTTATATTTTGTCCCAAAACTTACATAGGACATAAAGAATAAACTTGCTTAGTTATTGAGATTGCATTTACAATGACTAAGCAAGTTAATTTTTAATGTTCGATTAAGTTAACTAACTGTTTTAAAATTAAGTTTCGTTATTATTGAATTGTGCATAGAATCAATAGCATCACGTGAAGCATTTATTCAAGAATTGCATAAAAAACGTCATTCACTGAAAGAAAATTCTGTCAGCTGGTAAAATAAAATAAAAATAAAACAATAAAAATAATTACTGTTGCAGATCCGATTGCATTTGATCCCTTTATACTTTATTAAGTGTCACTGCCAATTGCCACTCTCAACTCTAAGCTTTTATTCTAATCTTGTCAACAAAGCTCAGAATATACTGACTGTATCCACTGAAGAATCAAAAGACCCTTCATCAAAGTGTTGTCCTGAGCAGGACATTAAACTGAAGATCTAGAGAGGAGTGTCAAATACACCTTCATTGACATTATTCTTTGGATCACTCGGATTTCTATTTGATAGGAAATACTTCATGTTATATTCTCCTTTGCACCTTTATTACTATTACTCCTCTTTCAAATCTATCTCGGAATTGTAATACTCTTATTAGTGTTCGACCAAATAGATTTGTTTAAAAGTCATGCGTATTTGATTTTACAGTGTGCAAAAAAAGTCTTAAGAAGCTACTAAACAAAACATTTAAATATAAACGTACAATGAATATGATTCCCTAACATCTACGCATAAAATAACTCTAGATGGGTTGACATGCCATTAAAATCGATCAATCAATCAATCTGAGCATTTGTAATTTTCTTTATTACCAAATGTGATGATTAACTACTAAATATTGCTTTTTTATTAAAAATGTTTATATCATTTTAAGTTTCGTCACTTAATTTGTGTGTTGTGAAAGGGATTTGAAGTTTTCCGTGATTAGAGTTAGCGTTACTGACAAAACAGTGCTATTAGCTGTGGATGGATGGACATTTCTCATAAGCTATAAGGTTATCAATGCACCATGCTAAGTAATTTTCTTCTCGGAGTGAACACATCTTCTTTAATTGTGTCCCTCTCCACTTCAAGGCAAGTATTATCTCCTTCACTGTCATTGCACTTAATTCAGTGGTGAATATCAATAACAAATAAAACATTATGCAGTGAAAGTTCTAGTTCATTTTACAACTATGACTCAGATTACGTCTTTACAGATAGAATCGCCTAAAGTGCTTGATTATTTGATTGTTTAATGGATTTTAATGGTATGTCAATTCGTCTGAGATTATTTTATGTATAGAGGTAATTTATACATTCATATGTACATTTTCAGTTTTTCTTTTTGCATACGATTATGTTATCCTTATCAAATATGAATAATTTGAACACATTTGTATGGTTTCAAATTTTTCTAGCAAATACTTAAAATTATATGGTTTCTTGAAATTATTTCTATTTGATAATATTCATTTATTTGCATACAATTATATAGTTTAGTAATTGATAATAAAAGTAAGTCAAGTTGGAGACACCTGAGTCGAAGGTGACCCGAAGGCTCCCTTTTCAATTGCTGCTACACTGAATAGGGAGTTACTCTATTCCCATGATTACTCCACTTTACTCTGACTTTATTATGCTGAGTAAAGCGACATCAAGTATCATTTTTCGAGTCTTTGATATGTTTCGACCTGGGATTGAACCCCGATCGCCCCGACCGTTGGCGAACTCTGTACTCATTAGGCCAAAAGCCAGATTGAAAATTTATCTTTAATAAACAAGCATAACTTTAAGTAACTATTCTAAATACAAATAATTTATAGTTATTTGGCATCAAGTATTCCAATGGAATATAAATATTTTTTAAACATATCTATTTGACCGAGAGATCGGTCCCTAATAGGTACTACCAGTATATTTAATTATTTGAGCCGTTTTCCACTCGTATTGCAGAGTTCTTCCTTGTTCCATGTTCTCCAGAAATGATCAGCAGAAATATCAACTTCATTTTCCATTAATTTTCCCATTAACATGGATTTCTGCATAAGGCTACACATTTATGGCATCCTGTAAGGATCAAAATCAATCATCAGAAACGTGAGACTAACTAACTATTATAACACGACGAAATCTTCCATTTAGGTTAACGTTGAATTCATTTCCCCTTTGCAGCTAATAAGACAAAGAGGAGAATTTTAAAAGATTTCTTTGGTGATTCACTGAATATATTCAAAATTTTAAAAAAATATGGCATATTTCTACTCACCCCCATCCCCGTCACGAACCGGAAGAGACACAAAGTCACTTTTTAAGTTGAGTAGAGCTAGTTTGAAATCAGAGTTTTCTTTCTCCCAAACGGATTGCCTTATAAAGTATGCTTTGTCAGTAGCTGGGGTGAGAATAAATGGTTTCATAGCTTTCCTGAGTCCATTACCACGAAGTGAAACGCAAACAGCTTCGTCCAGGATTTGAACTCGGGTCATCAATTCCATTTCCTACGACGATAAGCGTTATACCAAACACGTCTTGTAACATAATTCTGTTTTTATGAGTTGAGTTTTCACATCAGTAGTAACATTTGCTTTTCAACAGAGATCAAATGACAATAAAACTCTTTATTCCGAAACTCCTTAATATTCTATTTAGTTTTAAAAATGATGTCACCTGGATGGTTTCAATTTTTCCTCTAACTTCCAAGTTTTCCAATCATTTTGTACCAAGTCGTCCATAAATCGACAGAAATGCCACCTTCATTTTCTCCAACTCTTTCAATTCCTTTGCAAGTTCTCATTTTCATGTCCTCTCACGTTCAACAATTATCACTTTTGGGGAAACTATTTTGAAATCACGTATGAGCAATGAATAGACGAGTAAATATTTAAAATATAGTCCCAAATGCTAAGTAAAATATGACACTAGTTAAAGTTTACATATATCTATGATATTGCTCAACAATTCAAAATATTTTCTGTACGAAAACTATTGAGTAATTTTGTGCCTACTCTAAATGAAAAACTGTCACCTTCTTCAAAAAATAATCAACAGAGGATGTTGATAAAGATTGTCAGCGGAATAATTAATTCTTTTGGTGTTGTGCACCAACCTATCTATCAATCAAACGATGTGTGTAATATTCTGTGTTGTTTTAAGAGTTGCTTCATTCTCTAAAAGCTTTACCAATTCTTTGAGATTCTTTTCATTGGATATACAGATTCATCCAGTTAAAAAATATCATTTTCCTTAACTAAAACAAAATAAGACAAAACAAAACAAACTCACGAACAACGGAAATGACGCCACTGTGATTAGTGTAATCTGAGCTAGCAAGTAATTTTTCTGTGGAAGCAGAGACGAAATCTAGAGTTTGATATGAGATATAAGAAAAAAGATTATTGAGTTAAAAAAGATAATCTACTCGATGATTAAGCCAGATTTCCTTATATCTTCCCCAATGTTTGGCTTCGAAATCTATAACTTCAGCTCAGAATTTTTAAAATTAATTTATTAATTACTTTTTGATAATTCAAGAGATAAACAGAGATAACAGGATAAATGCTTCTTGTCCCAAATACGAAACATCTTTAAAAATTGATATACATTGATATTTAGTAATAAACAATGATGTATACGAAAGTTGATTCTGTACTATAGGTCCTAGGTCTTCCGTTCTATTAAACAAATGAGTGACTGGTTTTAACGGCATATCGACCTATCATGGATTATTTTTATTTGAAATATTCGGATAATTTACCTTATCTTTATCACAACGGTTCGGTTGATATATCTTTGGGCCTTTTTCAGGTGTTTTATGTCGAATTCGAGAGTCCCCACAGAGTCTATAACTGAACCTTTTATTTGAACCACAGGGATAGACTGTTCTAATTCTGTTAACAATGACTGGGTACAAGTGTTAAGTTATAGGAAGTATTCCATGTTAGTCTTACCTGTTGTTGGAATTGAACCTGCAACCTCTAGATGATTTCACTAAGAATCTCGTTCCAACCAAACACCTTATTCATTACGTCATATGTCCTTGCCGGACAATAAAGGTGAGGTCAATAGTTCAAATATTCTAAGTAATAAAAATTTTTAAGCTTCACCCAAGAAATTTAAACAAATGATACTATCTTATGTTATTTTAGAAATTTCCGCTCCAGAGGAAGGTGTAGCCCCTCTCCTCTCTGATGCTGCCACTTTCAGCGAATCTGTCCTCACTCAGAACCGTAATGTCAATGTTGTATTTTGAGAGCTTCTTAGATATTATGGCGCTGCTCTTTTCGAAGCTTGTGTCCTGCATTGTTCGTATAATCCATGTTACTATGTTAAAGTTGTACATTTGTAGGACCTTTTGATGCTGCTAAAATGGGTATTTTTCTTTGTTGGAGAACGCTGACATGAAAATGCTCATGGGTTTACCAGTTGCTTGTGTGTCCCTCTCCTTCTCTGAGAAGGTGCTGTGCTGACGAGGATGGCCCAAGACGAGATCAGTATCTCAGTGATTGCAATGGCTGGTCGGAAGTATATGAACGTGGGAACATCTACCTTACAGGTGGTCTCAGGTGAAGATTTTTATCAAATGTTTATCCTCCCTTAATTGTTTCATTTGACTTTACAGGTACAACCGCTCCGGGTCTGAGTCGATCTGGGAGTAAAGGCAAAGATATTCTACAGTTGCGAAAGCTCATTGACTGGATCCTCTCCAGCGGTTAGGGAATAGCGTTCATTGTTCATTCATATTTACATTTTTTAAGTTGCTTCATAAGAGTTGTTTTGTGGGGTTTTTTTGCACAAGGTCTTATCGAATACGAATTAAATAGATCTTCTATTTGATTATAACACTCAGGGTCAGAGTGAATCTGGGTGTAAATGACCATGTTTCCCGAATATCCTGAACTGGAGAATTGCCATCAGCTATTGTTTAGCGTCATACTCAAGACTCCCTATAAAATAAGTTGTATATTAGGTAGAATAATGAAAGTGATATCAAAATTAGAAGCTTGTTTTTCAACATAGTCGCCATTTGGAGAAACACGTTTTCTAAACATTTACTTTCTATCAATGAATAAATTTCATGGTTTACATTTTATTCATTTGCTCACGTTAGTTAAAAAAATCGACATCAAATAAGAAATGTTGATCGTTCAATTCAACTTTCTATTTCGAGAAAAACCACAAGTCTGGTGCTGCCAAATCACCGATTTTCTTGAATCGTGATTTTCATCTTTAATTCTACTTGTGTGTCATTGAAACCGATCACCTTAGCATTTGATCATCAAACATACCCACTTCTTACAACAAAATTCATATTATCGAATTCAGTGTTTTTATAAGTAAACAACCATGCACTATTACATTATTCATTCGTGTTCAAATTTTGATGTGAGGACGACATTTTGGCACCAAAAATTCTATTCCAACTCATAGTACTCATGACTAATAGACGCTAACATGGCGCCACATGATGAACTTAGAGTTAACATATTTGAATAGTACTTTATATACTAACGAATACTTAATCATATATAGAAATCTTCATTATTCGCGGGGCCACAATTTAGAAGACACGACTTACTAATCAACCCTTCGAGTAAAATACTAATAAATCTATACATAATGATAAGATGAAATATTCTAAAGATAAATGACCGTTTTATCAATTAGGAAACAGCAGGAACAGAGTATTGCTGAAAGAAAAATATAATTAATTCAGGATAAACGCATTCTTCTTCTTCTTCTTCTTCTTCTTCTTCTTCTTCTTCTTCTTCTTATTATTATTATTATTATTATTATTATTATTATTATTATTATTATTATTATTATTATTATTATTATCCTCTCACGTTTTACACACCAACGTTAGCAGTTGGTCTTTCACTGGAGTCTGAGTGACAGCAAGTCTCCACAGGTCTTCAGGACTTTTCTCACCAATCTGGCCGATCTCAACAATGCTACACTTTTGATGGTCTCGATTTTGATGGTTGTGCATAATCGATTTTCGCTTTGATATAATTGTTCCTTATGGGGTTGTTTTGAACTGGAGGAAGAGACAATGATACCTACATATATAAATATACACTTGCTTGTTTATTACGAAAGAAAGCGAAATGGTTGTGTGTGTGTGTGTGTGTGTGTGTGTGTGTGTGTGTGTGTGTGTGTGTGTGTGTGTGTGAGATAGATAGATAGATAGTCACTCAGGTTCTGCAGGGGAAACGTTAGGTTGAGATACATCTTCAGAGAGTCTTTCTTTATGCTTCTTTCACGGGAGACTAATAAAAGATCGAGTCTCTAACGCCCAAAACGGTGTGACGACTGTGTAACTGCTTACGTGCTGACTACTTAGGTCCTAACTGACTGACCATCTGGGATTGAAAACTTCCGTCGTTGTATATTTTTCGGACGCCTACGCACTCTTCCTACGCATTAAACGTGGCTTTTCAGCTGTCCCTTCTTTACTTTAAGACACATGTGCATATCCTGTTTTGAACTGCACAAACTAACTGGTCAATATGTAACACTCTTCCTCTTTCTTTTCTTGAAATATGTAGTCTGTCCTTGTCATTTCGCTGTTGGAAGGCCTTATGCATTTTCCTTAGTTTTGATGGTGTCGATTTTGTTGGATGTAGTCTTCGAGTGGTCGTATTGATACATCTACACTATCTTCAATGCTGGTGAGTCCTCTTGTTGTATACCATACATCTCTTTAGGGAGCTTCTCCAAGAATCTCATCGTGCTTTTGATGCTGAAATATACTTAACAGAAGATTTTTTACTTACGTTTCGAGTGGTAATTGACCTAAGCCAAGGATAGGGTAAGTATTTGTGTGTGTGTGTGTGTGTGTGTGTGTGTGTGTGTGTGTGTGTGTGTGTGTGTGTGTTGGAATATAATTAAAACCTTATTTCTCCTGTTAGCTATCCGTGTGCGCCCATTTTTGCAATATAATTATAGTCACTAGGGCTCTCGTAAACAGTCCTTATAGTTGCAGGTAGTTCACCATAGTATTATGATTAAGTGTTAAGTGGGTGAAAATGCTGCATATTGTAACAATTAGCAAAATATGACGTTAGTTGACTTTACGGCGTGTCATCCCTTGTTGGGTCAGAGTCAGTTTAACAACTATGGTCTCTAATAATCTACAGTAAAAGTTATATCGTCACAATCAATTGAAACTGATAAACACTTCATACGTAGCGGCAATATTAATAGTCTAAACCATAGAACCTGTGCAGTCTGATCGATTTGTTTGAGTTTCTTGAGTTTTCTCATCCACTTTAAGAATCGTCACGAGAATCTTACAAAGGGAATTCTGCTCAGGTGTTTACATTTCAATGAGAATTCTGCTGCAGAGCTTGGTTTTCTGAAGATTTCTCGTTCGTCTGCGGTATTCTTTTCGTAACTTTTTTCATTTTCGCTTGTTTAACTATATCCGCTACCAATATTCCCTCGTACTGGCGATTTTCCTTTTCTCCGAGTTTACTTGTCTTTCTTTTTGTTTTCTTTGATTTTCACCTAATGGTCCGCTGGGACAGCAAAATTTCCTATCCAGCAGGTTAACTTTTTTTGTTAACTATCACTAAAACTGGTCTTCTGGACGGGATTAGGTGATCTGTTTGTATCTCAACATCTCAGAGAATTTTGTGCATCTTTATTCACTAGGACGGATTCTAGTTGGTGCAAACACCATTTGGTAGTTTGGTCAAATTACAGTTTCTTGTTTAATTTCCAGTGGATCACCTTCCCCACCAAGTCGTTTTTAGACTTATACTCTTTTTTCTTACACTAATTTGCTGCATTCACTTACGTTATTAATTGTTTCGTCTCTATCATCCCATAACCTAAACTTTCTATTCTATCGCTTTAACATTGTTGGTGTTTATAATGTCGTTTAAAATGCTGCAATTTAGAAAAGATTCAGTTTGTTTCTTAAGGTTTCCCTTTCTTTGCCATATCCAGATCTTCTCGTGAGACATTTCGTTAGTTTGTCGTTTGAAATATCCATACAGTTGTTTTTTCTTTCCCGCTATGTTTCTTAGCTATTATCATTGTGCCGATCTTTCGATTACCTATGCTATTTCTGGTCGCTGTAATTAGTCTTTGTTCTTTTTAATGTTGTCTTTCAGTCATGGTATTGATGCAATAAAAAACATCTAAAAAATGAAGATGGAAATATACTAATTACAATAACAGATGACACAAGACAAAGTTGTAGCGCTTAAAACGGTCCCCAAAATTACTGGAAAAGAGATTTTGCTCTGCTGATAATGAAACGTTCACTATGTAACAGATTCATTTTTCTTTTAATTCTAAGTTGGTTTGGATGATCCATTCGCATCTCAAAACCCCACCTAAGTTTATGCGTTTCACCTTCAAGGACCGATTCAGGTTTGAGCTAAAACCATTGAATGATGGAATTTCAGTTTCTTGCATAATTCCCAGTGGATCACCTTACCCACTCAGTTGTTCCTAGTTTTTCCCACTTTTAAGTTTGCTGTATTAACTTATTATAGTTTCATCTCTATCGCCCCATCGTCTATACTTGCAATTATCCGGTTTCACTCTTTCTACAGTTTTAACAGGTGATTTTATATTGAAGTATGTTTAACAGCAAATCTCAATTTTTCAGGACTCTTCTAAGTATTTTAGCTGATTTTAACTGCTTATTAGTTTTAATGGTCATTAATAATTCCTCAAATCTCTAGTCACCCAAGTCTCTTTTCCAGCCATTTCAGGAATGTTCTATGTTCTAGAACTTGGTCTCACATTAACATAATCATTCTAAATAGTTTTTCATCTTTATTTTTGTGCTGTTGTCTCCCATGTTCGCAAAAAAAAAAAAATCACGAGTATGAAATAAATGGAAAAACTAAGAGAAAAACAAACGAATAAAAAATTTACCATAAAATATGCAAATGTTTTTGAGAGGTTTTTAATTTACTCCTAATTAGTAAAAAACGAAATACTTTTGATACACCCTGATGATGATCAACTTCATAGAATACAAAATCATTTCAGCCTCAATTCCGGGTACAAATAAAGCAGCATTCATAATTAGACGATAAATTCTGCTACGAAGACTTCGTGGTTTATTGTCATATAATTTATCATATTTCAAATAGTTTATGAGATTAGAAAATATTTGAGATGCAGTTTAAGTTTAAATAGATAAAAACAAAACAAAAAAAGAATACTCTCCAGGAGTTGGGGAAAGGCAATTAAAGAGGCATTAAGATCAGGGTCATTTTTAAGCCCAAGGATTTTGGAGATTTTAGAATATATCTGTTACGATATTTGGACAAACGGCATTCATATCTTGTCATTCTCTTCATTTAGTAAGGAGATGCAATTGTAATATTGTCAGAGTTCTTTCAATTTTCAAATCAATTGTTCTTTTAGTAATAGTATTGCAATCTTGGAAGACGCCGTTTTGTGGTCTGCTTTGTGGATGATCTTGTTATGTATTTCCACCCAATGTCAGAGGTCAATGTTCATACCTAAGGCAGAAATACATCAGCTACTTTCACGATTAGAGCAGCATAATCATCCTACATAAATCTATTTGGTCATATTCCATTGTTAGCTAAACTAAATAAAATATATTTCAGGATACTGAGATTTTATCAAACCGACCAATAGAAGAGTTACTATATATATAAGTAAAGTTGGCAACTGTTGTCAAGGGCGACTCGAAGGCTCCCTTTTCGATAGCTACTATAGCAAGGTGTAGGGGAGGGCGCTACTCCTTTCCCTGGTTTGCTCCACTTTACCCTTCATACATACCTTATATTGCTGAGGGTTAAGCAAGGAGGTATCAAGAACCATTTTTAAAGTCTTTGGTATGACGCGACCTGTAACTGACCCTAGGTCTCCCGGACTATTGGCGAATACTCTACCCACTAGGCCAATGAGCAATATATATATATATATATATATATATATATATATATATATATCATCATGTCGTGCCTCCAGCACGGATATCCCTGACCCTCTCTCGCCACTTCTCCTTATCGTTCATCGCCTCTGGCAGGTCTTCAGGTCTGCATCCCGTATCCTCACAGAGCTGCTGTATATATATATATATATATATATATATATATATATATATATATTGTTGAAACAAGTTTGGTTAAAGACAACATAAACTTTTCTTTTCATGATTTTATTTTTTTCTCTAGTTTTCTTGCTAGTTTCTCTTTATATCAGGGTCCAATTGATAGAAGAGTTACTCCCGGTTCTGCTTTTTAGCGCTTTCTATCATATCTATTGTCTTCATGAAGATAACATGCCACCTGTTGTCATTCTATTCTAAGCGCAGCCGAAAATTTTCAACGCCACTTATGTAAAAATGACGCTGAATTTTAGATTTTTTTCAAATGGTTGTTTGATTGATTAATTTTAGTGGTTGGCCAACACATCTAGGGTTATTCTATGCCTAGATGTTTGGGAAACGCATTCATTGTAGGCATTTATTTACGTTTTTGAGTATTTTCTTAGGAGTTATTTGAACTCTGTTATAAAATATCAAGTATTTCTATGGAATACAAATATTTCTAACAGTTGTATTTGACTCATAAAACCAAACAGCTTCTACCACCCCAGATCAGAGTGAAGCTGGAATCAATGGCAATAAAAGGGTACTCCTCAGATCTCTAGAACTGGAACCTTACCATCAGATACAGTTTAGTGTTACACCCAGGATATCTCTATTTCAGTGTATCTTATCCCTCTGCAAAGGACATAGTCAGCGTATTCTAAACCCCAACGACAAGCCTTTTGGAGTTTTTTTCGTTTTTGTTTTTGCATTGTTTATACTAAAATGTTTGATTTTGTGAAAAATATTGCCAAAAGAGTAAAGTAATTTAAAAAAAGATCGAACTCCCTTCTGGTGCTTATTTATTCGCGGAAAACTTGCCAGATTTTTGTCTGGTGCTAAGAGTTCCAAGGGTAACTGGGTTTGTCTTCTTAGACTTTTGTCTGTGTTCAATGACACTTAATAACACGCAGATCACTGGTTTAATCCGGAATATTGCGGTTAAAAACAAATTTTGGCTTGAAGCGATTGAAGGCTGAGATGATGACATCAAGCTGTGTTAAGAGTGAAAATAGGCACGTGGCGCTAGATTTCCCGCCAATAATTGCTATTTAATTGGTGAGAATGTTTGAATTGACTTTCTGCCAAGGTAAAAATTAGTTCATGGTGTATTCGTGACAGTATCAATAGTGAAATTTCTGGGTTTTTATTTTTGCAGTCGAGTTCTAGTTCATTTATTATCATACACTGTTAACTCAGTTTTCTTTATTTCTAAATATAATAGAAATTGAATTTCACGGCATTTCAACCTGTCTAGGGTTATTTTATGCCCAGAGCTTAGGGAATCGCTTTCATATTTACATTTTTATGTAGTTGTTTCCCTATTTTTTTTTGGTATGTGGTCCTATCGAATACGAAAAATTTATTTGATCGGCAGATGGAACTCTAATTCTTCGGGTAAGAATTGACCTGGAAGTAATATCAATGAAGGGGTATTTCATGCTCAATAAATAAAGTATCTTCCCTACGATGAAAGTTCTTTTTTATTGCACATACCAAATGATTGCAAGGGTAAGTTTTAGCAAAAGATATTTTTCTTCTATATAGAGGAAAGAATACTTTAATCAGAAGTGAATCTCAAGCAATAAACAATAATTAGCATGAATAAATATTGCTGGAAAACCTAACTAATCCTATAGAATTTTAAAACTTAAAAAAAAAAAAAAAAAAGAATTAATGAATTATTTTCTTATCAAAATTATTATTCATATTTTCTTAAACTTTATTAATTAGGCTTAGGGACAATTCTTCAAGCTGGTGATATAGAATAATTACATAGAATTATTTTAGGAGTAAAACAAAAATGTCTAAATCGATAAATCTCTTAAATATTGTTTAATCTAAGGATATTTTCAAAGAAAATTCCGTGAATATTTTCATAATTTTATTAGCTAATATAAAAAATATAATCGCATGGATTATGGTTGCACCACTTCGACATTAACTAAAAGATCGAAGAAAAAACTAGATAGGAACGACCCAAAGATGTTGTGAGCTGTTCTGCACAAATCCTGAACGTAATACCCGGCCAAGCTGAACAGCAAACCTCCCCTCCCCCATCACACAAACCATCCAAGTAAGACATAAACTCATAAACAATGTTCTCCAATGGACTTCAATACATGGACAAACAAGTGTTGGTCAACCTGTAATTGGAGGTGCCCGTGGTGTAATGGTTATCGTCGCAGGATATGGACACGGCGACACGAGTTCAAATCCTGGACCTGACTGATTACATTTCACATACCACTAATACCCTTGGGAAAGGTATGAATCCAGTTATTCTCCCTCCAGCTATGGGTAAATAGTAGGACAGACTAGGTTCTTCAGCCTTGGTGAGGTAACTAGTCTAGGAGAAGGAAAACTCTGAATTCAAACCTGTTAAACTCCGCTTAAAAATTGACCTTGTGTCATATCCTGCCCGAGCGGAGGGGTTGGGTAAATAGGGTCAACCTGTAAAACATTACATGCATCAACTTCGTGTGGACACTGGATGCCGTCTAGAGGACATATCAAGATCGATGGCGATATATATATATATATATATATATATATATTATACACACACACATGTATATATATAGAGAGAGAGTGAGAGAGAGAGAGAGAGTACGCGCTGTTAATACGCCTTGATCATATATATATATGATTTATTGGTTATAGCAATTATTATCGTTGTTGATCGCTTAGTGCAATTTTTTTATTAAGATGAATAGGCATTTTTGTAAAAAATTGTAATTTTGAGATATTTGACTTTTATTATCTTTGATATCTAAATTTTGATCTTTTACCCAGCGAACATGGGTATTTGAGCTAGTGGCTAATAAATTGTCGATGCAATTTCAGAAAAAAAGACATATTTCTCATTATACTGACGAATCTACACGTAACGACAAACTGCAATTACATTGGGAGATGGTAAATGTCCGGATGTAGAATGTCGGTAGCGTTGACCTTTATTAAAAAATACTTTTATCGAAGTTAAAAAAAACAAGAAAGAAAAGCTGGTGACACAAGTCACTGTTTAATAAAAATTAAATCGAGAAAGAAGAAATAGAACTACCTAAATAATAAAAAAAAATCACTGAGACAAACTGCTTACGCATTGACCTTTTCTATGTCATTGCAAAGGGAAGCTGATCGAGACGAGTAAAATGTTGCTTTATATTTAAAGGTCAAACGTACATGCAAACAAACAGAAATGCAGGTAAATATCTATCTATCTATCAATCTATCTTTTTCAATCTGATTATAATCTATGTATGTGCAATAGAAAAATAGATAGGTATATAGAAAGACGGGAAGACGAAGAAAAGTAATCGATTATAGAGATAATAACTTTTCTATTCAGATTCAATCGATTAACTATTACATATGTGTGTACGTACATGATTTTTTACCTTTTTATGTGTGTGTATGTTTGTGTGTGTGTGGGTTTGTATGTGTGAGGAACAGACAGACAAACAAGGAGCGGGAATAGATAAGTACAGAGATAATACATTTTCCTCAGTCTATTAAATGGAATATCTATCAATGTATCCATGTGTGTGTATGTTCATGCTGGTGTGCCTGTGTGTGCATGAGAGAGAGAGAGAGGGAGAGAGAGAGAGAGAGAGAGAGAGAGAGAGAGAGAGAGAGAGAGAGAGGGTAATGGGGGAAAACAGTGAGTGATATCAAAAGAGCACTGTATCGTTTATATCTCTTTATAGAGCTTCTCCAAGAATCTCATCGTGCTTTTGATGCTAAAATATACTTAATAGAAGATTTTTTACTTACGTTTCGAGTGGTAATTGACCTAAGCCAAGGATGGCGTAAGTATTTTTGTATCTGTTTGTGTGTGTGTGTGTGTGTGTGTGTGTGTGTGTGTGTGTGTGTGTGTGTGTGTGTTGGAATATAATTAAAACCTTATTTCTCCAGTTAGCTTTCCGTGTGCGCGCATATTTGCAATATAATTATAGTCACTAGGGCTCTCGTAAACAGTCCTTATAGTTGCAGGTAGTTCACCACAGTATTATGATTAAGTGTTAAGTGGGTGAAAATGCTGCATATTGTAACAATTAGCAAAATATGACGTTAGTTGACTTTACGGCGTGTCATCCCTTGTTGGGTCAGAGTCAGTTTAACAACTATGGTCTCCAATAATCTACAGTAAAAGTTGTACCGTCACAATCAATTGAAACTGATAAACACTTCATACGTAGCGGCAATATTAATAGTCTAAACCATAGAACCTGTGCAGTTAGTATTTGTGTCGGTCCCTTGAAGTACACCTATCTAGGCAGCCTGGTAACTTTACAGTTAATCAGGCTGCTTACAGATGACTATGTTTACCATTTTCAGCTCTTTTTCAGCCAGAGCAAACATTCCTGTTGCGTGGTGGGAGGGGCTCTGAGTTTTAAGGGTTGGGCCAATGTCGTCATCATCATCATGGTCAAATCGTGCTGACTGTTGATTGCACTGATTCCCTTGATCCTTTCTTGCCATCCGTCTCTGCCAGCCATCTTTCTTGGTAGATCCTTTTGACTTCATCCTGTGTCCGCAAAGGTGTAATGTATGTAAGTCTTTGCTGGTGTGCCTACACAGGTCGGTACCCGGAAGAATGTCGCTAATGAGTTTGTCATTGTTTCTCCAGCTGAGCCCAGCATATTTTGCTCGTTTTATTCGGATGCTTTGTGAGATGGCAGGTCGGTGATCATACAGTTTTGTCGTGTGCTGATTCCAGGATTTTTGCTCAAAACAGAACATAAAACTCTTATGTAGTTGCCACCTAGGTTTTCTCCAAGGGTTTTTTCGTAAGAATTCTGCAAGTGCAACCATACAATAGTGTACTAATTAGCTTGGAATAATTCTGAGGTTTTTTATTGGAGAAACCAGATTTTCATATGATCGATAAACTCTCAATAGCAGTGCATGCTTTTCAACTGCATGTGTCGACATTGTTTTCAGGAGACGAGATATTACTTCCGGGGTATGTGAACTAATCTACTGATCTTACATACCATTAAATGTGGAGATGGTGTCCTTTTCTTTAAAACACATGAACTCTGAATTATCTGAGTTCATGTGGCGGGTAATGCCATTTGCTGCCAGCTCCAGGATTTGCCGCTGAAATTTGTGTTGGATGCGTGTATCTTTAAGAAGTTCTAGATCATCAACACAGTCTACATGTTTAATGATTTCTGTGAAATATCTGCTGCCTCTTGTCTTTTGTGTGTGAAACTATTTTCAATCATTTTAAAATGATAATGTATTAAAATAGTAAAAATCATTTCAAACGTGAAACATCATTTGATCCTATGTCGCCCGAACAGATAATTCCATTCCCGATCTGAATGCTCCAGGATTGAAACCTCGACAATAGATGCAGTTTGGTATCAAAAAGATTAGATTTGATCACATTCGTAAAATGGATAAAAGTAATTTTTAAGGGCACCAGACCAACTTGCTACCCATGTCAACAAGCTTGTTTAGTTTGTAGAAGTGAATGATTTTTAAAAAATGAAAATTCGAATTACAAATTACAAATGTTTCCTTTCGAATTACATTACAAATGTTTCCTTTCATCTCGATGAATTGTCATAAGTTTAAGGAAATACCGTATAATTGTTTAAATTGTCAATGTTTTTCACAGAATTAAAAAATTTCTCCACACCATTAGCAACTGTTAATGAGAAAATGTTCACTATAATACAAGTATATATTTTTTAATTTCTTTCACTGTAACAGTTTTTGATTACTGTTATAATAATCTGCATCAGAAATGACAAAATCATTTACTTATAGAAAGGTATCTAACAGAATAACCTTTTATCAAGCTTATTTTTGTTTGGCTTGTCGAGAAAGGATGTGCAGTGTTACTTCCTGGAGGATGACTCTTGGTAGGTCGTAGGATTTTGATGTCTTTTCTTAAGCAGAAAAGTCTCCTTGTTCATTACAACAATAGATTAAAAATTATAGATAATAACTATATATATATATATATATATATATATATATATATATATATATATATATATATATCTGTGTCATTGAATAGATAAAGTGAATTTGACAAATAGGTAAAAGCACTGTTTACAGCTTCACCTTTTTGAAGGAAATCAATAGTGATGGGTCTTTTTATATCCCAAAACAATGTCAGCGTGATCTTCTTTACAGATCATTGCATCCGGAAATTTTTCTTTAACGGAGAGTTAGTATGTTTCCACTTAATGGACTATTTTTTGATTCATGCTCATAGTAGTAAATCAATGGTTTTTAAACATCCTTTTGAGCTAAAACAAGTCTCTCCGTACATAACACGTATTCTTCTTTAATTTTTACAAAGTACTTCTCAGTGACCGAGAATTTGATGACAGATTTCTATTCTACGTAGTAGCTCTGTGTTTTACACCATTTTGAATAGCCTCAAAACAAATATTTTTGTGAGATTTTTTTTTTCTAATAACCATTTTCAAACAATGCAGAGTTTACATAAATAGAAAAAAATAGTGAAAAAGAGTATTTTGCTTTTTTAAAAAAATTACCTTTTTGATTGAATGATCATTATACATACGTACATTCATATATATATATATATATATATATATATATATATATATATATATATATATATATGAGTAGAGTTGGTGACCGTAGATGAGGGTGAGCTGAAGGGTCCCTTTTCAATAGGTATAACAGAAACATATATATATATATATATGTGTGTGTGTGTGTGTGTGTGTAAAGCAAGTGTTGTGCGTTTGTAAAAAATTTTTGTTGATAAACTCCCACAACAGAGGATAATTATAAATACTATTAAGAAAACATTCCTATCTTTAAAAAATTCAATCTAAAAATTTCTTAATTAAAAGAAAAAAAACCAACAAATTATGAAAAAATAAAATTGAAAATTCGTGAAAAAAAGTTATTCATTTTCAGTCTTTTTTTTTTCATTTTTGTTGTTTCTTTTTTGCAAATAAGAAAAAATCGCTATTGTTGCCAACTTAGGTGTCTTGTATTTCTTGGTTTTAAAGGCATATCAATCTTCGTGTGTTACTTAATGCCAAAGTCATTTTTGTAGAACAGTTATGATGTTAATTAACCAGTATCTAGGGAGATAAGGGGGTTAATTCTTTTCCAAGGGTACAAGACCCAAGTGAACGTAATAACGTGATTATTGTTCGAGCCCATTTTCTACGATATTCTCAGTCCTGTACATTAACCACAAGGTCACGGGAAATCCCCTCTTTGGCTACTCAGAAACCTGCTTGAGGCGCAAAGAAGAGAAAACTTTGATTTCGGACGATATATTGAAGAACTAGGTTTTAGGGTTCATTCTCCCAGACACCACCTGCTCCCTCGTTTAAAAGAGCAATTGCATGATTTTTAAAGCGTCTCCCGAGGGAGAAATGTTGATGCAAACCAAGCACTGTTAATATATTTATTTTCGAGAGGGTTCTCCGATCTAAAAAGATGACCTTGTGTCTCAGCTTTTCCGTGGCGGTGAGGTAAGATAAATATTGAGGCAGGAAGAAACGGTTGTTTTAGTGACACAGTTTTAGATTGGATTCGAACCAAGACAAGAAGATAAAACAATAAACAGAAACGGTAGATTTATGAAAATGTAGGCACATTATCTTTCATGCAGAAAGCTACTAGAATATGGATAATCCAATGGGCAATAAATATGTATTTAGCAAACACAAACTACGTATATTTATATATAGAAAACATTTATTTAAAATTGCATTTCTTTTCGTATTTCCTGACGTAAAATCGAAGAATCTTGTGTTTTCGACACTTTTTCTGGGGCTGCGTTGATGTTGTGTCGAAAATCTGCCGATCGTTTGGATTCTGTAGCCAAGGAGTCGCCGGAAGATTTTTTTGGATAGAGAAATGTGCTGTGTTCCTTAGAAACCCTCAGTGAGTAACTCCTGGGGATATAAATATGGCTGTGAAAAAGCACTGTGAAAGGTGGCGTCAGGAACTGTCGTTGTAAACATTTCTTTAATACTCTAACTAGAATAACAACGCGAAAATAATGTTTAGAAAAATGTTGTAACTCTTGTTTTATCCTGTCAACTGAGGAAGTCTTGTTCTAATCATGGATAATGCAGGGATGAAAAAGCTTAATTGTGGAAAGAGAAATGTTGGTGTATGCGTGTGCTCACATTTAAATGGTTTAAATGGCAATGAAGGAGAAATCCACTTCCCCCAAAGCTCCAGCAATGGTACCAAACCATCAGATGGTTTAGTGTCACATCCTTGGTGGCGAGGTATCTTAATTCCCGGCAGAGATGCAGTTGGCATATTCAACAGTTCCAGTCGACTAGATTCGGTGTGTGTGTGTGTGTGTGTGTGTGTGCATGCACGCGCGTGTGTGTATATGTATGTGTGAGATTAACGTGCTTTGATGGAGTTCTGAGTGATCATTAATACAAGACATTCCGTTTGATTTTCTGCCGTCAGTTTTCTGGTGTAACGGGTTCTTCCTTTCAAAAAAAGGAAATAAAAAAGAACCCTGAAAAGAGTCTTAGGGTATTGAAGATCCGAAGAAGAACTGAGAATCTCCAGACTAAAGCACTATTGAGATCAGAAAAGTCCTGGAAAACTGAAGAGACTTGTCACTCAGACTTCAGTGGTGATAAAAAAAAAAAAAATCACCAAGCCATGACGATGCAAAAAACAAAATATAACCTCGATAGCCTTTGTGTGAAAAGAACTGATTACTCATTAGATTGCAACACCGCTATTAAAGGATTTGAAATCTGCGAACAGCTGAATAACCGAATATTGAATGTAACAGTCAGAAAATGAAACGAAATTAAAAAAAAAAAAAACAAATGTTGGATCTGAAAACTCGTAAACAAGAATCGAAAATTAGAAGGAAAACAATACCGTTGAGACTCCAAGAGTCAAATCAAAAGAATTGCTGATGAAACGACATGTGAATGATAATATATGATACTCAAAGATGGTTGGATGCAATATCCACTTGAAGAGGAAAATATCCATGGAAAGAAACATGAAAATCTCAATACGAATATTTCATGTAGAACAAGTGGATGATTTAAATCGAACAATGACAAAAAGAGCAATGACAATCTGGAATAATAGATTTTTATCTTTAGTAATGTTATAAATAATCACAATAATTTAGTAGGATGAGAGTGTTATATCCGACAACAGTATCAAAACTTATCCATTTATTTGTTGTTGCTATGAGTTGTGTGACTATTCTGCTTTTTTGTTTATTCCCCTGTTCGAGGCTTTTGTTAAGATCAGGGTGTAGTATCTCTGTGCTCGGATTTGGATGAGTGTAGTATCAATACATTCCCTCTATGATAGCAGTTTAGTATTTGTGCATCCGGTCAAGGTAATAGGATTTTGTCTCCGCATCTTATATCTGCACCCTGCCTGGGGTCATCTGACACTTTGTTTTTTGGCAAATCGTACACATATTACACTCTAATCCCAAACAGAGCTACTAGCGGGGACTATATTGGTTAGTAATAACAGTAATCCCACAAATTCTTTTTAAAATACTTTTACGGTGAATTTCTCATACAATATTCTATACTGGTTCGCGCAGAGAATTATGAGACAACAAATTTTCGCATTTCAGTCTTTAATACCTTCGTCAATTTTCACGGCTCAAAAATATTTCATTTCCTTGATTCTTCATCTTCGAGGCAACAGAAACTACCATTATAAATAATTCCAAGAGAAACAACAACATCAACAACAGCAACAACAGAATATACATCGGAAAGTTGATTAAATGATAGATCGATTTTAAGAGTAAGTCAACCCGTATAGGGTTATTTTATGCTCAGATTGCGTACATTGCATATCTATAATCACAATTTTGGGGTAATTTCTCAAGTTTTTGTTTACAGATATATAATATCAAGTATTCCTAAGACAAATAATGTTTAAACGGACATTTTCGAAAATCAGATGGGACCCACCCAGGAAGTAAAATTCCACTTTGAGTACACATGGGAGCATTGTCAATGAAGGAATATTCCATACTCCCCAGAAATATTGCCTCACCATCAAATGCAGTTTAATCTCATACCGAGGATACCCGTTTTTGAAAGAAGTCAATCCCCTCTGCAGCGAATACTGTCAGCATATTCTAAGCAATGTCGGCAGGGTATAAAAGCAGAAGTTGTAACTCATTTGGGCCCCATTTATGAATCGAATAGAACTGTTTAATCATGCAATCAAACGGATGATGTTGAATTAAATTGTTACTGTTATATAGTGATAATTGAAACCATTTAACTGTTAGCAAATAAAAGTAAAGTTTGCGCACTTTGTCGAGGATGACCCGAAGGCTCCCTTTTCAATAGCTATTCCACCGAGGTGTAAGGGAGGGCTCTACTCCTTTCCCTGGATTGCTCCACTTTACCCTTGATCCATGCCTTATAGAGTGCTAAGCAAGGCGACATCAAATACCATTTTTTGAGTCTTTGATATGACTCGACGTGGAATTGAACCCCAGTCTTCCGGACCATTGGCAAACACTCAACTCATTAGGCCAATGGCACTAAATAGATTCATTCATATTAGATAAGAATACTGAAAAACATTTAACAATGTGCAAAAAAATGACCAATGCCTAATAGAACTATTCGTGTAAGATAGGCATACTTAAAACCATTTAACGAGGGACAAACAAATTATCATTATCAAATATATTTTTTTTGTGTTAGATAGCATTACTAAAAACCATTTAACTGTGTGCGAACAAGTGAGCTCTGACTTGCTTAAAATGCTACCCATAAACTATTCGTTTACAAATCACACACACACACACATCTATGAACAAGATTTGGCATTATACAACCTACAACGGTTGACATGCTATAAAACCCAGAGAAATAACCAGATGTTTTATTTTAGAGGAAATAATATTATGTCGGTTTTAAAATACAGAGAAAAGAAAATGACATAATGGTTACCGGTGCAGAAAATGGAATCAGTGTATTGGGTAAAAATTTCGACTGTGAATCTTTATATTCCCTTGAAACAAATTCGCTTTGGAAAGGCATGAATCCATTCTCCACTTACATATATGTGTAAAATAGCCGAGTAGATTTGATTCTCTCACGTTAGTGGGCAACCACTATAAAAGAAAGAGAACACTAAATTTAGAACGATGACAAGGCTTTGAGAAAGCGCTCCACAATCGTTCTGAAAAACAGTCATGCAGTCTACTGATAAAGGAGACTGTGAAGAGCTATTATTGTCCAAGTCTTGACACGGCCAGACTTTTTTCATTCTGTTCTATTAAAATGCCCTGAGGAAAATAAGAATAGCCTGTATGTATTTACTCAACTCTTCTTCCATGGACAAAGTATGGCACAAGGTCCATTTTCAAGATGAGTAAAGCTGGTTTGAATTCTTTGTTTTCCTTCTCCTTGACTGGTTACCTAACTAAGGCTAAAGCATCTAATCTGCCGTAGTATTTATCTATAGCTGGTGGGAAAAGAAATATATTCAGGCTTTCCCCAAAGGCATTAGCACAAAGAAAGAGGCTAAACTGCTTCGTCCTGTATTACTACTCAGATTACCGATGCTATTTCCTACGACAATAACCGTTACATTAAGTGCGCCTCTAAGCATCGAAGTGTTTGTATACCCTCAGGAAATATTGGACTTGAAAAGGTGTTCAAGCACGAATGAAACCAGTGTAATATATGATACTAGAATCAATCTTATTATTAAACAATGTTCTACATCGAATACAAGGAAATAATTGTGTAGATATGCATTATGCTGATTAGAATACTGCGATACGATTTTGTTGGTGAGTTCATTGCCACCAACAAACAGATGAAATTCCATATTGAAGAGTTACTAATAATATATCATTTACTTAATGGAGTTGGTAAGCAAAGAATGTTTACAGAAATTAAGACCATAGTGCATTCGTCGAATTATGTTAATGGGTATATTAAAAATGCTTGAAAAGTATGTCAATTTTTTGTATGCTTGTGGTTTGCCTTTTAATAATGCCAAGCGACATTAGATGTAAAATGTGCCTGGCATTTTTTTTTCTTTCTTTCTAGTTTTATACGCTTTTCTACAGAAAATCCATCAGTGTGTATTCAAAGCATATCGATATATTTGTGTGCAATTTGGAATTTCTATTTCCATATCTGTAGCTATCATTGACTGGGAACTTTCATAATTTGTCTTGGTCTCTTTTAGCATAAACTACCCAACGCCAACTACATTACACTCATAAACCAAGAGACAGACAAACAGACATACAGATAGACGGAGAGATGTCGGGGACACTCCTACATTTACGTTTATCTACTTTTATAAAATATACACCATTAGCATATGTGTGTGTTGGTATTGAAAGTGAAGAGAACGGAAATCGGAAAATATTAGGTTCTATTGATAGGAAACTTGATGCATACTAAAAGTATGGCCTCCGGGTTTCATATTTTGCATTCCATTTTGAAATATGTAAAATAATAATTTGGGTGTAATGGATTTTAATGCATGTGCGAATGTTACCTTTGACTTACTGCATAAATAACTTTACATTAAAAATAAAACGAGAATAAATCAAGATATGATAATTCATCTGTCGTCGAAAATCACAATACTATCATTTTAACAAAACTATATTTGCACAGTTTGTATATACTGATAAAACATTTTTGTCATTACTTTTTTGAGCAGTAGGACTTTTCTGTTTCGTAAATTGACAGTGTTGCATCTGTGCGCTCTGCCTTAGATAAAAGTGTAGTATCAGTGCGCCCTCTCATGGATAACAATTTAATATTTGTACGTTCCGTGTAGGATGAGAGCGTGGTGACTTTTTGCTCTGCCCCAGATGGAAGCATATCTGTACACTTTACCTTTGTCAAGAGTGTGTAGCAGATCAGATTTGGCAATCTTGTGATTGTGGGGAACTGCTTTAGGAAAAGGCGAAAACTGAATTTGAATAAAGCAACGAAAAATCGTTTCATCACCGCTGCTCCCAATGATGCAGTTTACAGATAGATGAAGGAGAAGTGATTAGCCTTTAAGCTATTTGCAAATTTTAAAATCTTTTAGAAAACTTTGAAATTGCTTTGAATCACTTATATTTTTTATTCTTATCATTTACATAATAACGCTGTGCCTTGAAAATCATTACTAAAAATAAAAATCGAAAAAGACCCATCAAAGAAGAGAGTGTGAAGAAGGATCACTTATATCGACTTAAAGACCGCCTTCAGCAACAATTAAAATCGATACCATATCATAATTTACTTATAGAATATATATTATTATTAATTGCAATGAAATTGATAATCCATTAATAGCATTAAATAGTTATCTCCCTTGTGAAATGATTAGCCTTTAAACCATTTATAAAATTTAAAATATTTTTTAGAAAACTTTGCCGCTGAAATTCAACATTTAATACTGAAAATATATGCACCTGCGGTTATTTCCTTTACATATTCAAATATACAGAAAACAGAACGCTTGATATCGGGAAATTATGTTGTTTTGTTTAAATGATGAAATTGAATATTTTATAATAAAATATCCTGCCGGCGGAAGCTTATTATACATTGGCTGTATCTTCTACAGAGATCTAAGACACATCTAGGGTTGTTCTAGGTATGTCAATAAGCGGCATCTAATGGTGAGGTGTTGTTCTGTAGATATGGGGAATATGGAGTACCCCTTCATTGACATTACTCGCCGATCCAATCTGACTAGAATGTTTGTATCTGTGAGAGTCCCATCTACAGATCAAATAGATCCGTTTGCAATTCATTCGTATAAGACATATATATTTTATATCATGTAAAGAAACAACTCAAAAAACGTAAACATAAACGTATAATGTCAGCAATTAACAAACAGATGATCCGAAAATACAAACCATCAAAAAGAAAATAGCTTGAAATTCAGCAATATTTTATACGACAGGGTTAAAAACGTATGAGCAAAAAGATTTGAAATGCCGTTAAAATAAATCAAGCAATCTACAATAAACACTGGTGAAGTTATAATATCCGGGATGTGCGCAAATACGAAAACATATTATGAAGGAAGCATTTAAAAAACCCAGTTCCAATTCTGTTTTCAGCATAATAACAAGAGCTTTTTAACGCTAATGCGCTTATAAAAGTTTCGCTATCAAGTGCAATTTTTGCCGTGTTAGAGTAAAATACTCATAAAAATCAAATCGTTATAATATAGGCTCTTTTTTTCGTTTTATTTTCCTGTTACAAATTTTGTTCTCTTTCTAAATGTTTCCTCACATGTATGTAACTTATTTTTTGGTGTTTACGCGCTACTGTGCACCTGATCATATTTTTAAAAACTACTTTTTCTTTTCTCGACAATCAGCAAGAAAAAAATCATTATAAACAATGTACATTTGAGTAATATTTTCTGCCATTACCTTTTAAATGCAGCAGAAAACGAACAAAAACTGCCAACATTTCTATAGACTTCTAAACACACCTGGTTTTTGCTTAACGACTATGTTCCGTTTTGGCTTGTTGGCTGGTATTTAATGGCATATAAATTCTTGTGAGTTATTCAATGTCAAATGTATAAGTTACGGAAACTATCATTATTATTGAAAGCCTCACTGGAATTAAACTAATTAAAAAACATTTTTCTGTACGACTGTTCATGTGTGGCACTACGTGCGGTTAAATATTTAATTAATGTATAAAAATTGAAATATATAAATGAAATTTAATGTGTATCTCAAAATCAAAAGGATCCTTAAAATAAGTATCTTTTTGTTCAAAGCTTGTATTGACCTGGGGTGGGGGGTTGATTGTTTCTGAGGGTCAGTTAAGTGCGGGACGCTTGTTTTTGGTTTTGTTTAATTTTCATTTTGACAACTACATCCGTCGATCATAATGATTGTAAGGGTCATTTCGTGCAGCGTGATTTTCTGGTCTTTGTTTTGAAGATCAATGTCAAAAAGGAGATTTAATTATAAATAAAGGTGAGCTGGGCATGGCTCATCCAGTCGGGTGAGGCTGGGAATTTTTGGTTCAACCCCATTACTGTTCCCATTGGTCAAAGCGTCTAAGAAGGGTTTTCCCTGTGCCTGTGAGATATGGTCCTGAACTAGGATTGGCTGACCAATGGGAATATGACTCCTGATTGTCTTTTATTGGACAACCAATCAGAAACCTTTTTTATCCAAATATTGATCTATAAAAATAGGACGTTAAAACGACCCGTTTTAACGTCCTATTTTTATAGATGACCCATCAGAGAAAACAAGAAAAGGGACCAGAAAACAACTCGAGACTGCCAGACTTTTCAATTCTAGACCCGAGGCACTCTGAACAACCTTCTGGCTATAAAAATTCAAAGTCCCAGACATTTAGAGATATTAGAATCATACGAACCGCATCTAATTGTCACATTTCTCTCTTAATATTCTTCTTCTGCTTGCCAGGAAAGCAAACATTGTTGCTTTATTGTCTCACAAAAGTGTTTCAATAAAACCATTTTCGTTACATTTTTAGCAAACGGGTTTTTCTGCCTTTTATTTGAGTTGCAAGACAATATAGTCACTCATATTACCTAACCATCAGAAGAAGATCCGGCTGAATTGCGTCAACCTCCCTTCGTGGATCTTTCAAACACAGCGTGGCACAGGACTTGACAAAAGCAAACAGTCGGAAGCAAATGTGGTAGTCACGAATACAACAACCACAACAAGTACTGTGACTAGTAGTCACACCACATTGGGCTCTGTGAATAGCATAGGACCACACATGTACTTATCAATTCTTTCTCTCTCTCTCTCTCTCTATATATATATATATATATATATATTCATTTACTCCTTTAGAGTTTTTTACATCAGTGTTAGCTGATGGTTTTTCACTGGAGTTTGAGTGACAGCAAGTCTCTTCAAGTCTCCAGAACTCTTCTTAGGATTCTGGCCGTTCTTAGCAATGCTGTCGTTTGGATAGTCTCTACGCGTCCGCCAACTTCCAAGTCTTCCAGGCCTTTTAATAATCCTTTAGTTATTGTGCCTAAGGCACCAATCACAATTCGCACAATCGTTACTTTCATGTTCCACAGTTTTTTCAATTCTCTAGCAAGGTCGAGGTACTTATCTTTCTTTTCACTTTCCTTCAGATTTATTCTGTGGTCCACCGGGACAGCAAAGTCAATAATTTTGTAGATTCTCTTTTTTTTTTTTGATTATAATGAGGTCTAGTCTTCTGGCTGGGATTAGGTGATCCGTTTGTATATTAAAGTCCCATAGGAGTTTATGCGAGTCATTTTCTAGGACAGGTGCTGGATTGTGCATATACCATTTGTTTGTACGGTCGGATTGAAATTTCCTGCACATTTCCCAGTGGATCCCCTTGCCGACCCAGTCGTGTCTCGCCTTATACTCCTTCTGTGCTAATTTGCTGCATTCACTTATTATGTGATTGATCGTTTCGTCTCTTTCACCGCATAACCTACATTTACTGTTTTGTTGCGTTTTATCTATTCTCGCTTTGATATGATTGGTTCTTATGGCGTTGTCCTGAGCTGCTATTAGAAGGCTTCTGTTTCTCTCTTAAGGTTTCCTTTTCTTAGCCAGGTCCAGGTTTTCTGGTGTGAGATGTTGTTTATTAGACGTTTAAAGCAGCCATAGAGTTGTTTTTCCTCCCATTTTTGCTTCCTAGTTGTTGTCATTCTTTCGTCTATCGTGTTGTCCGTATCTCTTCTCATGGTTGTAATTAGTCCTCGTTCGTGTTTTTCAATGTAGTCCTCGAGTCGTTGTATGGATGCGTCAACGGTGTCTTCGATGCTGGCAAGTCCTCTTCCTCCCTCTTTTCTAGATACATATAGTCTGTCAGTGTCGTCTCTGGGGTGTAGTGCCTTATGCATGGTCATTAGTTTTCTTGTTCTTTGGTCCATTTGTTTAAGTTCTTCTCTTGTCCACTTGAGAAAGGGTCCCGAATATCTGACTAGGGTCACAGCCCAAGTATTTATTCCTTTGGTGAGGTTTCTGCGGGAGATTTTTGTCTCAAGTAGTTTTCTAGTTCTCCTGAGATATTCTTTTCGGGTCGTATCCATAAAAAATGTATGATACTTATAGAAGTGTAGGGTAAATAAAAGAAGCCTATATCTAATGATTGCAATAATTCCTGACGAATGGACCTTTTTCGTTTAAAAAATTGTCGATACTTTTTTAAAATGAAGAACAATTAGAAATGAAATTTCCATTCCAAATTGACGAGGAAAAAACAAAAAAATAGAGGGTACACACAAATCATTTGGCTAACAAAAACGTGGATCAGAAAATGTATTCCCAATGATCCAGTCTAAATTTACGCCATTACCATATCTGAGAGATGAAACATGCTTCTTGTTCAAGTTTATTAAAACTAATTTTGCCTAATTCACATTGTATATATTTCCCCAACCCCTTCGCCATGGAAAAGGTCAAATTTTACGTGAAGTACAGTTTGTTCAAATTCAGTTTTCCTTCTCCAATACTGATTGCAATAACAAGGAAAAGAGCCAAGTTAATCCTACTATTTACCAATAGAGAGAAATCGATTGAGGTTTTCCTAAGTGAAAGTGAAACACAAACAGTCTCATCCAGGATTTGAACTCGTGTCGCCGACTTCATTTACTATGACGATAATAGCTAAGCCAATACGTAAGTTTAAAAGAACTGATAGTTGTCCCTAATTCAAAGCTAGAAAATGTAAAAGTGTATCAAAATATCTTTATATTTGCATTGGTCGTTTTTTTTCCGTCGATTAAGTTTTCAGCTCTTTTTTGTTCTTCTATGATAAAGTTTACTGCAGAAATCAACGAAAATTGAAATAGAGAAAATGCAAACGAAAAGAAGCAAATGAAATTAATATACATCCATGATAGTTGGTTAATTTTTCTAAAAATAATTAACTACATCAATAATACCCAAAGCTTCACGGTGATATAAGAAGAAACATAGAAAGATCTTAAAATGATTAATTTTATCCTTCAGAAAATGTTTTATTCAGGCAATTTATCTGCATTGATTCCCATTAAATTGATATTTTTTCGAAATATCCATTTTCTAGGCACGTAGAAATATAATGAAATCTTTTTTGATTTTACGTTTTTAACTCTGTCGTGTGAAAATATTGCTGAATTTCAACCTGTCTTCTTTTTGATGGTCTATATTTTCGGACACATCTGAACCAAATTGGTGTTCTGTTTAAAGAAATAGAAAAACAAAACAATACAAAATAAAAAGAAAAAACCCAATAACATCGTGTTCTTATTATTCAGAAGAATTTCTTCGTTTTAGGTTGTTTGTCAGAATTGAAAAGTATTGATGTTCGATGGTTTTAGATGAATTGTAATATAAATACAATGTCGAAAGAATCTCTCACTTTCCGACATGCTCGAGTTATCTTTCCGTTATTTCTATTTTTATTATTTTCTAAAAGATAAGTTAAAATAAAACTGATTGATTTTAACGGAATGTCAACACGTCTTAAGTTACTTTATGTCAAAAGGTTTGGGAATAGCGTTTATTGTAAGTTCAGATTTTCATTTTTTGTTGGGTCTTTCTTAAAAGTTATTTTTCCTGTACACAGTGCTATCAAATATGAATAATTCTTAAATAGATCGATTTAATCCATAAGTGTGACTCATAAATGTGCCCTACCAACAGAAATGCATTCAAAAGAATTAGCTTTAATGATACATTTAAAGCTGAAAATCATGTTTGTTGATTGTATCGAAGGCAAATAGAAGGATTGTCTAGATGATTAGAAATGTTATGTCGAGAGAAGCAAATGATTTTGAAATATTTAAAACTTTTTATAAGACCTTGGCCTAGTATCTAGACATGGAAATTAGAGTGTAATACTGGAATTGGAGGACATACAAAATAGAATGACAAAAATAATAAAAGAGGAAAGATGACAATAAGAGAAATTAGGATTAACTTATCAACTAAATGGGATGTCGACATACGCTTAGTGAAGTCATGGACGGCTTCTGACAGTCTATCGATCATATGGAAATCTGATCTCTCAAATTAGATAAAACAAAGCCCTTTTCCAAGTTGTGATTTGTCAATATTACTGTATTGATGTACCAAATGGATGCTAACAAAATGCATAGAGAAAAAGCTTGTTGAGAATTCCACAAGAAATATAAGTGTTGTTTTGAAGGAATAGCAATTATGTAGAAAATTTTATGATTAAATTGAATGAATTCAGAAAAAATGATAAAAATATTATGTAAGCGGGCATTTTTTCAACAAATTGAAGGAATTGTTTAACATAATTTGATTTGTATCTAACTATTGTATTAATAGTGCATATGTAGTGCGCACTGATTTTTTTCAGACGTTTTGAACTGGAAAGAAAGTAAAAATCAGAAATTTCTCAGGAGACATAAAAAAATAATCAGGAAAATTGGATAATTAGCAAAAGAACTTAAGAAAATAGAAGAGTAAAGAATTTTTAGAAGTGGCGTTTCCCCAGAAATCATATGACTGGAATTTTTTTACAAAAAGCTGCCAACGAAAAAGAGGGTGATTTGAATTCTTAAAAAAAGGAGTGGAGAATATTACTCTCAATCGGAGAGCAAAGATCGGGCACGTGTTTAAACAAATAGACATTTGTATCAGTCATAAACCAATCCATGTACAAAGTAGCAGCTCAAGTAGCGAATTAGAATTTAAAGCCTAACAGTTTTAAAAAGTTAAAACTTTATAAGTTTAAAACAGCAATTTTTGTCACCCATTTATGTATCCTCTTTTTTGTAACAGTACCAGATCATATCTGTGACAGAATTACCGATTATAATCAACCGCTAAGTCTGGTGTAGCCATAATATATTACCCATGAAAAATGACAAATCCAAATCCAAGTCTAAATCAACGTGGACTCAGATGACAGATGATCGGCAAATGCTCCCTTGATAGCCAAAATGAGAGATCCGGTAGCATCCTGAAAATATTAGCTGTTCTTTCTTTAGGTACACGAACGAAGATCAGATCAAGAAAGCATCTGAGAGATACCAAAGGAATAAACGAAAACGATAACAAAAATGCTACCAACAGTTATTTAAAATGTCATCCTACGAAAAGATGATATAGGAAATGGATGTCGGAATCTGCTAAATTTAATACAATAAGTCAAAAAACTTGTTGACCTGGTGAGGTAGATTGTAAAGAAAGGTAGACAAGTAAATAGTGAAGTATATACTCAAAAGAGAGCCAGAAAAACGATTTGAGAGACAAATATTGAAAACCAAACAATCGCAGACCCCAGCATCACAAGATAAAACTTAACATAAGAACGCTGAAAAAATAGAGACTTAAAAATCATGTGTGAGCAGAAACCTACATTACCATCTCTAAAGAATCAAAACAGAAAAAAGTAAACAAATTATTGAAATATTTCCCGACGGACGACACTATGGAGCTGAACGAGTTAATTTATGCTGGAGAACAACTAGTTGATGATAAAATACATATCTCTTTAGGAATCTGAACAGAAACACAAAACCTGGAATGGAAAATGAGGATAGAAGAAGAAGAAGAAATAAAGAAGATGCGACAACAAGCAAAACTAGTAAGGAAGAGAAAAAGCGCAGAAACTTAACAAAAAGAAAAGATCCCAGAAAGACAAGTCTGAAAACACAACAGGAAGAAGTATATGCCGAAAGAGGGAGACTCAAAAGATACCGGGATAGGGTCAAGTAATAGAAACAAAACAGGATATTCCAAAACAACAAAAGAAAATTCTACCAACAAGTTAGGGAGATGGCGCAAAGGCAAATCAACAACTGGATACAAAACAAAACGAAAACAAACACAAAAACAAAAACGATTTTATGGAAACGGAAACAACATAACAGAAAGGCTAAATGGCTAAATAAGATGAAAGAATAATTAGATGAGCTTAAAAATGTGTTGAGGTGAACAGACTCGCTGAGAGCAACACTTAAGAATATACAAAATTGGAAAATGCGAGTGCCGATAGATTCTGCTCTTAAAGATTCACGTCAAATTCATAAACTTCATCACGAATGCAACGGAAAACTAGAGAGTGGAAATGACCACGGGAAGACATCATTGCCATTCGTTATAGCAATGATACCACTCAAATATGTACTTAGGGAAATGTACGGGGTCGGGGCTAGAAATTTACTAAATCACAAGGAAAGATAAATTACCTTATGTATATGGATGATATGAAGGTATTTACCAAAAATGTAAAAGAACTGAAAACCTTAATACAACAAATAAGAGTATACAACCAGGATAGAAGGAATTGAATTTGGTAATGTGCCATGTTCCTAATGAAAAAAGAAAGAGTGGAATGGATAGAACTACCAAATCAGGAAAGCATTAGAACACTCCGAGAAAGGGAAAGTCACAAATTCTTCGAAGTGGACACCATCAAACAAGTGGATTTAAGAATATTCGAAAAGAGTATCTTAGAAGAAGGAGAAAGCCTCTCGAAACCAATCTTTGCAGTAATTTCATCGAAAGCATAAGTAACTGGGTAGTCCTCCTTATAAGATACTCAAGACCATTCCTAAAATGGACCAGGGAGGAACTCAGACAAATGGATCAAAGGACAAGAAAATTGGTCACTAGAGAGATGACATAGATAGACTGTATATATTAAGAAAAGAAGAAGGACAAAAACTCTCCAGCTTTGATTATTGCATAAATGCATCAACACACGGACTCGAAGACTGCATTACAAAGAGCTAAATAAGTTCAATTATAACAGCGAATAACATCATTGGTTATTGATAGAAACACAACAAAAACAAGGAAACAGAAATGGGAAGAAAAACAACTGTATGGATAATTCGAACGAAAAATTAGCGATATTGCACACGAGAAGACATGGACATGGTTAAGAAAGGGATATCTAAAGCAAGAAACAGAATGTCTACTAATTGCAGTACAAAACAACGCCATTAAATCCAATCATATAAAAGCGAAAATTGATAAGACTCAGCAGATTAGCAAATGTAGGTTATGCAGAGAAAGGGATGAAACGATTATTCATATTGTAAACGAATGCAACAAACTAGCACAAAAGGAGTAAAAAACTAGGCACGACTGGGCAGGAAGGGTGATCCACAAAGAATCGTGCAAGAGATTGAATTTTCAACATACTACCAAATGGTATTGCACAAACTAGAATCCATCCTTGATAATGTTACCATTAAGTTCTCATAGATTTTTGAACAGAAACGGATCGCCTAATTGAGCCCAGAAGACCAGATCTGGTGTTAATTCCACCTCACAAAGACATAGATAGATAGGTGGATTTTGCCGTTCCAGCATCAACAGGGTGAAAATAAAAAGAAATGAAATGGGGGATAAATACTTGGACCTTGCTCAAGAACTAAAAAAAACTGTGGAACATATGGTTGACGGTGATAAAGCAATTGGTAGTTATGTGAGAATTAAAAGAAAATTAAAGATAAAAAAAAATTGAAGTTGAGTTTTAGACATCAAGAGAAACCGGGGTATTTTGGGGTTGGGCAACATTTTATGAAAAAATGAATCTTTCTTTTATCGACTGAATAAAAAGCTCCTTACATCTTCATATAATGTGATCGGTCCAAGAAGAATTTGTAACATCTAAAATAAATATGAGTAGGTTTTTATTACAATGTGTTTGTTCACCAAGATCAAATGACAACCTTCTTGTTTCCCTAAACTTCGACAACATTTTACTGACTTTGCGAGAATGCACAATTTTTTTCTTTCTGATATGTTTATAAGTACAGTATCGCGTATTTGTAAGTACGCTCCTAACATTTTTGAAAATAAAATGTTAAAAATTGTTTGGGGTGAACATATTTATTGACTATACCATATAAAAGTGAATAAAATTCATTTATATGAATGAAAAATAAGTTAAAGTAGTTTTTTATAATTTCATAAACTGTAGATTATTAAATAATTTAATCAGACAGTTGGAAAATAAATACTTTGATGAATATCCATTAACTTTTGCAGTTCCTATGACGAAGCCAGTGTCACAAAATAGAAAAAAAAACAACAAAAAACAAACGAATACTGGAATATAGAAAACTTCGAAAAGATATTGCTCCGAAAAAATGCTGTTATCCAGACCAATTTTCGTGACTTGGTATAATATTCAGTTATTTAGAAGGAAAAAAAATCATTGAAAACTTACGTAGATTTCATTAAAGTTGTTTGGATTTTCAAAAGTTTTTCAAAATTTGTGTGTCACTTTTTAGCCGATTCAATATTAAGACCATCATAGTAACAACTTATATAAAAAATAAAAAATAAAAAAAAATTGGCAAATTTTAGCCTTAAAAATATTTTGTAGTTAAGAGGTAAACAAACGAAGAGGAATATCTCATTTTTTGTTACTGCATTTTTTTTGGATTAATTATTTAGAATTCTAAAGAGATATGAAAATCAAACTCAATGTCTGTTCAATAATATTCATAATTTCTCTACAATGGACCACTTTGTAAATATTTGTAACTTCTTGTCTCTGGTTATAGAATTGCAATTTCATGATTGAAATATTCATGAAGCTATTCAGTAAACAAAACAATCAATCTCACAATTCTACGTTATTCCTTTGCAATAGATTGCAAATCATCTCTCCACAGAAAACCGGTTTTGCAATATATTTAGAGATAGGAAAGTTCTACGCAAGATCATTTAATGCATTGTGGTTCTGTGGATGCGCTTGTTGCATAACGGTAATTGTCATATGAAGTGGATTCTGCTACACACGTTGCAATTCTGTACGAAGCTGTTTGTATTTTACATAATGGTAAAAGGAATTGCATGAATTCAACTATTCTGAACTTCTATCAATGTGTAAACAGAAAGGTTGACTAGGCTCTTTAAACTTGGTATGGCAAAGAGTTTAGCAGAAAAACGACTCTGAATGCCGACCAGTTAACATAGAAAAGGATAGGCTCCGGCAAGCTATTTATTCCCAAAACACACTTCATGCCCCACGACTGAACGGACCAGCTTGTGAAATTGAGTATTGTAGTAGACCAAAAAATAACTCGTGAATTGTCGTAATTCACTAGTTAGAGTTTATATCTACCACCATATAAAAAGGATCTAAATTCCATTAAAATAATCACCTCACAAAAAACGATTAGCATTACATGTAAGTATTTTAGAAATCCTTTTGTAGCCGCTTTTGCAATTTTCAACAGCTCATAATGTTGCATTTTCCAGCAAGATTAGACTTCTTCAAACACATTAGTTTAAAATCATTCTCCGTTAAATGTATGATAAATTAACGTATTTACCTAAGAGGAACGTTGATATTATCATAGCAAACAAGAATTAAAATACAATGATCACGGTAAATGATGGAGATTTATGTCGGCATCTGCATGGAAAATCTCTATCTCTGCTGCCATTGGAGGTTTAGGAATGCTTCTCAGTCTGGTGTCTTAAAATCACTAAATAGAGTAGAGAAAATTCAACCGAGAAGTATGTTTTATTTAATGGCAATCCCTGCATGACTATTGTTTCTTGCTTCAGTCCCACTAAAGACAATGATGAAACGGATATCTCTATCTTTTATAACGAGCTATCTTCACTTGTCCGATACATTCCCAAACACAACGTTCTGATTATCAGCGGAGACATGAAATCTCAAATAAGTAATAACGGAAATTATAAATTTAGCTGACCCAACCGATTAAGCAGAAATGATAAATATCTTGCAGAGGTTTTTCTTGAGAACAGGTTTGTACGCCTAAACACTAAATTCCAATGGACAAAAGGGAAAGATATGCACTAACACACAAAACTTTAAAGGAGAGCTTGATAATATTTTTATAAACAAGAAGTGGATAAATAGAGTTTTGAACTGTGAGGCGATCTTCCGATCAGAGTATCATCTCAGAAAAGATACGCCAGAGTTTCCTCATAAATATTAAAAAAACACATAAACCTTTACAATATAACTCGTCCTAACTTATCAATAATGTAAAAAACAACCAATATACAGTAACTATCAGAAACAGTCTTGTGCTGCTCAGGAGACATGTGAAAGACAACATTGTATGACGAATATAAAAACATTTTAACTACTCATAAAAATTGCAGCAGCCCAAGTGCTAATCAACCAAACTAAAAACCAGATGTATAGTTCCCTGAGAGTCAATAGCAGAGAGGGAAAAACAAAATAACATGAAAAAGTATCTTTACTTAATAAAATAAACCCATCAAATGTCAATGAACGGAAAATTAAGGAATCCCAGAGAGAGAGAGAGAGCTAATACATACCAAAAAGAACAACTAGAATACATTGAAGGTTAAATCTATAAAATCAGAAACTGATGGAAGACAGACCATCAAATAGTCATCATCATCATCATCATGACGCGCCGCCAGCGCGGATATCCCTGACCCTCTCTCGCCATTTCTCCCTATCATTCATCGCCTCCGGCAGGTCTTCAATGTTACATCCTGTGTCCTCACATAGTTGCTGTATGTAAGTTCGTGCTGGTCGTCCAACTTTTGCACATCCATATGTGGGGGTCCACAGGAGTACATCGCTTATGAGCTCGTCCTTGCTTCTCCAGCAGTGTCCCGCGTGTCTGGTTCGTCTGACTTTTATAGTTTTCGTGATGGGGGGCAAGTGTCCGTATAGTTGGAGTCTCGTGGGGTGTTGTCGCCAGGACTTGTTTAATACTGCTCTCAACATTCTTGTGTAATTTCCGTCTAGTTTCCTCTCCAGCTGCTTCGTTATCGTCCATGTGGTGCATCCATATAGCAGTATCGACACAACCGCTGCCTGGAAGAAACTGCGTTTCATTTTATCAGTTAGGTCCGACTTCCATATGATCGAGAGCCTATCGATAGCTGTCTAGAAGATGTAAAATTACGTCGAGAGCAAAATTAAAAGCTGCTAGTCAAGAAGTAAGACTTCAAGATTGAAAAAAAAAAGCATTTCATGAATTTGCTCGGAAACCATCCAGAAATCTCTTATAAACCGACCCCAAAAAATACTTATAACCACCTCAACATCAAACTCAGACAATTTCTGGAGAAAAAACTTGACACAGAAATAAAAAAAAATAGATAAAATCTGTTTGAAAGACCAGAAAATGTGGCGACATATTTCTTCAATTATGCAGTGTCGTATGCAAAGCAAAACGCAATTGTGAAATAAACGAAAGGCTGCATCCTCCCCCCTTTTCCATAAAGGCAACTTCGGAATCACTAAGAACTGCAAAGGCATAAATTTGCTAAGACTTATAACGTACTGTTTTTTTTTTGTTTTTTTTTTAAATTCTATCCGACTTGAAGGTGAGAAAAATCAAAATGGATTTGGGAAAAATCGATTTATTACACCACAGATTCTAACTATTCTTGAATAATTAGAGGACGAGGTACACAAAATGTCCTGGCAACAGTATTGTTCATAGATTTCTACAAGGTATTGGATTCTACACATAAAGGAAAGGTGGAGCCAATACTACTAGCATATGGTATTTCCAAAGAAACTGTTACCACTATAATGATGCTGTAAAAAATGTGAGAGCAATGATTCACTCAACCGATGGGGATACCGATGTTTTCGCCATTGTCGTTGGAGTCTTGCAAAAAGATACATTGGTATAATATACGTTTATACACTTCCTCGATTACGCACTACGAACCTCTATAGATCTAATAAAAGAAAAATGTTTCACATTAAAAAAAGACAAGAAGCAGATGCTATCCCACAGAAACAATCTTAGAGACAGACTACGAAGATGATCAAACGCTTATAGTAAATACATCAATCTTAACTGAACGTCTGCTGCATAGCGAGCAGCAAGAAGAATTGGCCGCTACGTGAACACAAAAAATAGGGTATATGTCTTTTAAAAAAAAGGATCCATCTCCATCTTAAGTAGAAAACATCTGTAATAAGTAGACCCATTTTACATATCTTGGTATCTCATCTACTGAAAGCAATGTCAACCGGCATAAAACAGGATATGTACGGTCACTTACCTCCTATCTCAAAACTCATCCAAGTTAGACGAACAAGACATGCAGGGCACAACTGTTGAAGTAAGGGAGAACATATAAACAACGGTCTCTTACGGACTCGTACATATGGAGATGCCAGTGTTGGCTGACCAGCAAAAAATCATTTACATTAGCGCTGAGTGGACACTGGATGCAGTCTAGAAGACCTACCAGGAGTAATATTCGATATGGACGAATAGCAAGAGAGAATCTGGGAACTTCGTGCTATCAACACAATGATGATGAAGGTGATTACCCGATTCTCCCATGACAGACTGGATGTAACGCAAAGTCAAATTTTAAGTTGGTTTGAATTCAGTTTTCCTTCTTCTAGACTGGTTGCACGATCAAAGTAAAAAAACAGTCTCCCTTTCTAAATACCCATAGACGGAGGGAGAGAACGGTTGGATTCATGTCTTTCTTAAGGGTATTAGCGCTATTTGAAATGCAAACAGCCTCGAGGGGAATTGAACTCAGATTGCCAAGTATATTTCCTCTAACGATAACCGTTACATAGCACGAGTCTTCCATATCGATTATAATTTACATGGAAGTATTTTGAAATCTATACTTTGTTAGCTGCTTTTTTCAATTTTCAGCAGCTCCCTGTGACACATTTTTTGCAATTAGCGACTGCTTTAACAACTGCAGTCTAATATCTTTATACATAAAATGTATGATAATCTATGTAAATGTTATAAACTAACGTAAGAATAATGCAAAAATTGTCTGAATTAAAAAAAAAAAGTCCTGCGTTGTTCTTGTGTGTGTGTGTGTGTTTTCTATAATTAGTATCTGTAATGTCCGAGTGTGTGGCATATCTCGTTTAAGCAGAGAGGAGAACTCCTTGACAAAGGTTGTCTGTATCCGTCCTTATCATTTCTTCAGCCAGTACTTGGTATACATGGTGGGACAGACCGTTACCACACGTAAGTATCGTTAGTATCTGAACACATCGTAATCAAAATGGACATCGTAAGTCACTAATTTAAGTCAGTTCGAAATTTGAATCAAGTAGATGTCTTTTTTTCCCAGAACCTAATTACTCGCAGAGGTAAGCGATATCTGTCACTTCGTCCGTTCAGCGCGAAGTGACTGATATCATTCACGTCTACGAGTTTCCATGGCAACAATCGGAATTAAAAATATAGGAAAAATAGTCGAATTTGGTGTTCATATAATGAGAAGCTTCTCAGTAAAATTCCTCAGCAGGTGGAAAATACGGAGTTATAAACGAACGTATTTTAAAACTCTATTTACACACGGCACAGTGTTAACAGTTCGAATATAGGCGCGAATGGCAAAGAAAGGATTAAAATACCTTTGAGATATTTTTAAAATTATGTTTGGGACAAGATTTTATTTCCAATAACACGCAAACACTCATCCTTTTTGCAACGACACTTTAGTTAAAAATGAATTGTGTATGAGGCCAGTAACATATTGAAAGAAATAAACTGTTTTTAAAATAATTTTTAATAAATGATAATTAATCAGTTGATTCATATCAATGGCATGTTAACTCCTCCAGGGTTATTTTATGCCCAGAGATTAAGGAATCGAGTTCATTGTTCGTTCATATTCACAATTTTTGTGTAATTGTTTCCGAAGAGTTTTTTTTCATACGGTCCAATCAAATAAATTTTTAAATGGATCTATTTGACCAATAGATGGGACACTAACAAGTGCGACCTTTCCGGGTAAAAGTGGACCTGGGAGTAATGGTAATGAAAGGCTTATCTCCATCTCCAGATCTCCGGAAATAGAACCTCACCGTCAGATGCAATTTAGTATCAGATCCAGAACATGGGATTTTTGGGATGGGTTTTTAACCCCCAGCAGAGGATACAATCAGTGTGTTTTATGTCTCACTGACAAGCAGATATAAAGAAATAATCGTCAATTTGTACTTCGACTGTTTTTTAATCGACAGAAGAAATGGGCATTTTTAAAGATTATTTTATAGAAGTATTTAAGATAGTTATACTAACAATACACAATTTTGTAGAGAAACACTTGAAGTTTATTACAGCAATTTTCAGTCCCCTCATCACAGAGAATTCGACGCTCAATAAACTTATCTTCACAATGCACCAGAATTTCTGCATGGAAACCATAAAGTGTATCTTGGCAAATGAGATTTCGCAATTATGCCAGTTTGTAAGAAAATCATTTTTCAAACGTTTACGCAAAATTTTACATAGGTCTTGTGTGTAATTTGTTAGTCCGAAGTTTATAGTTGTGGATTTCTGTTTACTGGAGATTTAACGAGCATGAAAATGCTTCAATTGTTTTTCAGATAATGATGGTCCCTAAAGACTTCTACTTGGAGTTTCAGATTGTTCGGTTGCTTAAAGTTTGAAGACATGTCAACCCTTGTGGTGTATCTAATGCTATATATATATATATATGTGTGTGTGTGTGTGTGTGTTTGTGTGTATAAGGTTTTTAGCGTAGGTCCCAAGAGAGAAAGAAATACTTTAAAATGAATGAGTCCACGAAGAGATTTGTATTTTTAAAGATTTTATTTATCTATTTCGTTCTTACATACGTGTATGTTTCCAGCTTGTTGCTTTCGACAGAAAACATATATGGCACAAAGCCTAGTGAATGGGGTAGTCAATGAGACTTAAACTCACTCATGTTTGAAGTTTGAACGATTTTCAGAGGGTGATAGGTTTATATAGAGCTCCCTCCTCTCTTTTCTTTTCTCCAAGTTTGTCTACCTTAGTCTGTATCACCCCTAATTGGTCTTTGATATTTGATATGCTTCTGTTGTTTTACTCTGGGTAGTTTTGTGTGTGCGTGTGAGTGGTAGAGGGGTTTCGAATTTTACTTATACTTATTTCTTCTTTGTAAGTATGTGTGTGTGTAAGTGTGTGTGTCTTGAGCCATTGTGTGTGTGTGTGTGTGTGTGTGTGTGGTAATGAGTTTTAAATTTACTGGTAATAATTTTTTCTAATAATTTTTTTCTCATAATTTTATATATATATATATATATATATATATATATATATATGTGTGTGTGTGTGTGTGTAAGTATTTTTCCATTTGTGTGTGTGTATAATTCATGTTTTATTCAATGCGGGCTTAAATTTACCGATTTTTTTTTTATTTTGAATTAATGTGTAGTCGTTAGTTTGGTATATAGGCATAATTTTAAGTTTCATTTTGACTACATTCGTACACGTGTTTCGATACATTTAATTTTCTTTTTTCTGTTATTTGATATTGCTCTTTTGAAGTGATATTCAGGTATTGAGGACCTGTGTTGAACCTTTGTGTATTTCTTTACAATTGTTACATTCGATTATGTCGCCTACATTCAGCTTAAGTCGTTATTTTGCTTCCGAGTTTTTAAAAGTATAGGATTTTCTTTCTATGATTTTATCACATATTATACATCTATTTTTCTTCAATTTATTAACTCCTAGTGTTGTGTTTTCTCCGAATGTAGAAGGCGTGAGAGTATAATATATATATATATATATATATATATATATATATATATATATATATATATATATATATATAAATTTGAGTTGTACGCAAATAATTTGTAAGCAACTTTATTTTAAACGTTAGAGCTCATTTGTTTGCACACAGTTAAATGGTTTCAAGGGTTGATATTCAACATTAGTAATTCTGTTAACTTAGAATTCCTAATAAAATCATTTGTACACAGTTGACCCATAGATAGGACCCTATCTGGTACTACCACTCCTGGTTAGTAAAAACCTATCAGTAATGGCAATGAACGGGTTCTCCACACTCCCCAGATCTCCAGAGCAGGAGTCTCACCAACAAATAGAGTTTCCTGTCATAGTGCGGAAATCCCATTGACCCTATATAGTTAGAGTTCAAATACTAGATTTTTAAACAACAAAGCTACAGTGGCTTATAAATAGGAAGAATCATAATCTTTTTATTTGTTGATAATTTTAATACGAAGAATCGTATAATAAAAACAATATCTCAATCTTTTACAAAAGTAGTTTTTGCTTTCATGAAAAGATATTACCACATCAAATATATTGTTTGTATACTTGAAGAGTCCTATTAAATCTCATTGTTATTAAAATATTGCATATTCTTGACAACATTTGTGAGTATTTATAGTTGAAGAAAGATCTGATAAAAAAAGATAAAAGCTTTTTAAAAGTATAAACGTACAGCTAATGGTACTCAGCCATTTTCAAAAAGAAGAATAAGGAAGGAAAAAAGTCTCATTTCGTTGCAGATTAATACCGACAATAAAGTCGATGGAAAATTTATCTCACAAGGAACATTACATAGCCTCACATGAATAGTACAATATTACGAAACTCATTCAATAAATAAGGGGATTTTTTACACATGAGGGACCTATTTTATATATAAGGTTCATCAAATGATTAAGGAGAATTTCTTTGAATGAGGAGGGATCTATTATACATATGATGCTCATTCAATAAATTAGGCAAATTTTTTTGAAAAAACAAAACAAAATACATTTTTTCATCGTAAATGTAAACTCTCCATTATTCAGAATTGATTTAGAACAAAGATTATTTCAAACTCGCAGAAATATTTATTTCGCAGGTATTTAAAATGGTGGCAAATCAAATATAGTCCTCTAGGCTTGAACAGGAGTCTGTCATCAAATTTTTGTTGGCTGAGAAGTGCGAACTTTGAAAGTTACAGCGGAATGTGCGATGTGTAGGAATCAATGGTCAATAAGGAGAAGCATTTTTTAGTGAAACATTTTTACAAATCGGCTAAACACGGGTTTGTCACGGCGATCCTAAGTTCATCGTGTAAAAACAGTGGTCAATAAAGAAGATCATGCAGACAGTCTTCTATTGATTTCCATGGAAAAAGTGCAATTGTAAACAGCAGTTTCGGTCAACATCTTTGCAGAAATGCAGTGTCCACTGCCTAACTGTGTTCACTTGTTCTGTTTCTGTAAGCGTCGATGAATCTCAGTTGATGCATTTGTTTCTGCAAGGAGAAATTCAATGATACACCTCAACTTTCATATCAGACGTAATTTTGCTGCAAAGAGCGAAGAGCCCTTAAAAAGAAACATGTTTTGGGTATGATACTAAACTACATCTGATGGTGAAGCTCTTTTTTTCCAGCTTTTATTTACTTTTATGGCGTATCATATTTACCAACCCCTCCGCTCGGGCAGGATATGACACAAGGTCAATTTTTAAGCGGAGTTTATCAGGTTTGAATTAGGAGTTTTCCTTCTCCTAGACTAGTTGCCTCACCAAGGCTGAAGAACCAAGTCTGTCCTACTATTTACCCATAGCTGGAGGGATAATAATTGGATTCATACCTTTCCCAAGGGTATTAGTGCTATGTGAAATGCAATCAGTCTGGTCCAGGATTTGAACTCGTGTCGCCGTGTCCAATTCCTACGACGATAACCATTACACCACGGGCACCTCCATACTTTTATGGCGTATCAACCACTATAGGTTATTTAACTCGAAATCCTCTTTATACATATATACTAAATATATATGATTGGTAAATACATTTTATTGATAACATTTTTAAACGAGCCTGCGCTCATTTTTACGCGCTGTTAAATGGTTTTATACAGTTAAATGATGAATCAGTTCTATTTCAATTCAATTTAGCAGGAGTCATTTGTTTGTACTCAGTTTGAATGTCAAACAGTTCTATTTGACCCATTGATAGGAATCTATTAGGTGCTAACTGTCCGGGTCAGAGTGGACCTGGGAGTAATGACATTGAAGAGGTATATCACATTTCCCAAAACTCCAAAACTGGAGCCTTATCATCAGATAGTTTAATTCCATATGCAGGACACTCGTTTTGGGAGTCTTACTCCTCAACAGAGATGCAATTGGTCTATTCTACAACCCCAACAGATAATGTTATGGGTCAAATAGATCTGTTCGCAAATTATTTGTATTAGATAGGAATAATTGATATCCTATTGCCGTGTGCAAAAAACAAAAAAACAAAAAAAACAAAACAAAAACAAAACAAAAACAAAAACAAAACAAAAACAAAAGCAAAAACAAAAACAAAAACAAAACAAAAAACAGAACAAAAGTTGACGAAGCTTAGAGTACGCTGACTGTGTCCCTTGCAGAGAGGGGGAAACTCACTCAAAAATAAAAAGAGGCCATGACACTAAACTGCATCTGCTCATTTGTTAGCTTTTCATGTATGGGTCAAATAGATCAATTCAAAAATTATTCGTATTCGATCGGACCCTGTCAAAAAAAAAAAAAAAAAAAAAAACCATCAGAAAAAAAAAAAAAAAAAAATCAATTTCACAAAAATGTAAATAAGAAGGTACAATCAACGCTATACCGAAACCCAGACGAGTTGACTTGCCGTTAAAATCAATCAATCTTATGACCTGTTATCAAGCATTGAAGAATAGTTGCATTTCCAAGGCTGAATGGTTCAACAGCTCTGCTATTTACCCATCACTTGAGGAAGAAGTGAATTCATGCCTTTCCCAAGGGGATTAGTGGGAAGTGAAAGCAAAATGTGAAAGTTGGGATTTGAATTCGGTTCACAATTAGATTTTCTGTGCCGTGAGCTATCAATCCATCTACTTTCCCCCATCAATATGGCTTTGTGCCAGTTGTGTACAAACTTACTTACTGTGCGATCGACGCATGTGAGAATTTATTAAATTTAATGAGCCAAAAAATCGTAATGATGCAGAACAACCCTAAAAAAAAAAAGAATAAAATAAAAAGAAGAGTAAAAAACTTGAAAAGAAACGCTTCAATTATTAATGTTTATATCTAACATAATAGTCCATTTTTGTAATTCGATTTATCGAATGATTTCTTGATTGAAAACATCAAAATTCGATTAAGAACAAAACTCAATATAATTTGAAAGAATTCTAGTTAATTTATTGCCCATTAATTTCTACATAAGATACGTAGATTACTTTCGGCGAATGTCTGTGGAAAAAGATTTATTTTCTATGTTTCTTAGATGTCGGTGATGTTGACAAAAGTAGTTAAAAAAGAAAACGTATTGTTGAAATTTTCTCTACTTTAGACTTCCTCTCGTTTTATGCCATTTCTGATTGTGAATAATCAAACAAAACTTTTTTTTCTTCTAATACTAAATTGAAGGGTTTATTGATTCAGAAAATCGAAACACGGATAAATAAATGGACAATAGAATTAAAAAATGTTTTAAATATTTTTATTGATTAATCGCGAATCTTTATTGTATTGTGTGTATTGGGATTGCTGTGTGCAAACAGGAAAAATTTACATTAATTTATGCTTTAGATAATGAACATTTACAGAAATAGTTAAACAGTTACGAGTTCTTGTTTGTATGCATAACTTACTCTTTAGGCAAAAGAGTAGTGATTTAGTAGACGTAGATTAGTTTCGCACAAGGAGAGAAATACGAAACACCAAGTGAGAACTGAGCTAACAAGCAATGATCTGTTAGCCTAACAAGTTAAAACTTATACCAACCTACTGGCACATAATTCCTCCAAGTAGGAGCCAGGTTTAGCTTTATGAAGGCTAATATTAACCTAGCCAAAAACTACGGCACACTTAAAGGGTGTTCTCTAGGGTGGGGGTTAGCACTAAATAAACTTATAAGACCGGACGCAAAAATATTTTTCTTTAATAGCTGAACATTCTGATTTCATAGAATCTACTTTAAACAAACTAGATTAAAATATCATATTAATGGTATATTTATTCTAAGCTATATCGAGAAAAGTACGGAATATATGCTAATAATTCAAACAATTTAATCTAGTTTGTTTTTGGAATATTTTTAAACCACAGTATTCAGCAGTTAAAGAAAATGTTTAGCGTCAATTTTTATGTCGAGTTTAATAGATTTGAATTCAGAATTTTTCTACTTGGCAGCTTGTCATAAAATGTTTAACGATACCAGTGAGTCCCATTATTTACTCATAAGTGGGGGTAGATTAGTTGGGGGTATACCTTTCCAAAGGGTATCAGTTCTATAACAAATACAAACAACCTCGTCCAGGATTTGAACTATTAAGAATTAATTCTAATTTTTATGAATAAATTCCAAAGACAATATAATCTAGTTTATTTAAGGTTCATCTTATGAAACCAGAATGTTCAGCTATCTAAAAAAAATCTATTACGTCTTATCTGTTATAGGTTTATTTACATTAAAAAAAACAAAACAAGATGAACATCCTCTGAGTTAAAGACTTTTTTTTACCAAGATTTGTTGCATACAACGTCATAAACAACGAAATTATTTACGTATGGATCAGTTTAAATTAGTTCTTCTGCTTGCCTATTGTTTCAAGGTGGTGGTATGGGTTTCATTGGCTTGTTAAAAACACACGAGCATTGGTCGATTGAAACCTTTTCAAATCTCTCATATAAACAGAATACAGTCATTTGAAGTAGTGTCGCTAGGGTTGGTGTATTAATGTTTTCTTTATGTAGCGCTGTGATTATCGAAGAGGTTAACGAGATCTAATCAGGAGAAACAGAAGGACCGTCAAAAGTTATTCAGCTGTAATTGATCTCGAGTTCGACAAAGCACAGTCTTGATATCTTTGGAAAATAAGCTTAAAACATATAAGAACTTGAACTGTACTACAAGAAATAGGAAAATATTTTATGGAAATTGGAAAAACTCCCGAGAAAAGAGATATACAATAAATTCACGTGTTGTAGTGACCCGCCACAACAGTGAGGAAAAACATGTAGCATCATTCAGTTGAATATTTAACGAAAAAAATTTCAATCTGTGAACTGATCGAATGTTTAAATATAATTCCTGAATGTATTGCTTATTAGTTGATTTCAGTTTTCATGTTTGGTCATAAATTCATATTTCTTTTTTTTATCCGTTTCAATTCATTTGGATTTATCCAACCCCTCCATCACAAGCCGGAGATAAGCCAAGGTAATTGTTTAAGTAGAGTAAAGCTGGTTTGAATAGAAAAAATTTCCTCCGGTTAGACATTTATCTCAGCGAGGCTAATGCGCCCAGCCGGTCCTATTATTTATCCATAGCCAGAGGGAGAATAGCCAGATCCATCCCTTTCTAAAGAGCATTAGCGTGAAGCAAAACGCAAAAGGCATCGTTCAGGATTGGTATTCGGGTTGTTGATTCTATTTCTTACGAAAATTATCGTTACTCCATTTGAGTATCGAACCGTCAATAAAATGGAGAAAAATAGAGGTGTGCATTTACTCTTTTGGATGTTGGCATTCTGCTGTGACTTTATGCATGTGACAAATAAGCAATAAACTATTGCCGGAATATAACTGGTGAATAAATCAATAGATAAATAAAACCGGTTAATACAAGAAGAAAGAAAGTTATAAAAAGTCAAGAGTGGATAAAAAGGAAAGAGAAATTGAAAAAGAGAGAGATAGATCATAAAATGATGCAGACAGAGGAAAAGAGTTGAGAAAGTTATTGTGAGAAACAAGAGAAAAAGAAGAAAAGAAAAGAAAATGTAAGAAAGAAATTAAGTAGTGTAACCGAACGAGTTATTATCTGGGAAAAATATTACTGATTAAAATGATAATTCTTAGATTATTCTTAAGAAAAGAAATAAAAAAAATATACTCATATAAATTGACTCTGAAGTGAGAGCAACATTGTGTGTGTGTATGTGTATGTAGGCGAATAGATTTTTGGTATTTTATGTCAAAATACATTTGTACGTAGTATGTTCAAAAAGTATCGAGACTGAATCTGTATTTACCAAACTAAACAAACAATTAAAAAAATGCTAATGTTCTTCTGAGTATTCAATACACTTTTCCAACGACTTTTACACTGTTCGAAGCACTTCTGAAATGTCTTATTTTAATATAGTTTGAAATCTTACCATTGACATGGATTTTTTAATTTAGGACACAATAAAAGTTGCACTAAATCTGGGGAGTGTGCAGGGTATTAAGTGAGTAGATTAAAAGTATCAAAACGTATCGAGATACTTTCCTTTTCAATGAAGTCTAGGTTTTAGACAGCAATGTAGACTTTTATAGACTTTTAGAATTAAAAAGAAATTAAAAAGTCTCGAACATTTTGAAGATAGAGGATTCGATTCTTTAAAGCGCTTATGAAATGTTCAGTGACCGCCCCCCCCCACTCCCGCAAAAATCCCCAACAAAAATACTGAACTTGTATCAAGCATGAAAATTTACCGGTTAAATGTGCTAAATTTCGGTTATCACACACACACACACACACACACACATACACACGCGAGCGCGAGCGCTAATCACATTTTATGATTTCAATTTCTATGAAATTCTAGATTTCTTGCTTGCTGGCTTAAAAGTATGATTTGTAACTTTGCCTTGTGTTGCATGCTACGAGGACAAATTTGGCTGTACGGTGGAAAGAGGTTGTTACATCGGTCTTACAAGTTTGGAGTATTTGACAAGATAGTAAAGGTGCTTTCGATTTTTACCTGGGTACAAACACCCAAACCCCGGTGGTGATTACTACTCACGAATCAGGATCATAGATATTTTCCTCAGTTTAGTGTTCGCCGCTACTGGAGGAGCTTACGATACACTGACTGTATCGCCTGCAGAGGAGTAAAGCCTCCTCCGTAAAAAAATGGGTGTTTTAGGTGGACCACCACACAGCATCAGGTGCTAAGGCTTCAGTTCTTGAGATCTTGGGAGTGTGCAGTAACCCTTCAAAACAATTACTGCTAGGTCGACTTGCATCCAGTGTGATATTACCTTTTCGAGTCTCATCTATTGGTCAAATCAATCTGTTTTAAAAGTGTTCGAATTCGATTGGACCATATGCAAAAGAAAAAAAAACCTCTGAGAAACAACTATACAAAATGTAAATATGAATGTACAAAAACACAATTCCCTTACATCTAGGCGTAAAATAAACATGGACGGGTTGACATGCCGTTAAAGTCAATCAATCAATCAATCAATCAATAAAAGTTGTTCTTTTTAAACGTTGAAAGAATGAATTTAAAGAATACGTAGGCATAGCTTTGCACTTTATCAAAAAAGGAGTTTCGTTGTTCTTTCGACATTATGAAATGTACAATGAACGTGATTCCCTAACCACTAGGCATGAAATAACCTTTGAAAGGTTTATATGCCTTTAAAATCAATCAATCAGCTTTTGTTGCTTTATTCTTCTTTTTGTTGCTTTATTCTTCTTTCGCCACCTCTAGAAGTCATAATTCATAATTTTAAATCAAAAATGCCTAAAAAATATGAATTCAGTAAGCCGCTTTAAAAATAAGACTTTGTCGCTTCTTAAGGAACCGAAAAATGTCCACCTCGCTTTCTCGTCATCCTCTTAAAGAACAAAGCATTTTCTCTCGATTTTCTCTCAATCAGCAGTTCAAAGTTAAAAAAGGAAATGTTTCGCGAGTTATCTCGTGGCTGCAGCACTGAGGCTAATTGAGCTTCGATTCCCATGTTACATTTTACTCTTTTCTTTTTTTTGCCTGGAGCGAATGTGTGTGTATACGTGCGTCTGACCTGATCAGCTTAACATTTCCCTCTCTTGACTGGTTTATAACTTCCTTTGAAACGTTTATGTTCCTATTGGTGAGAATTAGCTAGCAAGGAGCTCAATAGTCTCCTGGCCATATTAAAACAAGGGAGTGGAAATAAGTGAGAAGATGGATGGACGCAGAATCACAAAGTCAGTTGCAGTTATTTTTGTTACTCTGTCATCCTGTGAAGCAAGGTCGACTTTTGAGATAATCATCGCATCCTTTCAGCAACGCTGCCGTTTCTTCGCACGCAATTCTGACAAGCAGGAATTGATTGAACATCCGTTTTCATAAAAGGCATCATTTGCTCCTAACGCACAAAAGCGTATAGAACATTTTCTCACTATTTTACGTGTGCTTATATTTCAAAGGGGTAAAAACCATTCTTATGAAGTTATTAATAGGCTTTCGGTGATGATATTAAGGTTGATGAAAAGAAAGTGAGGTTTAAATAATATTTAAAAGTTGAATTCAAGTGCATGGATACCTCACATGTATGAATTTACCCAATCTATCCACCTCGGGTAGGTAGTAACATAAGATCAATATTTAAGCTGGATTCGGCATTTACTATATTGTAGATCGGTTAGATAACTAAGGCTGAAGAAGCCATTCTGCTCTATCATTTATGCATAGTTGAGTGAGATAGACGAGCAGTTAGTCTAATTGTAATTCCGATAACACTTGCGCCAAACTAAGCTGCTTATTAATGATGACTTAAATTCAGCTCAATCATTTTCTCTCGATGGATTGTTTATTGGGTTAAATAACACAATAAATGGAGGCACTCCTTGGGGTAAGGTTATTTGTCCGAGGAAATGAAATCAGTGATCCGAGTTCAAATCTTAGACGTGGCTCTTCACATTTCTCTTTGCACTTGTGAAAAGCAGAATTCCATATCTTTTCCCCCGCAGCTACGGGTAAATAGAGTAGGCGGGAATCTTTAGTCCAGAAGAAGGAAAACATTAAATTCAAACCACGTTTATGCCGCTTAAAACTTAACTTAGTGTTAGGTAAATACACATTGAGTTGAATAACTACATATTATTCGCCAAGCTCTGAAAACAGTGTTTAAGTCGATATGAACTCCAATATTTCATTGCCGGCTTTTTTTCAAATGTAGGCATGCACGCCTAATTTGGAAGATAGTGCAACAAAAACTTCCAACGTATGTCTCTCAACTTTAGGTCTTATGCCATATTGGTTTAAGCTTATTAAATATCAGTAATATTAAGTGACTTACTGTGAATTTATACTGAAAGCATAAGATCATAAAAAGTAAGCGGCGATGATTTGTCACATATTCTTTATACAGCTGTTACTAATGTTTATTGTATTTCTCTTTTATTATTCATGGAAAAGCTTATCATTTAATTTAAAAAGCGTAAATAAAAAACAAAAAATCTTCTTTCTCACGTGGAACTTCGCTGCTTTATTATAAGTGAGGGCTAAATCATTTTTTTACCCCTTTAAGATTTTTCGTCGATTTTAATTTCCTTAAAAAAAACAACTCATATTCACACTATTTGGGATACTTCGTATTCTACATTTGTGTGATCAAATACTAATTTATCTCTTGAGTTTCGTGATAATCTAAAATTCATTGATACACTTACTTATTTAAACTCTGATGCAGGACAAACTCAGGTTTTCACTATCGTGTGTGGTGGTGGTCGTAGTGTAATGTTTATTATCATAGGAAATGGATTCGGTGATCCGAGATCAAATCCTTGGCAATGTTGTTTTCATTTTACATACCGCTAATACCCACACATCCAATTATTCTCCCGTTAGCTTTGTGTAAATAGTATTGCAGACACGGCTCTTTAAACTTGGTATACCAACTGCACTAGAAGAATGAAAACTCTAAATTTAAAACTGTTAAACTCTGCCTAAATAAACTGACATTATGTCATATTCTGCTTATGCAGCAGGGTTGTTACACACACACACACACACATTATATATATATATATATATATATATATTTGCTTTCTTTTTACATATGGAATCCTAAACAAATGGGCCAATCATGTTGAAATTAGGATGTTATCTCCTTTCACCTGTAAGAATGTTTTAATGTTATAAATTAATCGTACGTGGACGTAGGGTCACATCTCAAGTCTCACATCTTCTTCCAGAAACGTTTCGAACATTTTTGCTAAAAAATTGATCAGGACGGTCTAATTCGTCTAAAAAGAAAATCAGATTAACATTCCACAATCGAATGGTAATTCATAAAAAAAGATATAAGCATGTGGCTACAATTTTTCCTCCAAACACAATCCGTTTTTTGGAGGTTCTTAACTCAATAGAGCATGTCTGATTCTAGGCCCCGCCAACGGGGTGGTTATTGCTCTTGTTCAGCGTCTCTCTCTCTCTCTCTCTCTCTCTCTCTCTCTCTCTCTCTCTCTCTCTATCTATCTATCTAATTTTATTTCTTCTGACCAACGCTGCATATTCACCCACTTTTTACCAAATTAATTAAACCTGCATGACTACCACCTGCCTCAATGTTTTGAGTCGCCATCTTGGTAAAAAGAGTAAATTTGTTCTATTTGTGTGCGAGGATTGTTCAATCTTTATACATCATGGCGAAGAATATTATCATCAGTCAATTTGTATGCTTGCAAATTTGGCAATATGCAAAAGAAATATTGCAATACATTTTCTGCTGACGATTTTATATATGAAGAGGGAAAAACTTCGCCTTTAGGCAAAGAGTGTCAAAATGATATTTCTTGATATGAACGAATATAATAAAAAAGAATGATGCAAAATTTTCTCTTTGTACGTTCTATTCTTTTGAGAAACGCCAAGGCTACAGAAATTGCTTATGTGATGGCTATTATTTCAAAGTGTGAAAATACAAGCGATAAAACTTTGAGACTCTATACGCTTAAATATTTAATTTCTAATTATTCGGAAGTTTTACGACCAAATTCTCTCAAAATATTTGTTGAAATTTTACTAATCTTTGTTTTGTATAACCAAAAGCCATAGATGGAACCCAAACTTTGTTGTGTGTGTGAGTGTGTGTGTGTGTGTGTGTGTGTTTATATATAATTTCTGATGAATTATTACCTTGTTGTAAATATTTGTCTATATAAATCCTAACAAGTAAGAAGCTCGGATAACTTGAACCTACGTTGGTTTTCCTTTTTTTCATTTGCACAACCCCAGGAAAAAATTATGGAATTATTACACTTATGAGATATTCACTTGTTTTTTCTTTAGAAGTAAAAAAACTAATTGCAGATAAGACGCCAAAATTTCTTCATCCATAGTTAAATATTTTGGCTTCATTAGACATCAAGCAAAAAAAGATTTGATTATTTAAATCAATGGCATAATTTTTCTCCAATCTATAGCAGGGAACATAGTATACGAGAAGCCTTCAATAAGTTTCCAGACTTTTTTCGTATGGGCGCTTTTATTGATAGTACACACATGAAACTCTAGTCCCCTTCGAAGTAATCTCCTCCGGCTGCAATGCACTTGTACCGTTCCAACAACTTCTGGAAGGCCTCATGGAAGTCCTCTTGTGTGAGCGTGTCAATGACCTTTGTCACAGCCTCTTTCATCTCCTCAATTGTCTCATAACGACAGCCTCTAAGTTTTTCCTTGAGCTTAGGGAATAACCAAAAGTCACTGGGAGCAAGGTCTGGACTATAGGGAGGGTGAGGAACTGTCTTGATGCCCATCTTGGTCAAATAGTCTCTGAAAAGGATGGAATTGTGGAAAAGTTATCTAAATAAGAGCTAACCTCCAAAAACGAAAAACAATGAACTGAAACCTGCTTGTTGAAGTGGACAGCTGGAGGAAGGCAGAAAACATATTAAAAATGAACAATTTTCATACAAGATAATGCAAAGCATACCCGCACGAAAGACTAAACACTTCTCAAGGAGTTATCAGCAGTATGGAATTGGCGTTGGCTACAGAAGAGGGGATAGCACCAACCTTGGAAAACAAAGATTTACAATCATAAGGAGAATTTCCATTAGAAAAGGCGAAGAACGAATCCAGACTAACACTTACGTTCTGAAATTTAAGCAGCCCCGTACTCCCAAGGAGGTGAAAGTCGGCTATTGTCTTGAGAGGGTTGAGCAGTACGTCCCAGCACTCCTGGGGTGCTTCAAATGCCAAAAATATGGACACCACTAGGAAGCCTGTAAAGAAACATAGACATGTACCAAATGTGGTGAAAAGGACCCGGACCACGTGGAAGAAGATTGCTTGAAAAAAATTAGATGCGCAAACTGCCGACAAGATCATCCGGGTTACGCAAGATCTTGTGATGTTTACAAAAAAGAAAAAGAAATACTTGAGGTGAAAAGGGAAAAATGTGTCTTTCATGGAAGCAAGGGAAATAGGAGGGACTTACACGGTAGAAAACAGCTGCGCTACTGCCTCCTACACGATTTAGGTAAAATAAATCATTAAATAATCTAATCTAGTTTATTTAAAGCATATTTTATGAAGCCAGAATGTTCATCTAAAAAAGAGAAATGTTTTGGGCTTATCTGCAATTTGTTTATTTACAACAAAATAAAAAACAAAGTAAACATCCTCTATGCGTGCTAATTATGTAATTTTTGTCTGAAGTACTACTTATCTTTACCTCTTTTGCCTTTGATAAATCATATTGACTGGAAATAAATTCAACTAAATAATTGTCTGTTTTGGCTGTTTCAAACGTTATTCAAGTGACGGCTTTTAATTTTTCGTTATTTTTTATGACCATTAACATTAACAAATTATACTAAGTAACAACATATTTATTTTTTCATCTTCCTTGACAGAAAGTGTTATTTGCAAATAAGACATACCTTAAGTAAATGGAAAAGGCTGATTTTTCTTTTCAAACTTTTTGTGACCTTGGTAATAAATTTTTTAAAAAATCGCGCAAATCCTGAAGAACTACTTCTAAATATTTTAATTGATTTTTGTATAACTTTAGTACAAATATACGTAAATTTTGATTTGTGCATTATATTATTCAGACTTTAAGTAATCTATCTATCTATCTATTCAATATAATTTTGTGACAATACACCTGCTGGCCGACCGCCACTATCTCAACCTCCGAAACCACTCATGGCCATCTGATCATCTAGTGGTTTCTCTCATCTCCGGCCAGGGGCATTTCAAATTGCTTTACAAACACACAAGACACAACATACACAACCGAGAGTGTGGAACAAAGAACAAACAATCACGAACTTGGGTTAGCTCCAAGCGCAAGAAGGGAGAAGTTTATAACACTTTTCTGTGGACTATCGCGAGCGTGTATCCGAGCGAAATTCCCACACAGCCACCAGGAACGCTGACTCACGTTAGCCAACCCGGCCTCTGGATCCACAGATCCTAGCTCCTCGCTAAGTAGTCGCCTGTTCTTGACTTCTGATCGACTGCACTTTCCTGTTGACTTCCCTCTTTTGTTGACTGCTTTCTTCTGGTCTGCCCTGAGACCTTGCCTTCCCATGTTTTTTTCTGGTCTCGTAGGAAATCTCGCGCGCAAGCCCTTTGTGTGGGTTTCGCGCCAAAACAGACAAAGGAATCTGACTGACACTCACCCATACCCACACCCACAGAAACGAATGCCCAGCATCGTGCCACAATTTAAATTAAGCAAATTTCCCCGTTTTTATACGGAAAATACGTTAATTTCTAAATTTCATTATTCAGGGAACAAAGACAAAGTGTAGCGGGCAGAGTTAGAATTTGAACCCTGCAGAGAAGTAAGAACTCCTACCCCAAATAAAATGTATGTTTTGGGTATGACATTAAACTGTATCTGACGGTAAGGGTCAATTTCTAGAGATCTGAAGAATGTGGCGGACCCCATTAATTGCAATAAATCATAGGCCCTCTTAAACCCAGAGAAGTAGGAGTTGTTCGGATACAATCTATGGGTTGGGTTAAATATATCTGTTTAAAAACGATTCGTTTTCATAGGACCCAATGCAAAATAAACCTTTTTAGAAACAACTTGACAATAAATATTAACATAAACAGGTTTCCTTATCTGTAGGCCTAAAATAACCCTAGAAGGATTAAAGTATCTTTTAAATCAATCAACTAATAAATAAATCAGTCATTGACACACACTAAACAGAAACAGAATTTATTATATATAATGTTATATATCATTTGTTGTTTAAAAAGATGAATCAAGCACAAAGCAATTGTTGCCGTTAGATGTCTTTTGAGAGAATGAAAGGACCTATGAAATATATGACAAGAAAATAAAAGAAAAAATGTCTCGACAGAATTGAAAATTCCTTTATATTACCGAGACGGAAAGAATATTTTTTCTTTTCTATTTGTCAGATCGTTTCCGCCATTTCACCTTGTTTGGTTTCTTTATTATTTACTTATTTCTTAGTCTACAACTTGAAGAGACACAGGAAGTGACGTTATCTGATTAACCGTTCACGACATTTTGCGTCTTTTGTAACGCCTAGATTTTTGTGTCTCTCTTTACCGGTCTGAACACAACCTTTCGAATTTCATAAGTCCAATATATATTTCTTTCCGACAGCAGAAATGACGCAGGTGTCAGCTTATTACATTATTCACCTGAACAATTTTCCAGATTTGAATATTCATAGAAAAACTTTTAGAAAAAAGGATAGACATATAAATATAGGAAAATGAGTAATTTCTAACTAATAAGTATTGATTATTCAAAATGTATTCTTTAAGCTGTTTCTTGGTGCAAAATTATAAAATAGGATAGCGTTATAGAACATAATTTTGAGTTAAATAACATTGTTAAAATATGAGGATGCTAAAGAAAAAAGTGAAGAAATTTTAAGTATACAAATATTTAAGATGAAATCTATCGATCTATCAATAACTTAATCTCTTCATATCTATCTATTTGTCCAGGGCATCTGCCACGAGCAGGTTGCGACACATGGTCAATATTTAAGCGATGAATTACAGGTTCGAATTCAGAGTTTTCTTTTACCTAGATTGTCTGCCTTACCAAGTCTAAAGATCCAAGTTTGACATACTATTTCACCATAACTTCGTCCAGGGTTTGAACTCGAGTCAGCAATTCTATTTCCTACGACAATAGCTATGACTCTAATCTATCTATCTATCTATCTACGAGTAGATACACACACATGTAAGTATATAACGCGATATATATAGGTATACGTAAGTATCCGCATATCCATTATTCCTATTTATGTATGTATGTATGTATGTATGTATCTATCTATCTATCTATCTATCTACATACACCCATACCCATATATACACACACTCAAAATTGCACCTATAAAAGCTTATATAGCTCTGCAAAATACCGTATAAGTGTGTGTGTGTGTGTGTGTGGATAGATAGGTGGATGGATACATGTCATGGTACATATTGATGTGGTTGTTGAACTCTGTGATATTATATCTTTGAATGAAAACTAAGTAGGAAAATATAAATTATTCTCATTTAACATGAAATTTTGGTAATTAGTATTTTAATAATTTAAAGTCTTTTGGAAAGTAAATCAACTTTCTAAGTCTATACTTAAACCTTTGTCACAATTTTCAATCTTATTGCATACAGTTTATTCAGATGTCAAAGTCTGGCCATTACAAAACAATTCCATCTAACTGAAAAAGGACTGTGCACTAGAACAGCTGAAACATCCTTTAACATCATTCGCAAATTTCTATACTCGCTTTCACTCAGAGAAAATTTTTCCACATAACAAGACAATGTTTACTTTTAATTATGCCCTACGCATTATATTTTTGAAATTTAAAAGAAAGGAAATAACCTTGAATTTGCGTGGGTTTATCATTCTTTACATCCTCTAAAATAATATACATTTCAATCATAATAAACTAATTTCTTTGAATGAAATGTAAATTCTTGCATATTAAATCTGATTTCGTAATGGCTTTATGATCCTATTTTACACAATAGAAATCCTGTTTTCTTCAGCTGAATTAAACTATGAGTAGAAAAGCAATATTTGCCACATTATTTCCAATGCTACGCTGAAGAGATATCGATTTACAAAAGAAGAAAAAAAACCGGAATTTCTTTTAGATTCAGAATATTAATAGAAAATTTTTCTTTCATTAATAATCGACATTATACGGTTTCTCTTTAGAATTTACTAAGCTTTACTTAGTCTGGCACAGAGATCTCAGGTTGATTAGCAGCTGTCACTGGCCCAGTTGGTTGGGGGTGTAGAAAACACCGACTGAATCTCTGCAGAAGAGTAAAAACCCCACCAACGAGTGTCCTGTATATAACACTAAACAATCTGATGATAAGACTCCACGAATGGTAGAGCTTTTGGGAATGCAGAGAATCATTCATTGTCACCACTCCTAGGACCACTCTAATCTGGACTGGTAGCACCTGATAGGGTCCTATCCATGATTTAAATAGAACTGTTTGACATTTAAACTGTGTATTTTGACATTTAAACTGAGGGCAAACAAATGACTTTTGCTAAACTGAACAGTTTAAAATAGAACGGCTTAATCATTTAACTGTGTGTAAACAAATGACTTATATTTAATTGAATTGTAAGTGATACGTAGCAATACTTGGAAACATTTAACTTTGTTGACTTATGCTAAGCTGAATTGTTTGAAATAAAACTGTTTGATCATTTAACTGTGTGTAAACAAATGACTAATGTTTAACTGAATTGTTAGTGTTAAATAGCAATACTTGAAAATATTTAACTGTAAGCAAACAAATGATTGATAGCAAATAGAATGATTTGTATTAGATACTTAAATGGTTTCACTTATTTCAGTGTAAAAACAAAATTAACTCAGGCTCGTTTAAAAATGTTATCTACAAAATGTCTTTAGAAATCATATATATATGTATAATCAATATAATGTGTAATTATAAAAAGTATTTAGCATTAAATGACCAATAATGGTTGATATATCATAAGTCCAAACCAAAAGTAGCTGTCAATCTAAGTTATGAGCATGCACGCTAAAAAAATTAGAGAATTTATAGACCCTGAAGAATATTCATCGCTTCTACAATGATTTGCAGTAAAATGAGCCAAAAGTCAAAACAAATTGAAGATTACGGGATGTATCTTAATGTTGATGAAGGCCGGAGAACCTAGTGATCAAAATGAAAAAATGCTGATGCTACTTTAAATAATGGCCCTATCTTTCTTTAAGGAATATTATAATTGCTTCTCGTTTCTTGTTTATTGTTAAGTAATGATTAAAGCACTGATTCCCGTTAGATTATCGAAGTTAAGAAGCAATTAGATTGTTTACTATTTAGATGGGTTAACATTTACCTATAATAATATTAACAAATCTGGTAGTGGCCAGCGTGCCATTAAGGAAAGATTAGTATAAACATAACACTTCTGGTTCCTTTTAAAATTCGCAATATTCGTTATTCTTGATTTTTGGAATTGATAAAAAGAAGTGCCCAAAAATTAAAAACAGCAATACACTGACTGGGTTCACAATTCCCAGATTATAGAAATTGACTTTTCCGAATAACGCCTCTATGATACAATATGTAAAGAGGAGGTGAAGAGTTAATGTAGATGGAGATATTGGACGTAGAAAATATTTAACACTATTAAATTGCAGATTGATTTTTTTTGGACAGAAAAAGGATGTACTTTAACCCCAAAGTGACAACTTTAGAATTTTCTTGGACCAAAGGACTATTTTCATTCACTGACCCTGTACCTTTTTGGTCATGCAAGCGCTACACATGGAGCGTATCTTGTGCGGTCATAGCCTGTCGACGCCCATTCTTCTCCAGGTCTACAACTGGTTTGAACTTAGAGTTTTCCTTCTTGTAGATCACTTGTGATATCAAGTTTAAAGAACCCAGCCTGTCTGTTACAAATAACCGAATGAAGAATAGCTGAATTCTTACCTTTCTCAAGTATCTCAGCACTATGTGAAATGCAAACAGCTTCGTTCAGGATTTGAAATCGGATATGCAAGAAGAGGATGATCAGTTAGGGATTGTATTCATCCCATGAAGGAAACGATTGTAACATATCACACCCCAATGAAGTCAATTTACCAATTCTTTTCGTCAGATGGTCGAGTTCGTGTGCGGAGACGACTGTATGAATCGATCCTCTGAACAGGATTGATCCTTTTTTAATGGCATGTGTATTTACTTAAATTCTCCGCCACGTGCAAGATATGATACATGGTCAATTTTTTGTGGAGTAAAGCTGGTTTGAATTCAGAATTGTGTCCTTTTTCGAGGCTGGTTGGCTAATCAAGGTTAAGGAACCTCGTCTCCCCTGCTTTTTTATCAAAGATATGTTGCTTTACTATGGCTTAGGGATTCAGGCAGCCACTGATAGTTAGGCACAGATAGATTCATGGCTTCCCCAAGGGCATTTGCGCCAAGTAAAACACAGATTGCTTCCTCCAGGAATTGAACTAGGGTCACTGATTGAATATCCTTCGACAATAAGCGTTCTTTGTAATGCCGTAGGATTTATTCTGCTGTAGTTGGCAACGATCACAAGTGAAATTGGAATGTATGTTGATTAGTACGACATACATGGTTTTGATGATAAACCATTTTCGCCTTTTATGTTTGCCATTTCCCTTTTTGTACCGGGAGAGTAAAACAAAACAAAATAAAGAGAAACAAACGAACAAGCTAACCTTTAATTCCCCCCTCAAAACAAACAAAATAAACAAACAAACCGGAAAAAAGGAAAACATTGTGTGTAGATGAGATGAAACTGTTTTATTTGAAGATTCTGTTGACTTTTTGATACCTCTACCCCTGCACACCATTCTGTATTCATGGAATATGATACAAATCTCACTATAATTTTGGCAGCCAGATGCATCAAACATCACTGAATTATGGGCTACCCATACACTACATGCTCCAATGCATAGTCGCTGTCATTCAGACGAAAGGAGGAGCACTACGTTTTTGGGGAGCTCTCTTTAATTTTTGTTGAGCTTTAGTTTAGAAAATCGGAAAGCAAAAATGTATGATTTTTTTTATTTCTACAAATATTTCAACATAACTTTTGCGAATTTAGGAGCGTCTTGGGTGGTGTAATGGTTAGCAAACTAGACTAGCAAACCTAAACAAGTGAGTTCCTGTCTCATTGGGTGCCTCATTCATTCGGCCTTGTACCACATCTAATAAAAATTACAACTTTTGCAAGTTATGTAGTAGTAATAGTAGTACTACTACTACTACTAATAATAATAATAACAATAATAATAATACGATCAAGTGGTACATGCACAAACCAGAATCCGCCCTGGAGAAGGAGATGCATAAACTTCTCTGGGATTTAGAGATACAAATGTGTCGGCCAGATGATCCATCCCAGTGATAACCAAAATATAGAACTTGCCGAATAGTGGACTTTGTCGTTCTGCCAGACCACAGAGTGAAAATAAAAGAAAACGAAAAAAAAAAAAGGAAGTACTTCGACCTTGACAAGAACTAGAAAAAATTATAGAACATGAAGGTGATGATGATACCAGTTGTGGTTGGTACATTTGGAATAATCCCCAAAGGACTGATAAAGGACCTAGAAGATTTGGAAATAAGAGAATAAGTAGAGACCATCCAGACTACAGCATTATCAAAATCGGACAGAATAGTGAGAAGAGTCCTGGATACTTGAGGAACTTACTGTCACTCAAACTCTAATGAGAAACCATCAGCTAACGCTGGAGGAAAAAAACTCTTAAAGGAATAATAATAACAACAATAATAATAATAATAATAATATTATCATTATTATTATTCCTGAATAAATGGCAGTGAAGCGTTACTCCACACTTCTCAGATATCCAAAACTGGAAGCTCACAATAAGATGTGGTTTAGTAAATCCCTTTTTGGTAGAGGTTTTTTACTCCTCTGCAGGGCATACAGTTATATTTAAGTTCTGCCGAGAGAGTGTCTGGATATTAGAAGGAAAATTAACACAGGCTTATGCCCAACACGGCAGAGATCGGCTAGAATAGTGAGAAGAATCTGAGAAAGTCGATGAGACTCTAAACAAGGCTCGAAGTAGTCACTTTATTTGTAACAGTTCACTTTAGCTCTTTCTGGGTTAAACAGGTGGTGAGAAAGGCTCGATTTGATCAATCGGCTGGGTATGTCATGCCGTAACGCCTAGTTGATTGTCCTGATCATATTCTTCAAATTGCTCTTATGGCAAACAAGTACTCAACTCTCTTTTATCTTAAAGGTGCTAGAAGGCGGCGGCTGAATTTCAGTTGAGCTTAGAGAGAAATACTTGAAACTATTTAAACAGTGTTTAAACAAATGATTCATATTAAATAGAACTTTTAGTGTTAATAGAAATACGTGAAACTATTTAACTGTATGTCGACAACTGATTAATTAATTAATAATTGAATAATAATTGATTAATGATAAATAATTCATAAGATTAAAAAGAATTATTAGTATTAGAAATCCTTACTTGAAACCATTTAACAAATGGCTTATGGCTCGTTTAAACATACCAACAAACTATTCGCTAGCAAATCGTACGCACACACACACACATACACACACACACACACACACACACACACACACACACACACACACACACACACACACACATATTAGGCATTAAATGACCCACAAGGGTTGATATGGTATAAAACCAAACCAAACCAAACACGGTTACCAGCTTGCAGCAATGAGAAAACTTGCAAAGAGAAAAATAATTATGATGATAATATAGAATTATAACATTGGATAAAAAAAACCTCCGATTTTATTGATTTTTAGTACTTTTTCTTAAACTTAAATCGACCAAAAAACAAAATCAGAAATAGAAACAGCCAGTCAGTCAGTCTCGCGATGTAAACAAACTGACAGTCTTTGATTTACAGAATGAAGTTTTTACACAAATCTTTTATCACCGGAAGAGACTTACCGTTAATTATAACAGGGCCACCGACTCGACCAATTTATCTCCAACTGTCATTCGACATTTTTTTAAGATGTGGATAAGATATTTTCCTTCCATTGTATTTCCCTTTACGTTGTTTATCTTAACCTTACATCCGAGATACATCAACAAAAATGAAAATCAACAAGAGGCTTTCTACTCGATATATCTTAGCACTTTAGTTTATAATAAGTTTTTTGGCAATATTCTCAAACTCAAGTGTATGTATTTATCTTATGGCGAATAGACGGGCTCGAAAGATAGACAGGTAGAATTGGTCGTTTCTTTGACATAAATGTACATAACATTGCATTCATTTTTTGTGTAGATAACTATTAATTTTTCTTACACTCGGTCCTATTGAATACGAGTAATTGTTAAACTGATCTTTTTGACCCACATATGGAACCCTAACAAGTGCAACCCCTCCGAGTCATGAGTAACGGCAATGAAGGAGTGCTCCGAACTCCACAGATCTCCTGAACCGGACCAGTGCTGTTTAGTATCATACCCCAAACACTCTTTTTTGGTGAGAGTTCTTATCACTCTGCAGGAGATACTGTCAGCGTATTTTAAACCTCGCTGAAAGGGCCGGCGTTTAGATATTTGCCCCTTTCCCTTGTTAGGGTTCATCACTCGAAACAAGTAACAGTAACCCTTTTGGATTTAACCTTCCCAATGATTGATATGGAAACAAACAACAGGAGTTCGTGTTTAAAAAGGTTGTTGCTGATTTACTTTCCATAGCCGACGATCATTTTGCAGCGTTGGTTTGTTTCTCTTGACCACCGAGCAGTCGCCTCCTTCGCTTTAATCCACAACAGCAGAAGGAGGAGGAGAAGGAGGATGAGTTGGGAAATTATCTCTACAGGGATGCTCAAATCTGTAATTTTATTTTACTTTTCTTTTAGCACAAGATAAGGCAGACCAAACAGTTTCCTGCTACGTTTTATTATTGACTTGATAATAACTACAGTAACAATAATATTCAGTAGATTAATCTCAGCGTTAATATTTAACAGGAAAATATAGCTAACATAAGAAAACTGAAACCTTTCCAAGAAATATGATTTTATTGCTGGATAAGAAAATAGAGTGTTTTTTAAAATGAAATTGGAAGTTGTCATTTTATCTTACAGATATTGACGAATACTTTTTCTCTTGGGAAAATATCAACTCGGCAGTAATTTGGCTTTGCATTCTGTTTCTAAATGAACACCTTTATTTATTTATATCGCATCTTTAAAACGAAGAGGCCTACGTAAATCAGAATTTTTCTCTCGGTTCGTTCAGTTTATCATTCTAAAATAAAACTCTAAAGATTTTAAACGATGATTAGAATACGATGTAACGAACGTAATGTTATAATTGAAAAAACATTAGGGGAATAACTGTCAACTTGATGAGCTGTATATTAGTTCCCCATAAACTTTTGCTTATTTGTTAAAGCAGAATGTCTGGCATGAATGAAGCAATAAAGATTGAGACCAAAGATTTTGCTGCTTTTCTTTCGATAAGCTGTCTTTACTTTAAAGATTGGGGTATCAAAATAATCTTATCATCATTTCATTTAGTCTTGTGTTGTACAAAAAGATAAGTTTAATAAGTAAAAAGAACCGGAGAGAAAGAAATATGGTTTGGGGATTGAAAATGTGATATGTTCCCAGATAAAAACGTGCATCTCGAAATAAAAAACGTCACAGATTTCTTCGCTTCAATCCTAGGCAGTTGGCTTCTTATCGAACGTTCGTAATCATCGAATACGGGAGAAAGGGAGAGATGATTGCTTTTAAGATTCAGTATCATTACATAATGTTATATTGTCACACACACACACACACACACACACACACACACACACACACACACACACACACACACACACACACACACATCTCATTCTTTCTTCTGAAGCAGGATATGACATACGGTCAATTTTAAAATGGAGTAAAGCTGGCTTGAATGAAGACTTTTCCCTTCGAGACTGGTTGTCTATCTAAGACCAAAGAACCCAATCTGTGCTACCATTTACCCATCGCAGAAGAGGAGACAGATGGATGTATTTTCCAAATGCATTAGCGTGAAGGGAAACACAAAAAGCCTTGTCCGGGTTTCGAATTTAAGTCATCGTTTTCATTTCCTACAACGATAGATGTTATGTAAAGCAAACCTTCACACACACACACACACACACACACACACACACACACACACACACACACACACACACACGTGCACGTGCGTTCAGGTGCAAGTGCGCGTAAATACTAATATAGCAAAAAAAGAAAGAAAGAAAACATATAAAAGCCAAAAGTTTTCAAGTCTAGAAAGCTTTCCTCACATTAATAATTGGTTTTACACAATCATTTTACCACCATAATTCATCCCAATAACACTGATTATGTATGACAAATATTAATCGATAAGTAAAGTAGGCTATCACGTGGTATCTATATGAGTGGAGAAATATGTTTGAACATTAATTTTTTAGTATCGTATAAAGCAATGGACTCTAGTTATTTGGTGACGGATGTTCCCGACGAAAAATCACTTGAAATGCAAACGTTTTGTCTTTAATCTGTTGTAGAAATTGAAATTTGTGTGCGCAAATAAAATAAAAATAAAGCAAGGACTCTTTTTTATCAGTATTTGGGATTTTGAGAAAAAGTATAATCCTGTTAAGAAGATTGTTGAAGAATAAACTTGTAATTTCGAAGGCAAATAGATCCATTTAATTTTCAGACTAGTTTAATCATTTTATCCGGTGAAAAAACCTTTTTTAATCGTATTGGCGATCTTAATCGTTAGTTGACCTTCATATGTTATTTTGATATCAGATTAAGTATTCAAACTGGTCGAAAATTACTTTTATACGATTGGAGATTTTATTTGTAAATCAAGCCTCATTCTGCTTTTAGATACCATTTTAATTATCCTAATTCGTTTAAAACTTATTTTTATAGGATTGGAGACCTTATTTATCAGTCAACATCAGCTTAGTAAATTCTCAGGGAATATAAAACGATAAAAAAATCTGAAAAATAAAGAAGGGAAAGCCAACGTTTTTCAAGTTTTATTCTATGTTTCAGTAAAAGATCATCATGCGTTTTCAATGCGTTTTTATCACACACATTTTAATCTCCTACTTTCAAGAAACCATGAGACAGTCATATTTAATTTACCGTGTGGGACTAATTAAGACAGTACAGATATACAAGCTTTGCAATTCAGTAAAAATATTCATATTTTTTCTTTAAATCGATGACGATGTTAGTGAAGATCTGGAGAGGGTGGGTATCAAGTTGAAGTGTTGTCAAACAAATGTTAAGTTAACAACCATAAAGAAATAGAACAGCATTAATGTTGACGTTTGGATTAACACAGTGGAGGAACCTGATATATGAACGGTACATGAGATAGTAATAGGAATTGAGTACAAGTAGGAGAGAGAGAGAGAGAGAGAGAGAGAGAGAGAGAGAGAGAGAGAGAGAGAGAGAATGTGACCAAATTTAGAAGAAAGTGCTTCATGCTAAATTTACTGACAATGCCGAAGCAAATGCTTGATTTTATAATTTAAATGCATTTCAACTATTTGTCTATAACTGTTGAATTGAATCACTCAAACGTACACACTTAACATCCTTGCCGTGAAAACAATCATTAGCAAACTAGTTTCACATGACTTTTTTTACATTTTATGATGACTTCAATCTTCACAAGATTACAACACGCAGGTAGTCAGTTTTATAAATAGTTGGACGTCTGGTTCATCGTAAGTAGGCAGTGTTAAAAAATCTTAGGTCTAGGGAGGTTTATTTTTTACTGAGTAACCAACATTAGGGCACCTAACTGACCATACTGCTGACTTATGGTTCAGGCTCACAGAAAGCGCCAGTTCCCGTCAGATTTTCGAAGCCGTGAAGATCTTTTTTTCAATTTTAAGGTAGATGACCACTTAAGACAGTGAATACCACAAATAACCTTTGTGTTAGACAAAGCAAAACAGCCATATATAACAGCCAAAAGTATAGCCATATAATAAATGTGTATGTGTCTATACGCATATATCTATGGCTATATATATATATATATATATATATATATATATATATATATATATATATATATATATATATTGTTTCCTCTATTTATAAATGAAGTGTTCAATATCAGTGATATAACATAGCCATAGAGGAAGAGTCATCGGTCCAATGATCCTATTGATAAGAAACTGACAGTCACCAAGTATCGGTGACTCATTGGCAAGCGGGAGTCGAAGCACGACTGATTTTACATCAGTTGGATATCTCACCCCTCAGTTATCATCATCTCATAGTAAGCTAAGGAATTTTTAAGGTATATATTCATATACGCTTATCGGCTACCGGAGTTCTCAGTTCATAAGAAGAGCTTTGCATTTACGTGTATGTGGCAGCCAGCAATTCTTCACTCGAGTGCTAACCCACAAAGGGGAGCATGATGTGAACCGTTGAACGAGTTACACAAATGATTTGTTTATAGTGGTGAGGGATTGTGTAGAACCAGCTACACTTTTTTAATAACCTGATAAGAATAATGGTGAATTAATGTGGCACAGGTTCTCCCAAATAAAACATCTCAGATTTTGAATTCAGCGTTTATTCTTCTCCAAGATCGGATAGAAAGCTCATTCCGATTATTTCCTACACAGCTGGGGAAGAAAAGAAGGACTCATGCCTTTTGCAAAGACGAAGTAAAATGTAAAATGAAAATAAAAGACATTAAATGTATCTGCATGAGAAAATATTCATATGATCATTTCTATTTTGTTTATTTAGCACCGAGATTAAACTCTCTTTTAATATCGATTTTACTAAGATCCACTTTTCAGTAAAAATAAACAAATAAAATTTATAAATACATAAATCAGTTAATTTAGATTGATTGATTGATTGACTGATAGATTGATTTCAAAGGCAAGACAACCTGTTTACAGTTATTTTATGCAGAGGGATTTGGTTTAGTTTAGTTTCTTGGTTTAAAGGCATATCAACCTTCGTGGATTATTTAATACCAAACCCATCCTTCAAGAATAATAGTGGTATTACTTAACTTATAGGAAGATGATAAGTAGGTTTATACTTTTCCTAAGGGCATGCATCCGAAAGTGAACGAAATAAAGTGACTGGAGGTCGAACTGATTTACTACGATGTCACCGTCTAACATGTTTGCCATTAGAAATTAGGGAATCATGAATATTGTATGTTCATATTTATATTTTTTTGTGTATTTGTTTCCTAAGAGTTTTTTTGCTCAGTGTCTTTTTTACCCATAGATTGGACCTTGATTGGTTGGGTAAGAGTGGACATGGGAGTTCCAAGAAGGGCTATTCCACATATCCCAGATCTCACCATAAGAGTCAGTTTAATATCATCACCCGGACACCTGTTGTTTTTTTTTAAGGAATGAAGTCTTACACTTTTGCGAGGGATATATTTAGCGTATTCGAAGCCCCGCCAACAAAGTAAAATTAATTTGGAAGAAATGTATTGGAACGTATAGAACACTCTTCTCATAATTTTTTTCGAAAAAGAAATGTATAAGAATTTATAGAACAAAGAGAAAACTCTTCTAATTATTTTCGTCTAAAAAGTCCCGATACTTTGACCCATGGAATTCTTCACTGTAGAAGAGAGCAATTTTCGACTAATTATAACTTCGTGATTTTTCGGATTTTTCGAGAAGTTTTTCGGATTTTTCCTAAAATTTTCGGAATTTTCGAAACTTTTTCAGGCAAGTCCGGTAGTTGGTGAAATATACTGTACCCTCTGTGTTCATCCTTCTTTAAGATACTTCTGCTAAGCTTCATTAATACTTTCCCATTTACTAAGGGGTCTATAGAGAAAATTAGTAATTTCAAAGTAATTTTCCTTCCAAAAGTTTCAGTGCCCACACGAGAGAGAGAGAGAGAGAGAGAGAGAAAGAAAGAGAGAGAGAGAGAGAGAGGTGCATACCTGCTGATCTTATATGCAAATTAGCCCTTTTTTAAATCAATTTTGAGCTAAAATATTTCAAGCATTTCGAAGAGCAGATGGAAGGCGAATTTCAACCTCTTCCCATAAATTACCATTGAAACACTCTTTGAGGTGAAATGAGATCATATCTTTTGCTTTATCATGGTTAGCTCTTTAGCCAAGTATTTCTGTAACATATGTAACTGGCAAGCAAACAAAGAATTATATATATATATATATATATATATATATATATATATATAACATCACTCTATAATCCAGGGCCTAAGAAATAAAAACTACTTTTAGGTAAAATTCGACTTTATTCATCAACATAGACTCCTTCTTGGGCGACAACTGACTCCAACGCTTCTGTAACAATTCGATGCCTTTTTTAGTAGAACGATGTGTCTTTGGCGTCAAAATACGTCTCAGTTTCCGATATCACTTCTTTATTGGAACCAAAACTCTTTCCCTGGAGCATTCTTTTGAGGTCTGCAAACAGCCAGTAGTCGATGGAGGCCAGATCTGGAGAATAGATTGGCTACGGAAGCAATTCGAATAGCAATTCATGAAGGTTTACCATAGTTGTGTATTGTCTTGGTGAAAGAGTATTTTTTCTTCTTCATTTGTGGCTGTTTCTTCCTTCAAATGCACCAATAATGTTATATAATATTCGCTATTGATGGTTCCTCCTTTCTCAAGCTAATCAATGAACAAAATACCTTCCAGATCCCCAAAATACGGAGGCCAAAACCTTGCTTAATGATGTTTGCATCTTTGATCACATTGGACGGCTTTCACCTACTGCTGTCCACTCAGATGACTGCCGATTTTACACCAGAGTGAATTAATGGATCCATGTTTCATCCATTGTCACATATTTACGCAAAAACTCTTTTTTGTTGTGTTGAAACATTTTCAAACAACTCTCTGAATTGTCGACCCATTGTTGTTTTTGATCGACTGTAAGCAAACGAGCACTCACTTTGAACACAGCTTTCTCATTGACAAATGTTCAAGCAAAATGGTGAATAAACTGCTTTCTGATATCTTTTCATCTGCTATCTCATGCAACTTCAATTTATGATCGCCCAAAAGAGTTTGTGATGTTTTTTGGTGTTTTCCGGGACAGCTGCCGAATTTGGACGACCGTTCAGCACCATTTATGTCTGTACGACCGCTTTTTTAAAGTTAGCATACCATCTCTTAATAGTCATTTCCGCCGGAGCAGAGTACAAATAACACTTATCATGCCATTGCTTTGCTTGAACAGTATTTTGCCCATAAGAAAGCAATGCTTTATCAACACACGAAATTCAGATTTTCCCATTGTTTTGAAAATTTGCAACAGTAGCTTCACTTAAATAACTGTAAACTAACAATCTGATTGACCTCAGATTTTGGCAAGTGCCATTTGAAGGTTAGGTCTTTAAAAAGTCATATGGATCTTTTATTAATGGCACCATCTATATGTTAGACCCGGGACATATGGAGTGTTGGCTTATCTACTTTAAAATACATCGTTTTCTTGAAGCGTTGGAAACACTTCGGCAACCATCATTTATATAAACAAGATTATTAAATATGCTGACATTTCTGTCCCAACCCTTTCTTCCAGATATTTTGCAGGAACCATCTTTCTGAAAATTATGACATCGGAGTTTACATTCGCTTTAGAAACACCGGTAAGAAATTTGATGAAGCCATGCAAGCTATAATAGAGATCGTCTCCAGATCATTCAGGGCTTTTGGATTTACCATCAGTCGAAAGAATACAAAAAATGTTCACTCCATTTCTGGGCCAATCCTACAGAGTAGAAAATTGTAAGTGGTTGTTTTTTTCTTAAATAAATCTAAAAATAGAACAAGCCAATAAAGCCATCGAAAAGCTCGAGAATTTTGTGCGGTCTCAAAGCGTTATAAGCATCAAAATAAAGCTTAATGTATCTTAACTATTCTGTTATACACTTCAAGCTTATATTTGGAGGATATCAAGCATCAAATGACAGTCTCTTATTGTTCTTTAGCGAACCAATACACCCAATATTTAAATGCTCCGCATATGAAATCAAATTTGTGAGACTGAACACCTAATTAGGATGGGGTCATTACTGGGCTTTGTGTAGATGTTGAAGATTGAGAGCAGATGATGGATTATTGGTCAGTTTAGAAAAAACAAAGGTCGTAAAGCATCGAAAGTTCAGAAAAACGAACACTCCACCTTGAAACAAACATTTCACAATCAGGACTTGACCTCGGGACCGGAAACTTTTCTGCCTAGATATGTTTTTAATATTTGCAGTTAGGGCAATTTGTCCAAAGCCGAACTTGATATGAGATTTTATGAACAGCAACTTATAGGTATTTCATGTCAATTCGGTTTCAATGTATGTGGTTTTGCAACAGGTCAGAGAAAACATATGAGAACGCACAAGACTGAGGATATGGCAGTCTGGCCCAGCGGTTAGAGTGTTCGCCAATGGCCCGGGAGACCTGGGTTCAATCCCAGGTCGAGTCATACCAAAGACTTTAAAAATGGAACTTGATACCACCTTGCTTAACACTCAGCATTATAAGGTACGGTTCAAGGGTAAAGTGGAGCAATCCAGGGAATGGAGTAGCGCCCTCCCCTACACCTTGGCGTAGTAGCTATCGAAAAGGGAGCCTTCGGGTCACCCTCGACTATGGTCGCTAACTTTACTTACATATATATATATATATATATATATATATATATATATATATATATATATATATATATATTCTACTTTACAACACTAATGTCAGCTTAAAAACTAAAACGGAATAAAAAGAATAAAATAAAGATCAACACAAAAATTTGTAGAACTAGTATAATAATTATAATAATGTTATTAAAAGATCATGACAACTTGCGTTTATCTTGCATCAGAGTTTAAATAAATAACTCTATCAGCAAATTATAAAAATTCACTAAACTCATTTTATGAATTAGTATTTGATTACACAAATGTACATACCAAGTAGCTCTCAGAGGGTGAATATAATAACGTTAAGCTTGTTTTTAATGAAAGTAAGAATGACAAAAGACTTTTAGTTTTCATCGAACCAAGCAAAAGAACCAAAGCTTAAGAACCCATACTGTTTTACGATTACAAATGATTTGAGAAGGACAATGGCTTATGTCCTTTTCAAAAGCCGAAGAGAAATGCAAGCACCCTCATTCAGGATTTTATCTTTGGTCACCGATTCCATTTCCTACAATGATAATCATTAGGTAATCGCACCTCTACACAACTTAAAAAGCCCAAAACAGACTTGATATAGTCTACGTTGGATCAACGAGAAGAACATGGAAATAGAAGATCACCAACGATGGATGATCACGAAATTGTGTAACCTAAAGCAATAAGTTGGCTGGTTTTATTCATATTTTAATTATATATATATATATATATCAAACAGCTTAATAAGTTCATTAGTTATTAGGACAAGCCCTACAAACGGGCCCATTTTGTAAGAACATATTTAAACGCATGCGGCCATCACTAATTAGCTTCGTTTATCATGACTAACGCACCATTTATTTTGGCCAATCAGCAGAGTTAGATAACAACATTTAAAAGAAAATGATCTTAAAAAATTACTAAAAATATATTTGCTATCTTTCAAAACAACTGTCTGTAGAATATTTTTAGCTCTTGGTTTAATGTAAATATTAAATATTCACCATCTCTAAGAAGTAAATTAAAAGTTAAAACTCCCATTCTGTCTCTCGCTCTCACACTCACAGAAACACACATACAGACATACAGATATATATATATATATATATATATATATATATATATATTAGCTCGCAACACACATAAGTATTAATATATAGGCTAATATTCTTTGAATATTTTGGAATATTTTGAGGTCGATGAGATCCAGATTATTTCTTTATAATTGCTTTCTCTTGTTGATTGTTTAGAATGCAATGTATCATAATATTTCATAAATTGGGTAAAATTCATGAGTTGAAATAGTTACTTATCTCTTGAAGGTTTCAGTGTTAAGTATTTTCGATTTAGTGAAAGCCAGAATTTCATAGATCGATATTCAATGTAGCTCGGTTTTCTTTGTTTAAGGTATTAGTATAACTCATTCTTTCTACCTTCATTTTTCCCACATGATGTTGGGTTCTGTCAGTCTGTGATTTATTGATATTGCATCAATAAATCTATAAATTAAAAAAGTGATCAGATAAAGATGGAAATTTTATATATCTTTCTATTTTTATTGATATCTGGTGTCATAGCTATTCATGAGGATATTGACGCTTCTATTAAGAAAAGATTGAAGGACTATGATTATCATATAGTTATTTCTGTCATATCGAAGGGTTGGATGATTAAAAATGATATTCAGCAAGAATACAGACCACATAAAATGACCATTCAATTGAAAATTAGACTGAAAAGTTCTTTATTCACTAATTCATATTTTAAGTAATGGCAATGTATCTACTGAACTGGAGTCTCATCATCATATGCTGTCTAACGTAATTCTCAGGACACACTTTTGGGAGTGTCTTACCTACTGCAGGGGACACAGTAAGCGTATTCTAAACTCTGTCGATCGGGGTTAGAGTATTTTAAAGTTTATTGAACTAAAAAGAATACAAATAAAAAAAACCCAATGAGATGCAACTTTTTCTTGGTTACGAGTATGTACATATACTTATATTTATTTGTGATATATATATATATATGAGATGTGCTAAAACGTATCGAAACTAAATAGGCATTTGTCATCTCGAAAACCACCCAAGATAAGAAAACTAGGTACTTCTGGAAGAAGTAAGGACGAAATCATTTGCGAACCTTTCCTATAGAGTCCTTCATAAGGACACATTTGTGTTGGGTGACTAACAAAAACTTTCATCGTTTTTTGTGGACACTAGCTACCGTCTAAATGCGATGGCTGATAGAGACGAATAGCGAGGGTGAGAAAAAGGAATCTATGCAGTTGGTTGGCCTTGATGATGATGACCGCTCATGTCAAGTAGAGCAACCATACCGTAGTACTGAGACGGCTACAGCGATGAAGACCTTCAAATATGAAAGTCTTCCTCGCTCTAACAGTCTCAATACTACTATAAGAAAGTAATGAGGCTGTTGCGATTTCTCTAAATTTTCAGGTCTTATATTTATTTTTTTATGTTCTTAGTTCGATGATCGTAACTGACCAAGATTGTATTGAACGATCTGAAATTCTGGTACTTATTCTTTTGATCACGAAGAGCCGTTTCAAGACGTAGATTATCGATCGGGGTTTTAAAACTCCTTATCTACGTTTGCCGGCTGACGTGTTGGGTGAATTTTCCGCAAACTGTCTAAATGGATGTTAATTGGAGAAAATTGGAATATTCTAACGGTGAAATTTGATGTGCATCGAAGTTGAATAAGTAAGATAGTTTAGTGTCAAACAACAGGGAAAAGTCGATTTCACTGCACAAACATTGACAGCAAATAGGAGGTTATGCGAGGGGACAGCCTAAATCTGCACTTCAATCTCCAATTGTTCTCTATGTTCTTTGTTTACTAAGTTAATGTTGTGAGAACCTTACCCATCTCATCATAATAGACTCTTCTCACATTTATTAGTACTGAGAGATTTTGCTGCTAGCCGAACAATACCGGAGTTATCTGAAACAGTACGAGACTTATTACCTTTTTTATGTAACTATCTTTCTTGTGCAATATAATCTGTTTACCTAATATCCGTGTCTTCGTTTTCATCAATGACCCTTTCCGGGGCCACAACATATTGGCGACGAGGAACTCGAACGAAAAAAGGGACTCTCCAACAAGCAAAAGGGGTTAATCGCGCAACATACTGGCGACGAGGAACTCGAACGAGAAAAAGGACTCTCCAACAAGCAAAAGGGGTTAATCGCACAACATACTGGCGAAGATACATCCCAACAACAAAGAGATACCCAACTACTAATTGTTAAACAATATACAACAAAGTTCCAGCATACAACGAACCGAACAAGATTTTTTTTAAAACAACTACGAGGTATCAAATTGTATAAACGACGTAGTGTGTCGGATAACGGATATTCAAAAAAAAAAAAAAAAATTTAAGTAGATTGCCACGTAATCAAAAAGTGATTTTCATATTTTTCTTCCCCCCACCCAATTCAGCGAGAAAAATTTAATTCGGTGCTTACAGTATTGTATTGTCCAAAAAGCACATACTCACACGGTAATTATTCTTGATTTCTGGGGATATTTACTGAAGGGAAAAAACTTCCCCCCTCCAGAGAAAAAAAAAAGATTTTTTTTAATAGAAAAAATTTTTTGAAGTCTAAAAAATGGAAGACCTTAAAGAAATGTTTGCACAAATGATGAGGTTCCAAATAGAGTCCCAACAAAAAAAAAACTAAGAAAGACTTTTTCGGTTGTTACAAGGAAATAAGGAAAAGGAACAAAATTGAGGAAAAACTCCTACAACTTCACAAAGAAAACGAAGAAAAACAACTTCAACTTCAACAAAAACACGAAGAAAGACTTTTTCAGTTGTAACCAGGAAATAAGGAAAAGGAACAAGAAAACGAGGAAAAACAACAACGGTTCTTCCTTGAATTACAAAAACAACGAGAAGCACTTTTTAAAAGTCTAAGTAATAACCAGCCTACAGATAGTACTGCAGTTTTCGCTCAAAATGCAGTGTGGAATGCGGTCGAAACATTTATCTACGCACCAGATGAAGATAAGACCTTCGAGGCATATCACAGAAGATATGAAGATATCTATATTACCGACTGTGCCGATTGGACTGATGCTAAAAAATTTCGGCTACTACTACAAAAGCTAGGAACTGTGGAACACAACAAATTCGTAGATTATACTACCTAGAAGAGTTCTACTACCTAATTGTTGTGGATAGTTACTCTAAATGGCCTGGGGTTCTCAGATGCAGAAGACCTACTACGGGGACAACTATTGGGTTCTTACATGAACTTTTTTCGCGGTTCGGTGTAGTAGATTGTGTGGTCAGCGACAACGGAAGCCAATTCACATCAGGAGTTCTGCGAAATCTTCCAAATAAAGCGCATAACTACACCGCAATATCACCCAAGATCAATCGGCCAGGCTGAACGTTTTGCCGATACGTTAAAGCGAACACTCAAAAAAGCATCAGGTACTCCGAAGGGCAAGGCACTACAGCAATTTCTGTAGGTATACAGAATCACACCCAATCCCAATACACTACTGGCAGTTTCACCAGCCGAGACTATGTTTGCCAGAAAGATAAGATCCGTCTTCAATAAGCTACTCCCGAAACAAAATAAGCTGGGAAAGACCACATTTGTGTCTAAAAAAAGGTTCAACCCGAGAAAAAAATTTACTTTAAAAATATCAAAATAACACGTCCTCTTGGGAAAGTGGAATAATTAAAAAAAGAATTGGTGATATGGTGTACATTGTGAAGGAGCCAAATAAACACATAAGAGACATCAGAACCAGTTACAGAAACGCCGCTTGAACGACTCCCAAGACGTATCACAAACAGAAGAAGAGCCATGTTTGATTTAGATTCTCCCCAATCAACACCTGAAAAATATAGGCCAGGGAGAAAAAAGGAAATTCACCGACCCGTTGATGATCGACCCTCAAAAAGAAAAAAAATACTAACAGCACTTTTACGAAGTAAAAGGCTTAGGGGAGGGGTGTTGTGGGGGACCTTACCCATCTCACCATAATGGACTCTTCTTACCTTTATTAGTACTGAGAGGTTTCAATGCCAGCCGAACAATATCGGAGTTATCCGAAACAGTACGAGACTTATTACCTTTTCTATGTAACTCTATCTTTCTTGTGCTATATAATCTGTTTACCTAATATCCGTGTTTCCTTTTTCGTTAGTGACCCTTTCCGGGGCCACAACAGTTAATAATTATGATTTATATATTGACATATTTCTATCTGTAAAAGTTTACTTTTTTATGAATGTATTCACTCAAAACATCTGCCACAGTCACAAAGGGACACAAAGTCATTTTAAGCGGAGTACAACAGGTTTGAATTCAGAGCTTTCTGTCTCCTACATAGGTCGTCATTCTAAAGTCAAATAACCCAGTCTGTCCAATTTTTTGCAAATAGCTGGGAGGAGAATTGTTGGATTCATGCGTTCCCAAAGGGCATTAGCACAATGTGGAAATGCAAACAGCATTGTCTTGAATTGGAGCTAGGAGCGTTGGGTCTATTTCCCACGAGCATAACCGTTACACGACGAGCGACTCTCAAATTTTCATTTCTTTTTTAGTTGCTTCTAAAAAATTTTTTTTTTACACATAATTATATAATATCAAACATTCCTACCAAATACTAATAATTTTAAAAGAGATCTATTTGACTGATCGGGCATTAACTCTAATCAAGAGTGGATCTGAGAGTGATGGCATTAAGCTCGCACTCTACACTCCACAGATCTTGAGAACTGTAAATTCATTATTAGATGCAGTTTAGTGTCATAACCAGGACACATCTTTTGAGAAGAGACTTACTCCTCTCCTCGCAATAAAGCGAAAGCGAGTTTCTGATTAAATTCCAATATAACTTGAAAAAAGTATTGATTTTTTTAAAATGGGTTTACAAATTTCGTTTTAAAAGAAATTGAAAAAAAAAAAAGAGAAACAGGTTATTATAAGTAATGAGAATGAAAATGGATAATCATAATTTTACTTCATTTTTAACCTAATTTTTTCTAATAAACTATTTTATTTTTGATACATGATTCTTTGGAATCCGGACCCACTCTGACTTGAAATGTAAATATCTTATTACAATGGGTCAAAATAATCTGTTTGAGATGATGAAAAATTTATTTGTTTAAAACGATTGTAAAAAATATCTTTTTATACATATATAATTGGAAACCATAATCGTTAAACAGGTAGCGGCAATATGCCTTAAACCAATCAACTAACCAACCAAACTCTGCTTTAATGATATCACTATTTTACGGATACCATTTTTTGAATTTTTCTCTTCCATTATAATTTTGTTTGCGCAGAAATGACAGGACACAATGTTAAAATACAAAATATACCTGTGAATATTCATCATTGAAATTTTAAGAAAGTAAATTTAACAAATGAATAAGCAAAATGGTAAAATGACTAAGTGAAACAAAATATTTCGAAATGAGTAATCTTTTAAAAATATATCACTTCTGTGTAGTCAATATCTCTTGGGTATAACACTGTACTGTATCTGATGGTGATGATCCAGTTCTGAAGATCTGGAAAGAATCGAATACCCCTTCATTGACATTACTCCTAAGTCCACACTGGTGTGATTGTACGAGTTAGAGTCGAATTGATGCTTAAAAATCATTCTTATCTCATAGGACCGAGTACAAAACAAAATCTCTAACGAAAAGGCAAAAGAAAAATGTAAATATGAACGAACAATGAACGAGATTCCCTGACCTCTAGGCATTAAATGCCGTTAGAATTACTCAATTATAAACTCAATCTTTGGTCAATGGTTTTAGCAACTTATTTTAGAATAGTCTGTTGTTGCAACCATGATATTGCCAGTCATTTATGTTCGAAAAATTATCATGTAAATTCTGTAAAAACGAAGTGACTTGACATAAAGTTTTCCGGTTGCCTAAACATGATTATATATATATATATATATATATATATATATATATATATATATATATTGTGTGTGACAAAAACAATAAAAACTATTTAAAAGAACAATGAAAAACAAAAACAAACGAAAAAAAGACAAAATATCCTCTTTCATCTACATTCCTATATGACTAACCCCCTCCACACACAAGCATCTACACATACACATTTTTATGCTTCTGTCTAAGTATCAGGATTCGTTTGTTGATTTCTTCTTCTTTTTTCAATTTTCCTCATATAGTAAATTCAATTTTTCGACGAGTAAATACAAATAGATAAAATAAAATAAAATAAAAATAAATTTAATTTTATTAATACGTTTCCTTTTGTAAGTATTTCGGATGTTACATTCATTAAAATAAGATAAAAAATTCTTCTAAAGAATAACTTTGTATTCTCTTTGTTTTTGTTTTGCACGTTTGTTGTTGACAGTTGATCAGACATTTGTGGCTTATGCACAGCGTGATGAGATGATATTCAATAGAGCGACATTTTCATGGGTTGTCATGTAAAGCAAGCAAAAACGATGAACGCCGAGTGACATGCAGATAAAAATGAAAAGAGCCGTGGGAGAGAAGGCGGATCTGATCATGCCCGGATGTAACTACAGGTGGCGAGCAGCTGCTTAGCAGGAGGGTTTTTTTTTTTATTTTGTAAATCAGCACAGAACGTTACGAATTGATTTATCACTGCGAATCCACCAGAGAACTGCATGCCAGTTCATAACTTCTTTTTGTTTCATTTTTCTTTATTTAAGTCAACGAAAATAAAATTAAAAAGCGTGTTCATGATATGAACTGCTTGCGTCTGGGAATATTTTTGTTTGCAGCTGGGATCATAGATGTTTATTTAAAAAAAACTGTCATGACAAAAGAAATTTCGATTATAAACAAGACTTCCAATATTACTGATCAAATACGTCGAAAGAAAATGTTCATGTATTTGGGCGTGCCATTCATACTTGAATGTTACAGAAACAGCTGCAAACATTAGTGTTTTGATCTACAATTTATTTAACTAAAGGCTGCCTTTGGCGGTGATTGGGCTCCATTGCAAATCCCATTATTTATAGATATTATCTCATAATAGTGTGCAAATAAATAGATAAAGAATAAAAAAGAAGGGTAACAACTAATTAAGAGTTAAATGAGTAGATAAATAATGACAGTATTAGAATTAAGGTATCATTATCTTATGAAGCAAACAGAGTTCTTTTCATTTCTTTTCCTGTTTTAATGTTCATATGGCATGTGTTCATATAGTAATTATCAGATAATTTAATTACATTACTTAGTGTATCATATAAAACCTTGAAGCCATTAGATTAAAACTTTCTAAAACTTTTTCAAGATTTTGTTTTTATCTAACGCTAATATCCTAAGAACACATTGCTGCAAAATTTGAATTTCTAATTGAAACTAATTCACAATTGGAATTATCTCCCAGTATTAGACATCTAAACATACAGAAATCAGGACATTATGAACGTGAAAACTGATCATGAATAATTATTATTATTCTTATTTTACTCATCCGATAGTTTTTCACGCCAGCATTAGCTGATAGTTTGCTCTAGAGACCGAGTGACAGCAAGTTTCCACTAGTTTTCAGGACTCTTCTTAGCATTCTGGTCGATCTCAACAGTGTTGCAGTTTGGATGGTCTCCACTCGTCCTCTTATTTCCAAGTCCTCTTGTCCCTGAACCAATTTTTTGGTGATGGTAACGAGCGCACCAGTTACAATTAGTAGCATCGTCAATTTCATGTTCCATTTTTTTTTCAATTCTCTTGCAAGGTCTATGTATTTATCTCTCTTTTCACTTTCCTTTAGTTTTTACTCAGAGGTCAACAGGAACGGCAAGGTTCACTATTCGGTAAATTCTCTTTTTTATTGACTATCACTTGGCCTGGTCGTCCGGTCGAGATTAGATTATCGGTTTGTACCTCGAATTCCCAGAGAAGTTTGTGTGTTAATTTACTAAGCTTTTTGCTTAGATGTAGCACAAGGCCGCATGAATGGGGCACCCAATGAGAATCGAACTCACTTGTGTAGGTTTGCTAGTCTAACATGCTAACCATTACACCACCCGAGGTGCCCCCAGAGAAGTTTGTGTGTCTCATTTTCTTGGACGGATTCTGGGTTGAGCATATACCATTTGTTCGTATGGTCAAATTGAAACTTCTATCGCAAATCCCAGTGGATCACCTTGCCCAACTATTCGTATCGAGTCTTATACTCTATTGGCGCTAATTTACTGCATTCGCTTATTATGTGATTAATCGTTTCATCTCTATCACTACATCTGTTATTTTTTGTGTATTATCTAATTTTGCTTTGACATAGTTCTTATGGTGTTGTTTTCTGCTACTATAAGAACAGATTAAGTTTCTTTTTTAACGTTTCTCTTTCTTAGCCATATCCAAGTCTTCTCGTGTGAGATTTTGCTTGTTTGTCGCTTGAAATAGTCATTCAGTTGTTTTTTTTTTCCGTTTTTTTTATAATTCAGCAAGATGACATCACCCGCACCGATATCCTGAATTTAGATATATAAAAATCAGCGAATTTTGAAAAAGTGGTCGGTTAGGAAGTCGATAAGTTGTCAGTTAGAAGTTTGCATTCAGAGAGTTCTGTCGGGCTGGGAGGGCGTGTGTCTCTTTGTGTCAATTCATAGACCCTTAAAGACTCTCTCTCTCTCTCTCTCTCTCTCTCTCTCTTTAATTGTTGATGGAGAGTTCTTCTTGTTTTTGAGTTGCCAACACCCAGGCAACTTTGTTCCAACGGATCACCCCGACCTCCAAAAGAAGTCCCGGATGGATTGTGTCATTCCTTGTCTGTGGATCTTTCAAACACAGCGTGGGCACAGACAGGATTGATAAACGAACTATCCGAAAATGTGATACTATAGTATTCCATATATTTATTTATACGTGATGTTAAAGCCTTCCCCTGGGTCAACATCAAACTGTTTTGCCACCTATAAAAGACAGACAAACCAACTAATACAAAATATCTATATAGATATAGGCTTTATGGATAATAAAACAATAGAAATTATTAGTGCTGTTATTTACAAAGCTGAGTTTATTCTAATAGAAAAAGAGGAAGGACAAATACCCTTCTGCTTACATGTTACCCATGATAAAGTTGTTACTGCTCCAGGTTTTTTACAGGCAATATTAAAGGAGGTATACCGTCATTAAGGATGTGAAAGGAGGAGCTAGATATTATTTGGTTGGTATTTCTGTTGTTTGACACTAGCAGCTTAATATAGTGAGGTAATACACTTCAAGAAGTTTTCTATAAAATTCGTTTTGTAATTACGCTTTCTCTCTCTCTCACTCTCTCTCTCTCTCTCTATATATATATATATGTATATACATATATATATATATATATAGAGAGAGAGAGAGTGAGAGGGGAGAGAGAGAAAAGATAGAAGATGATCGTCTTCAAAATCCTTTTCGTTGAGCAAAATGGTCTTTAGCCGGTCATTCTTATTTCATTTTTTTAAAATAACCAATAGAATCATCTATTGTCAGTGAACCACAAAATCTGCAGACAAAGAAACAATGTGATAACCTCTCTTTCCAACAAAAAATACAGAACAAGTGTAAAAAAGAGTGACCGTAAAACCAGAGGTTTCCTTAACTACCAGATTATCCATCTTATTTGAAACGGGAAAGTTAGCATTTCCGGAGAGAACAATAACAACAACAATAACAACTAAAAAACAAGAACACCGTTATACGTGTGTGTGGGGGGGTGTTTTAAGAGATCTACCTTTACAAATGGATATAGAATTAAAAATATTTATCACGGCTTAAAAGAACAGGCTTCAATCGTTCAAAAGGAAATGATGATTGGGGCCTTTATACATGCGAGCCAAAGCGCATGAACAGATCGGATATCTTATATAGTGAAAACGATGGTGAAGCGTGGACAATTGATGATAACATTTAAAAGGTAAATATCTTTTTTATCTATATATTGGAACGCTAACCTCCTGACTAGAATTGCATTTAAATTACATAAAATGATAGAACATCGTAACGGAAAATAAAATCGGCAAGACAAGTTCACCTTTCGGTCTATGTTGTTGGCGTTGACTTCGTTCCAACATCCTTTGGAAATGTTTGGGTCTATCTCTTTTTCAAGTTCTAACTATGAGTAAAATAGTAGTGGCGAATTATCTCTCAGGTTTTGTTAAGCAACCAGTCCAGAAGAAAAACGCTGTATGCAACACTTTCCTTCAAAATCTCATGATATACAACATTCGAGGCAAGGCTCATTTTACACTGTGTCGCCCTGGGTACGACACTAAACCGTATGTGAAGATAAGGTTCCAGTTAAAGCTATATGAGGAGCGTGAGATACTCATTCTCTACTCTTATGAGAGATAGCACTTGTTAAGGTCCAATCTATAGATCAAATAGATCTGTTAGGGTCCCATCTATGAATCAAATAGATCTGTAATGGATCAAATAGATCTGTTGGGGATCTGTTGAATAATTATTTGTATTCACCTGGACCGTGTGTAAAAGAAAATATCTTTTAAGAAACAGCTACACAAATATGTATGAACGTACAATGAATATGATTCTCAAACCTCTTGGCATAAAATTTACCTAAACGTGTTGACATACCATTACAACTAATCAATTACATCATGGTAAAGTGTTTCAATTTAAAACCCATTACTCCCAATGGGATACATACCGTGTGGAAGGCTTTTGTTCTAAGATACACAAAGGAAAAGGCTGATTCGGTAAGAGAGCGATTTATTAGAAGAAAATAATTTTCAAAGAATTGTTTTCAATTCTTTTTCAGCGTATAAGATTTATGGAAATTGAATTAATTTTTAAATGTGGCTCAAACAGATGTTTCGGTCACCGATGTCAGCTTTGCAAAAACCAGTTAGAGTACACAAACCGTTTTATATACTTACATGTGCGTGTATTTATGGGAAGCTTTCAGTTTCTATTTCGATAAGATAAAAAGAATTTGATTTTAAAACTTCCGCTTTACTTCTCAAATGCTAAAACAACATTTTGTTCTTTTTTTGTATATGTGTGGTAATTTTGATTAATTCCTTACGGCTTTAGCCAGAAGAGGATGAAAGTGAATTCACTGAATTCTTTTATGTGTAACTGAAGCGTCTATAATAAAATAACGAATTTCGTCTTTTGTGAGCCTCACGTTCATCGGCAATATGCTTGTACATTCTTAGAAGATCTATTGAAACCGAAAAGACAAGTAGAATTCTTTTATTCTTTCCTGAAATGCTAGCGTGTAAAAAAATACAAAAAAAACATTGCTTTCTATATTGATGTAATGGAAATTTTAAACAAAACATTGAACAAAAATAGTAGAAACGACGTTGGTCTACTTCACTGGATATTTTCTATGTTCCTCGAGAACATTACTGAACGTAATAGAGTCATTTTGATAATTAACTGAAAAGAATTAAAAAAAAACAAAACATTTTTACTTTCTAGAAACAAAACAAAACTAAAATAAAAGGTAATTTCATTTGTTCAGTGTCAAGTCCACATTAAATCGGGTACAAGTCAGAAACAGTATTTCCTTCACTAAAAATATTTCTTCCGTGACAAATTAAAAGTTTGCTTGATATCCAGGAGGATTTAAAAAATGTTAACAATTTTATGAAAGTACCTTTATGATTTAATTTCAAATATTCTGCACATTTTCACCATCTGACAAAACATTTTGGGATTCACTCACAGGTGATTAAAAAATGTTAATATTTCTATACGAGAAATTTATAAGGAAAACAGAATTGATATTACAGAAACCATTTGGGGAAGGTTCTAATAATGTGTTGATGGGGAGACTATTTGAAAACCTATTTGATGGGGAGACTATTTGAAAACCTCTTATACAAAAGGAACTCCCTGAGAAATGTTTACATTTTTAAATACCATGTACAATTCTGCATTGTGTTTAATAAAAATATAAAACTGTTAAAAGCATTTTCATTTCTTAGATGAAGCACTGCCAGTTATTATTATTAATTTAACTTTTTTTTATTTCATCTAATTTATGTTCCTTTTCATAACAACTCTCACACTGTCATTCATTGATAATTCTTGTGTTTTGGAAATAAAGAAAAAGACTTTTTCTGAATTTAAAATCGCATCCTTTTTCTTTGGAAAGCTGCCTTATCTGAAATAATTATTGTTATATTGCCATAAGCAATGAATTGGCATGGAGAAAGAATGACCATAACACTTGGTAATAAAAATATAACTCTCACACTTAATTCTCGAAAGGGGTCAGAGCTTCTATAGGCGAGAGAGAGAGAGAGAGAGAGAGAGAGACAGAGACAGAGACAGAGACAGACAGACAGACAGACAGAGGGAGGCGAATACAGCCTGGCATATTGACACATGACTTCTTTTCTTTACCATATCACGCTGTGTTATCTTCAAGGTCCCACTTATTACTTTTGCTTCTAGGCTGGAGGGGAGTCTCAACCGGAGACCCGCACTGGACCGCTCTGTAGGATGCTGCCTCAGCGGGGTACCAGGCCACTCGCCCGTGCTCTCCGTGACAGACCGAATATCTTCTCGACGACGGATACTGGCTCAAGACCGAAATGCCCGTATCTCACGCAGGCATTTGTATATAATATTTCATAACACCGGCACATTTCTGTTCAACAACGTGACTGCTTCCGCTTATTTTCCCAGGAGCGTCATGCGCAGAGAATCTCTGATTGACAGCTCGGGCAAGGGTCAATATGTAACACTATTTATGGATCAGATCACGAAGACTATCAGTTACCGAAATATAACAATAGAGCATTCCTTTTTTAATGTCCCCAAACGTTTTAACCACAGCAATTTTGTTTTGGTATTTTCTTTCTCCAGCAGATTTAAATGTAACGTTATCTTGAATTCATTATGATTAAGAATTGTTAGTTATTATTCATTTTAATTCTTATTTCTTTTATCTGATTTCGGTTGTTTTTTTAACTGTTACTCGCAGAAATATCGAGAGAGAAAAATAAGACGAAAGAAAAACTAATTAAAAGTCAGTAAATTTTGAGACAGGTGGCCCAGCGGTTAGAGTGTTCGCCAATGGCCCGGGAGACCTGGGTTCAATCCCAGGTCGAGTCATACCAAAGACTTTAAAAATGGAACTTGATACCACCTTGCTTAACACTCAGCATTATAAGGTACGGTTCAAGGGTAAAGTGGAGCAATCCTGGGAATGGAGTAGCGCCCTCCCCTACACCTTGGTGTAGTAGCTATCGAAAAGGGAGCCTTCGGGTCACCCTCGACTATGGTATCACCATATACGAGGTGCCTTCAATAAGTTTCCAGACTTTTTTGTACAGACATTTAAAATTGTTGTAGACTCTTGAAAATTCAGTATATTATTGCTATACATCTTATGAGATGACTGACCAATTTTTATGATTTCAGCTTCAAATGAACAGCTACTGCAGGAATTGGAATACACCCTACTAAAGCCTGATTGTCACAGCTGGTGAATTTCAAAAATGCAATCTGGACGTCAGGACACTTTATAAGAACGATATGCAATAAAATTCTGTTTTAAACTTGGAAAAATTCCACGGAAACATATGGAATGCTTCAGACTGCTTTTCGACCATCTTGCATGAATCGAGCATCAGTTTTTGAGTGGCATAAGAGATTCAAGGAAGATAGGGAGTCTGTGAGGGATGATGAGAGGTGTGGGAGGAGTAAGGAAGTCAGTACACCAGAGTTGATAGGCCAAATAAAGAATTTCATGGATAAGGACCGTCGTGTATCTATAGAGACAATAAGTGCACAGTTTGATGTCAGTGTGGGAACTGTACACTCAATTATTCGTGAGGAAATGAAGATGTGGAAGATTTGCGCGAAGTTTGCCCCGAGGGTGCTCAGGGAAGATCAGAAAGAAAGACGTTGTCATGACATGGGAGATAGTCGAGCTGATCATTTCAGATCCCGCAGTTCTTGATGCTCTGGTGAACTGCGATGAAAGCTGGATCTACTGTTTTGACCCAGAAAGCAAGCGACAGAGTTCACAGTGGAAGCATACTGGCTCTCCCAGACCCAAGAAGGCCGGACAGAGCAAATCCACCCACAAACTTTTGATGATCCTTTTTTTCTGGGTTCCCACTAGACAGACAGTCAACAAGGAAAACTATGTTGAGGTTTTAAGGGAGCTCAGGAAGAGATTTTGTCGGAAGAGGCCAGCACTCTTCAAATCGGGTCAGTGGCATTTCCACCAGGAAAATGCACCAGTCCACAACTCCATCCTTGTCACAGACTATTTGACCAAGATGGGCATCAAAACAGTTCCTCACCCTCCCTATAGTCCAGACCTTGCTCTCAGTGACTTGTGGTTATTCCCTAAGCTCAAGGAAAAACTTAGAGGCTGTCGTTATGAGACAATTGAGGAGATGAAAGAGGCTCTGACGATGGTCATTGACATAATTACACAAAAGGACTTCCATGAGGCCTTCCAGAAGTTGTTGGATCGGTACAACAAGTGCATTGCAGCCGGAGGAGATTACTTCAAAGGGGACTAGAGTTTCATGTGTATACTATTAATAAAAGTGCCCATACGAAACAGTCTGGAAACTTATTTAATGAGCCTTGTATTTACTTGGTGTATATTCAAATATTGTTGCTTTAAAAAGAAATTATTCATTAGACTAGGCCATTGGCCTAATTTGTAGAGTATTCGCCCGGGGTCCTAGAGACCGGGGTTTAATCCCAGGTTGAGTCATACCAAAAACTCCTAAAATGGTAACTGATTCCTCCTTGCTTAACACTTAGGTAAGGAGCAAAGGTAAAGTGGAGCAATACAGGGGATGCAGTAGCGCCCTACCCTACACCTCGGTGTGGTAACTATTAAAAAAGGGAGCCTTCGGCTCACCCTCGACTAAGGTCACCAACTTTACTTACTTTATTCATTAGATGCTACATTCACCCGATAAGGATGGAAAACAATGGATAAAAATCACAAAGATAAGGATTCTCTTTCGAATAAATTATCACCAATTTATTTTGGCCATATTTTTTACGCTCGAGGAATAAAGGTTAGCTATGTCATGAAGAATTAACTGATTTTAATGGTATGTTAATTCATTTGGCGTTATTTGATGCCTTGACGTTTGGGAATTGTGTTCACTGTATATTTATTTTTACGTTTTTTTATAATTATCTACTATGCACACAGTCATATGATGTCAATATTTCCTAGCTAACACTGGTGATTTATACACAGTTGTTTGTTTTTAAGTATTCCTATCTAATACTAATAATTATACGATTTCAAGTCATTATTTCTATTTGATGATAGTTATTTGTTTGTACACAGTTATATGGTTTCAAGTTTAATAATCCTGTGTAAGCAATTATAACTTTGGTTTGGTTTGGTTTCTTTGTTTAATGGCATATCAACCTTTGTAGGTTATTTAATGCCAAAGCCGTCCTTTTAGAAGAACAGTAGTGATACTATTTAACCCATAGCTGGGAGGATAAGAGGGTTCATGCCTTTCCCAAGGGTATTTGTCCGAATATAACTTTAAGTAACAATTACTAATACAAACAAATTACCGTTAAATCGCATCAAGTATTTTTATCGAATACCAATAATTTTTAAACAGATATGTTTGATTCAATAATGTACTAACAAGTACTACCACTCCCGTGTTAGAGTGGACCTAGAAGTAATGACAACGAATGACAACTCCTAACTCTCAAAATATCCAGAAATAGAACCTCATCATCAGTTGTAGTTTAGTGTTTAAAAGACTTTTTGACGGTGGATGATCTGTAAGGAATGCAGTCAATATATTCTAAGCCCCATAGACAGAGAAGACATTTGATCTTAACTTTATGCCAATGGCTCATGGTCTTCCACCAGATAAAGAAAAAATTAGAAGATATATTTTGTTTAGTTTGGTTTAAACTGTTAGAAATTACTGTATATGATAACATTAAAGATGCACGAGCTTATTAGCTCATAAATAATCTCATTTCAGCAGGGAATATATTGAAAGATCTTTCTATCTTCGATAATCAAAATTTAATGATTATTGACGGTTGCGTCTGACCTTAACGTATAATAAGCAGGAGGATTAAAAATGATAATGTTTTGAGTATATATATAGTATATCTTATATTCCGTCACATGCTGTGGATATGTAGGCAGTGTAATGGTTGTTAGCACAAAAAAGTAATGGGCAAAAGGTGTTTGAATTCTAGCCGAGGCTGTTTGCATTCACCTCACATTCTTGTCTTTGGGAAAGACGGAAATTAATCTCTTTTTTTTCTCAACAATAAGTTTAAAAAGAGAGACTGGATGCTTTAGCCTTTGAAGGCAACTAGCCAAGCACAACTCTGTATTCAATCTTCCTACCAACACGTTATGGAGTAGAGTGGGTGGAAAAGACTATTGTTTTCCCTGCATTAAATTCCGTTGGTAAGGTTCGAGCCTTGCCGTGGATTGGGAAAAGAGACAATGTCTGGGATGTGATCTGCATTCAGATGCAGCAATAAAAAACATGATGAAATGAAAGCCAAGTTGTATATTTCTGTCCTCTGCAAAAACAAATTATTTACTAAAATACTTTGTTTATCTTCTTTTGAATATTTGAAATTAATCATTGCATATAATTCTGCAAACAGAATAAATACATTTTTGCAATTTCGGTTCAGACTCCAATCTCAATAACTCCAGAAAAACATCTTCATTTTTAGTAATTCTACTTTTCCGTAGTGCATGAATATAGAGACTATCGTTTCTTTAAGAGGAGCCTGATGCTTTTCAAGATAAGATATCTTGCAAAAAATTGCACAATTTAACTACTGATAATGCAGTTGGCAGTATATAAAATGGTTTTATTATTAGACTTTTCATTGAAATGGTTAGCGACCAATACATTGTGTTGCAACCAATGGATTTATTCTGGGAATAGTGAATCAGTTTGTGAAAATAACCACAATATACAGAAAGAAAAAGTTGATAATCTAAAATCATGAGCCCTGCTATCGTTATATGTTTAGGCAGAATATGACGTAAATGTCTCTTGGCGTGACTTTAACAATTTGCATTTTGCTTCTCGAAATTCAGTATTTATAGTTTTGCGTTTTGTGTGTGTTTTTGGAAATCTTGTTTCACAACAACACTCTGCTTTCTGCTACATTTTCCTCACCCCACTCTTCACGTTGCCTCCTGGGAATCTATTTTCACGAATCTGTTTATTTCCTCATCCAAACACGCAACATTAGCATTTTTGGTTTGGTATTTAGAAGCAAGGGAATTTCTAAATAGTGCGAGATCTGTGATGCTCATCGCAGAAAATCAAAAGAATCTATCTTCTTTTCTGATAGCAAGTAAGGCATTTTTTCCCACATTTTTGAATAGAACCTATGTTCATTTGTAAATTTGTCAAACTCAGCGATTGTTCCATAGTTAATTCCAATGAAATTATCTTCATGTAATTAATTCACTTGATTTAGTAAATTTAGTCAAAGAATTCAGTGGAATATTTTAGAGTGACAAAAAATATTTTGTAGCGTAATGTTATTAAACAAAACAAAAAAGATGTTTGTTTTTAAATGAGATCGTTTAATATAAACAAAATTCATTCACAAAGATTGTGACGGTTGTTACATCTCTATGTATTTTGAATGGAAAGTCTAAAAGTTTGTTCTTTTTTATCAATAGATAGAGTATTTATGCTTAACTTATTTTTTTAAACGATCAATTCTAGTTATTAAATAAAGAAAATAACATTTTTTGCATATCATGTTTTTTATAGCTTAACGTTCATAAATATAGAACATAGAATCTGTGAGCTGAGTTGAATTTCCAATCGATTCTATATACGTTCACACCTTGTACTAATGCTTGAGAAGGGTACGGATTCGTCTCTTCTCAGTGATGGATAAAATAGTTTGGTAGACTATGTTCTTTAGCCTTAGTGGAGCAACCACTATCCTCATCATCAACATCATCATCATCAGTGTGCGCTGGGAGAACGGGTTTCCTTCAGTCTTTTTATCTCTCCATCCATCTCTATCGCACCAGGTAATTCCTCTAGACGACACCCAATGTCCGCATGGAGCTGATGAATTTAATTTTTGCAAGCTGACAAATATTAATGGGTTCCTGTATAGGACTCAATAGGAGAACGTCGCTTATGAGTACGTTCTGACCTCTTCAGCAATATCCATCATGTCTTGTTCACTTTTCTTGGGTGGTTTGCGAGATGGGTGGTAAATGGTCAAACAATATTTTATTTTATCAAGGAAATCGGATTTCCACATGGTCGTTAACCTGTCTATATTATTCCATGCTTCCTGAATGAGTATGTTGACATTGCTTTCAGAATATGAGATTTTGTTCTATATTGATGAACATCATTAAAAAAATCATTAGATTGAAATGTGACTGCCCTTACATCAATGAACATTTTGTATGGTTTGGCCTAAAAGTTCGTTTATTTTTGCCATTAAATAGCTTTAGAAGTGTTTGGGTTTAAATAATTTCATTCAAAAGATCGATTTTGATTATATCATAGACGATTCCTATGAATTTTTTTTAAGATTTAAAAGTCGTCTTGTTTATTGTAATTCTGAAGATTAAATAAAATTCCTATCATGCTTTTTTCTGGTGTGAATAGTTACAAGCATAGAAAAGGGAATTTGTAAGCAGAGTTTAAATTCTATTTAACACTATATGTTTTCAGGCTTCTCTTCTTTTACTAACATCTATGCTTCAAATTGTAAAAGTATTCATCACCATACAAAACTGCTTAAACGAATTGGCTTCGATCGTTCAAAAGATGTCATGATTGGGGCCTCAATACATGCTAACCAAGGCACATTAGTCCTTAACTTTAATCAACCACTCTAGAGGAAGGTTAATTCTGAATTAAAACTCCCTGCAAGCACGCCATATCCAATCGTTGTTGGGTCATAACCTTTATTCCTTATGTCTTATTTCATAAGAAGTTCAGTGAACTTAGAAAAAAAACCCTGATGTAATCTGTTTTTTTTATTTGAGAAAGGTAAATTGCGGCGGAAAAGCAAAAATAAAAAGAGTTGTGTCATTAATAAAGAAGGCTCTGTGTCATAATTATTTTGCGAAATCAAACATTTTTATACCAGCTAATTTATATTAATGGCTTTTATGCGTGACTTACACTTAAGCGAACAATAAATTATAGTACAGTATTTAAATGTTTCATTATTTTTTAATGAAACATGGATAATTTACAACAATGTGAAACGAAGGAGAAAGTGAAATGAAACATCGATATTAGTACGAAAGGGCTGTCTCTGTCCAAAGAAGGCGATATTGTGTTTAAGGTGGAACTGAATCCTTTTTCCAGAGAACTAAATGATCGATTCGAAAAAGTTCTGCTCCTGTATAGACTAACTGAAGATTGAAATTGACGTAAAGCATTTGAAAGGACATAACATTTTATCAAAAATATTTAGTGATAAGGGATTATATGGTATTGCTTCCCTTAGAAGTTTTACATGGATTCACAATATTGATCTGTTATTAGACTTTCAGATTACAAATTCTTTCAACGGAAAAAAAGAGTTCTTTGAAAAAACGTAAAAGTATATTTTTTTAAAAATTCCGGCATGAATTTGTATGAAAGATTCAAACGACTGAAAGTCAGAAAGTTAAAAAAATATATTTTTACCCAACCTCACAGTGGATACGATGCGATACAAGGTCATTTTTTAAGCGGGACAACTCTTGGTTTGATTTCAGTGTTTTCTTTTTCCTAGATTGCTTACCTTACCAAATCCTGGGAACCTCGTCGCCAAAGTGAAACACATAACTTTTCCAGTATTCGAATCTGTGTCATCAATTCTATTTCCTAAAACGATAACCATTACGCTTATTCTTATTTAATGAACAATTAATTTGCATTAGGAATGGGAACAAAAGAGAATAAAGAAAGAAATTATTTATAACGATTTTTCTGTTTTATTGTTTTCTGATTTTAAGTGTGAATTAAGAAATTATAGAATTTATGAGTGAATTAAGAAATTATAGATTTTAAGTGTGAATTGAGAAATTATAGATTTTAAGTGTGAATTGAGAAATTATAGAATTTATGTGTGAATTGAGAAATTATAGATTTTAAGTGTGAATTGAGAAATTATAGATTTTAAGTGTGAATTGAGAAATTATAGATTTTAAGTGTGAATTGAGAAATTATAGAATTTATGTGTGAATTGAGAAATTATAGATTTTAAGCATGAATTGAGAAATTATAGAATTGATGTGTGAATTGAGAAATTATAGATTTTAAGCATGAATTGAGAAATCATAGAATTTATGTGTGAATAAAGAAATGATAGATTTTAAGTGTGAATTGAGAAATTATAGAATTTATGTGTGAATTGAGAAATTATAGATTTTAAGCAGGAATTGAGAAATTATAGAATTTATGTGTGAATAAAGAAATTATAGATTTTAAGTGTGGATTAAGATATTATAGAATTTATGTGTAAATAAGGAATTATAGATTTTAAGTGTGAACTGAGAAATTATAGAATTCATGAGTGAATTGAGAAATTATAGATTTTAAGTGTGAATTGAGGAATTATAGAATTTATGTGTCAATTGAGAAATTATTAATTTTATGTGTTCATTGAGAAATTATAGAATTTATGTGTGAATTAAGAAATGATAGATTTTAAGTGTGAACTGAGAAATTATAGAATTTATGTGTGAATTAAGAAATGATAGATTTTAAGTGTGAACTGAGAAATTATAGAATTTATGTGTGAATTGAGAAATTATAGATTTTAAGTGTGAAAAAAGAAATTATAGAATTTATGTGTGAATGAAGAAATTATAGATTTTAAGTGTGAATTGAGAAATTATAGAATTTATGCGTGAATTAAGAAATTATAGATTTTAAGTGTGAATTGAGAAATTATAGAATTTATATGTGAATTGAGAAATTATAGATTTTAAGTGTGAATTGAGAAATTATAGAATTTATATGTGAATTGAGATATTATAGATTTTATGCATGAACTGAAAAATTATAGAATTTATGTGTGAATTGAGAAATTATAGAATTTTTATGTGTGAATTGAGAAATTATAGAATTTATGTGTGAATTGAGAAATGATAGATTTTAAGCATGATTTGAGAAATTATAGAATTTATGTGTGAATAAAGAAATGATAGATTTTACGTGTGATTTGGGAAATTATAGAATTTATGTGTGAATTAAGAAATTATAGATTTTAAGTGTAAATTGAGAAATTATAGAATTTATGTGTGAATTGAGAAACTATAGATTTTAAGTGTGAATTGAGAAATTATAGAATTTATGTGTGAATTGAGAAATTATAGATTTTAAGCATGAATTGAGAAATTATAGAATTGATGTGTGAATTGAGAAATTATAGATTTTAAGCATGAATTGAGAAAGCATAGAATTTATGTGTGAATAAAGAAATGATAGATTTTAAGTGTGAATTGAGAAATTATAGAATTTATGTGTGAATTGAGAAATTATAGATTTTAAGCAGGAATTGAGAAATTATAGAATTTATGTGTGAATAAAGAAATTATAGATTTTAAGTGTGGATTAAGATATTATAGAATTTATGTGTAAATAAGGAATTATAGATTTTATGTGTGAATTGAGAAATTATAGAATTTATGTGTGAATTGAGAAATTATAGATTTTAAGCGGGAATTGAGAAATTATAGAATTTATGTGTGAATTGAGAAATTATAGATTTTAAGCATGAATTGAGAAATTATAGAATTTTTGTGTGAATAAAGAAATGATAGATTTTAAGTGTGAATTGAGAAATTATAGAATTTATGCATGAATTAAGAAATGATAGATTTTAAGTGTGAACTGAGAAATTATAGAATTTATGCATGAATTAAGAAATTATAGATTTTAAGTGTGAATTGAGAAATTATAGAATTAATGTGTGAATTAAGAAATTATAGATTTTAAGTGTGAATTGAGAAATTATAGAATTTATGTGTGAACTGAGAAATTATTAATTTTAAATGTGAATTGAGAAATTATAGAATTTATATGTGAATTGAGAAATTATTGATTTTAAGTGTGAATTGAGAAATTATAGAATTTATGTGTGAATTGAGAAATTATAGAATTTATGCGTGCATTAAGAAATGATAGATTTTAAGTGTGAACTGAGAAATTATAGAATTTATGCATGAATTAAGAAATTATAGATTTTAAGTGTGAATTGAGAAATTATAGAATTAATGTGTGAATTAAGAAATTATAGATTTTAAGCATGAATTGAAAAATTATAGAATTTATATATGAATTGAGAAATTATAGAATTTATATGTGAATTGAGAAATTATAGATTTTAAGTGTGAATTGAGAAATTATAGAATTCATGTGTGAATTGAGAAATTATAGATTTTATGTGTGAATTGAGAAATTATAGAATTTATGTGTGAACTGAGAAATTATTAATTTTAAATGTGAATTGAGAAATTATAGAATTTATATGTGAATTGAGAAATTATAGATTTTAAGTGTGAATTGAGAAATTATAGAATTTATGTGTGAATTGAGAAATTATAGATTTTAAGCATGATTTGAGAAATTATAGAATTTATGTGTGAATAAAGAAATTATAGATTTTAAGTGTGAATTGAGAAATTATAGAATTTATGCGTGAATTGAGAAATTATAGATTTTAAGTGTGAATTGAGAAATTATAGAATTTATGTGTGAATAAAGAAATGATAGATTTTAAGTGTGAACTGAGAAATTATAGAATTTATGTGTGAATTGAGAAATTATAGATTTTAAGTGTGAATTAAGAAATTATAGAATTTATGTGTGAATGAAGAAATTATAGATTTTAAGTGTGAATTGAGAAATTATAGAATTTATGCGTGAATTAAGAAATTATAGATTTTCAGTGTGAATTGAGAAATTATAGAATTTATGTGTGAATTAAGAAATTATAGATTTTAAGCATGAATTGGAAAATAATAGAATTTATGTGTGAATTGAGAAATTATAGAATTTATGTGTGAATTGAGAAATTATAGATTTTAAGTGTGAATTGAGACATTATAGAACTTATGTGTGAATTGAGAAATTATAGATTTTAAGCATGATTTGAGAAATTATAGAATTTATGTGTGAATAAAAAATGATAGATTTTAAGCATGAATTCAGAAATTATAGAATTTATGTGTGAATGAAGAAATGATAGATTTTAAGTGTGAATTGAGAAATTATAGAATTTATGTGTGAATTGAGAAATTATAGTTTTTATGCATGAATTAAGAAATTATAGAATTCATGTGTGAATTAAGAAATTATAGATTTTAAATGTGAATTGAGAAATTATAGAATTTATGTGTGAATTGAGAAACTATAGATTTTAAGTGTGAATTAAGATATTATAGAATTTATGTGTGAATTAAGAAATTATAGATTTTAAGTGTGATTTGAGAAATTATAGAATTCATGAGTGAATTGAGAAATTATAGATTTTAAGTGTGAATTGAGGAATTATAGAATTTATTTGTCAATTGAGAAATTATTAATTTTAAGTGTGAATTGAGAAATTATAGAATTTATGTGTAAATTAAGAAATTAGAGATTTTAAATGTGAATTGTGAAATTATAGAATTTATGTGTGACTTAAGAAATGATAGATTTTAAGTGTGAACTGAGAAATTATAGAATTTATGTGTGAATTGAGAAATTATAGATTTTAAGTGTGAATTATGAAATTATAGAATTTATGTGTGAATTAAGAAATTATAGATTTTAAGTGTGAATTGAGAAATAATAGAATTTATGCGTGAATTAAGAAATTATAGATTTTAAGTGTGAATTGAGAAATTATAGAATTTATGTGTGAATTGAGAAATTATAGAATTTATATGTGAATTGAGAAATTATAGATTTTAAGTGTGAATTGAGAAATTATAGAATTCATGTGTGAATTGAGAAATTATAGATTTTATGTGTGAATTGAGAAATTATAGAATTTATGTGTGAACTGAGAAATTATTAATTTTAAATGTGAATTGAGAAATTATAGAATTTATGTGTGAATTGAGAAATTATAGATTTTAAGTGTGAATTGAGAAATTATAGAATTCATGTGTGAATTGAGAAATTATAGATTTTAAGTGTGAATTGAGAAATTATAGAATTTATGTGTGAATTAAGAAATTATCGATTTTAAGTGTGAACTGAGAAATTATAGAATTTATGCGTGAATTCAGAAATTATAGATTTTAAGTATGAATTGAGAAATTATAGAATTTATGTGTTAATTAAGAAATTATAGATTTCATGTGTGAACTGAGAAATCATAGAATTTATGTGTAAATTGAGAAATTATAGAATTTATATGTGAATTGAGAAATTATAGAATTTATGTGTGAATTGAGAAATTATAGATTTTCTGTGTGAATTGAGAAATTATAGAATTTATGTGTGAATTGAGAAATTATAGATTTTATGTGTGAATTGAGAAATTATAGAATTTATGTGTGAATTGAGAAATTATAGATTTTATGTGTTAATTGAGAAATTATAGAATTTATGTGTGAATTGAGAAATTATAGATTTTAAGCATGAATTGAGAAATTATAGAATTTATGTGTGAATAAAGAAATTATAGATTTTAAGTGTGAAATCGGAAATTATAGAATTTATGTGTGAATTAAGAAATTATAGATTTTAAGTGTGAATTGAGAAATTATAGAATTTATGTGTGAATAAAGAAATTATAGATTTTAAGTGTGAAATCGGAAATTATAGAATTTATGAGTGAATTAAGAAATTATAGATTTTAAGTGTGAACTGAGAAATTATAGTGTTTATGTGGCAATTGTGAAATTGATGGAACTGAGTTTCGTCAACTGATTTGTTTGGTTGTTCAATTTCAGTTTCACTTTATCAAGCATATTTTTTTGGCTTTAGATTTTCTTTTCATTCATATCAATTGTTACTGTCCGTTTTCTTAGTAATGGTTTTGTTTCAAATATACTATAATAAATAATTCATACTCGATTATTATTTGCTTTTATATTGACACAGTCACAATAGTATTGACCATAAGATACAGGATCATGGTGCTGACAGATTTGCCTGAACATTTCTTTAATCTGAAATAAATCCTTATAATATCAATTATATGGAATGGTTTGTTTGTCTCTCTTCTATAAATAATCAAACCATTTGGAGTCGAGTTATCAACTTTTGTATACATACTTATTGTCCAGCAAACAATTTTTGTTCCTCATGGTATCTGAGGATGTCTCTAGCAAGAAATAATAATCACAGAGAAGCCATATTACGGCAAGATTTAACTAGTCTCAAAGAATTTAAATTCCTTGCTTCAAAATGCCCCCCCACCAAAAAAAAACGAATGTTGTTTTTTTTTGCAAAATAATTATCCATATTTAATCAAACATTACTAATTAGATTTAGAGTTTGGTCTTCAAGGTAAATATACAAAATAATTACATTAGTATTAATTATTAAGGACTAACAATCCACACGAAAATAAGAAAAAAATCTAAATAGAAAATCTCTTCAGTGTTATTCGATTAGAAAAATATCGACAAAAGTTCATGATTTTTGGCACAAAACTCTAATAACTATTGGCTTTGGATAATATATAAATCGTAACCTTCCAAAGTAAAGAACCTCAATACTTTTATGTGCGATAATAAATTAAAATAAATCTATCTATCTATCGATTGAGAGAGAGAGAGAGAGAGAGAAAGAGAAAGAGATCATCTAACGATTGTATTGAAAAAATACATAGAACTGACTGTGATGAGACTGTCAGACAGATATGAGTAAATAGCTGTTCATTTTAGGTTTTATCCTAATCTACTGACCGATATTGAGCACTTTTTGATTGACGAAAAAAACTTTTTAAATGATTTGCTTATTTAACTCTCTCTATATATTTGCCCAGTCGACTGGAGCTATAGAATACATCGACTGCTTCTATGCAGAGGGATAAGACCCCCACTAACGAGTGTCCTGGATAAGACAGTAAACAATCTGATAGTGAGGTTCCAGTAATGGTGGAGCTCCCAAGTCCACTCTGGCCCGGAGTGGTATCACCTAAGCTAAACTGAATTGTTAAAATAGAACTGTTTTTGACATAGAAACTGCGTACTTATGCTAAACTGAACTGTTTGAAATAGAATTGTTTTTAAATAGAACTAAACTGTGTACTAATGTGTACTAAAACTGAATTACTTGAAATAGATCTGATTTTGACATTGAAACTGTACTTATGCTAAATTGAAGTGTTTGAAATAGGACCGTTTTGACATTTAGCCGAACTATTTTGATATCTGACTGTAAACAAAGACTATACTAAACCGAATTGTTTGAAATTTTATTCGGCGTTAAATGACCCGAAAATGGTTGATCCACTGTAAAACAAAATAACCAACCATACAATTATATATATATATATATATATAAAATGGTGTCATATATTCTCTTTAGATGTTGAAATGTATTAAGCATTGGAGTAGAAAATACTTTTGACGCTATCTAATATAATGTAAATAGTTTTTCTCTTTATTTATTGTATTATTATCATTCTATTGAATAAACTCGATTAAACATTTATTACACAAAAATATGACGTACATTCAGATTTAGTCAACTAGTTTGTCGCTTGCTGAAGATTTACGCAATTTTCAATTATATATTTCTCATGTTAATGAAATTAACAATTCACAAAGAATAAGAAAAAATTCGCCTTATATATCTTAATAGTTCTTATTTATTAAGTAATAATTGGATATTCTTTATTATTTGTTTTACTTCAGATTCAACAAAGACATTTCAAACAGTCACCTTAAATAAAGCGCAATCCACATTGGCACACATAAATACGGAGACATCTATTCAAATCGTCTGGTTTAACAATGGTAATTTCTTTTTAGAATTTTTATCGTGTTAAAGTAATTTCTAATTTTATTCGCAGTACTAACTGCATCTAGCATCATTTTTCGAAGATATTAATCACATTAGACAGTGTCTCTTTTATGTTCATTTTAAGCAATGGTTCAGTACTTATAAAATTTGATATAGTTGTCGTATTGTATATAGCCTTTTTCCTCTTCTTCGGACTTACGCTTATGCCTTCTCTTTTAGTCAATGCCCATCTTCTCACCTTTTCTTCCATTCTGATCTCTGTTCTTCAGGCCGCCATCTTTTTTTTTCTGTCTTGGTCGCATTTTTCATGTTGCTTCTTTGTGTCTCTGTCTTTTTCTTATTTGTTGCTGTAACCCCAATTGTCTCTGTTCTTCTTTGCTAGAATAACAACAACGCAGACACTATTCTTATGCGCACATATTTTATTTCTTACGACACATTTATTTTACTCATTGTGACCTTTACGGGAAGTGGCAAGCGTGGTGGAAATTAAGTGTTCTCTTCAAACAGTCCTCGGCAACTAAGGAATTATTCAAACTATTTTCGAGACATCTTAACCAATAACCGCTATGGATTCAAACTGACCTCTGAGGTCAATCAAAAAGATGACTCACGGTATCTTTTTACCGTTCAATGGTTTAGAATCTATTTAAATTACCTCTACTACTCGTCAGTAATACATCTTACCATCCTATTATGCAGCAGTATTACTGACCACAAGTGAACCAAATATTTGAAAAATATTTCTAGGAAATATAAGTAATATCAAATATATAAGTAAACACAAAGTCGGCGACCATAGTCGAGAGTGACCCGAAGGCTCCCTTTTCAATAGCTATTGAAATGGTACTTGGTGCGTCCTTGCTTAAAACTCCGCATTATAAGGTATGGATCAAGGGTAAAGTGGAACAATCTACGTAAAGGAGTAGCGTCTTCCCCTACACCTCAATCATCAAGTACCATTTTTTGAGTCTTTGGTATGACTAGACCTGGGATTGAACTCCGGTCTTCAAGGCCATTGACGAGCATTCTACTCATTCGGCCAATGGCCCGGTCTCGTGAGTATAGAAGATGATGTGCAAACAAAATCTTACATTTCCCCAGAAACTGCTGCCCAACAAACTGAGGAGACTGACTGCACACTTTCTTTCCAATTGGCACGGTTTTGTAAAGACGACACACACACACACACACACACACACACACACACACACACACACACATATATATATATATATATATATATCAGTTGTGCAAATGGGTTTCTTTAAATAGAAAATCTAAACAAATTTAAAGCTTCTAATTCGATACATTTTGATCGCATTTGTGTGTATATATATATATATATATATATAAGTGTATGTGTGTGTGTGTTGCGGTGGAGAAAGAGAGAGAGAGAGAGAGAGAGAGTCTTATTAATTTTAGTAATATGCCTTCGAGTCTGACACATGAACATGAGTAGCATTAGGGTTTTTGACGAGTCAGAAAAAGAATTAGAAAATCATATTAAAATCTAAAGCCAAGATATAAAATTGGAATTTAGAATTGGACAATTTGCAATGGTTATTAACTAAAAAAAGAAAAAAAGAGAAACAACAGAAAGAAAGAAGTAAATAGTTGGGCAGACTAGGTTTTTTAATCAACCTGTCATAGAGAAGGAAAACTCTTTATTTCAGGAGAAACTTCATCTTATCAACCTTTAGGACATTGTGCGTCTCTATCAAGACAATTGGACTCAAATTGATTTTAATAGAATATATCAAATCAAAAATATAGAAAAAAGCGTTAGAATGTCGTTTGATGTCAATTACTTAAAACCGTTTGCTCCATAAAGTCTGTTGCAGTTTTTGAAATTATGCGCTGGGTCATATCTCTGAAGAGCCAAAAGAAAGTCCCGATATCGCAACAGAGATGAAAATAAATTGACTAAATCCTACAAAATGGCACAATAGTGACAGAGAGACATATGTGGGGAATGCCGTGCCGTATGGCTTAATTCAATAAAGCAATGACCGATTCATTTATTAGCGGGTTGTAGCGGCATATCAACCCGCCTGTGGTTATTTCATGCCTTGAGATTTCGAAATCGATTCTCATTTACGTTCGAATATGAATGATTTTTTAAGAATATCTATTTGTCACACAGATGAGACTTTAACAGGTCAATTCCCCCCGGGTCAGAATCGACTTGTGAGTCATAGCAAAAAAAAAAGGGTTCTCAACATTCCCCAGGTATCCAGAACGGGTTTTTGGCCATCAGATGCAGCTTAGTGTCATATCCAGGAGAACCTTTTTTAGGGAGTGTCTTACCCCCCTGTAGAGGATACGATCAGTAACAAGCCTTTTTGTAATCAACAAGGGGAATTTTAGCTGTACGCTGTAAGTCGATATTTCTTTGAAAATTACAGCCTTTAATCCACTTCAGTTCACATGAGGATCTTGAATTACAAGAGGATAAATAGCATTCTTTCAGGCACATTATCAGACGGAAAAATGAGAAAAGTTGCCAGTAAATCGCGGTTATATAGTGGTGTAAATTAAAATATTTAGAAGTAATTACCAATGACACTCACAGGTGGAAAACACACACACACACACACACACACACACACACACACATATATATATATATATAGCCAGTTTTTAGCCAATTAAACAGATTTGTTTGAATTAGGTCCTGCACACACGCAAAAGAAGTTTTTAAAAATGAAATTAATGAAAACATACCTGGGGTCAACAATTTTGCAAGAAAGGCTAAATAGTTTGGCGATGTAATCTATGAAGATGATCATACAAAAACCATTGAATTTGAAAGATTTCGTGAAATAGAATGTTGCACGAATAATTGTCTAATTGGGTCCCACACTGCATTTTTTTTTTTTTGATCGTGGGAGCCGTTTATAAAACTAATGTACTGACAGTAAACACTAAGTAGAACATCACAGTAACCCAGTGTATGTTTGGGGTTCTGACTATTGTTACGCCGCCATGTGCCCAGTGGGTTTGCAGGGTGCTGTTCGTTCCCGCCAAGCCCACCAGTTAACGCAACACAGACGTTGGCTGTGGTCTGCCGAACGCTATTTAGCATTGCAGATATCGCCAACTCCCGAGCGAAACTACGTTTTAAAGCCACTAGGCGAGTTATCGGTGAAATTACTAGAAGTCAACACAACTAACTGGCCAGCTTTCCCCCTCAAATACAAGGTCTTCGACAAGTACAATTCTTCCTCAATAAAAAAGGACTCTGAACTACTGTGTTAGAGTTAACAAGATAAATAACAGTATTCTTTTATTGAATAAAAGAAAGAAACAAAGAAAAAAACAATTCAGGTAAAAGTCAGGAGCGAGAAAGTCTTTCTGTATCTCGGAGCAGCCTTCACTAAAATATCCGTATCCCGGACTAAGCCCCAAAAAAATATCTTTATCCCCGGACGAGTCATCCATAAAATATCTGTTAATGGCGGAAAGTAAGAAGGTAGCTTGACAACGGTAGACACGGTCCGTTTTCCTTCAGACTATGGGATATAATGGCAGAGCACGTGCTCCAAATCTCAAGTTTATCATTTCTGTATGAATACAGTAGGATAAAGTTGAATATACTTAAATTGTGTGTTACTAACTTTGTATTCTGTGGAGTTTATTCTTTTCTCCTTTTCCCCTTGTTATTGGGTTTCCATAACACCTTATTAGAAGGATACACATCTTATTTCAGATAAGACCAGGATTAATTATTGTTCTTTTTCTCTTGGACAAGTCTTTTCTTTGGGTACTCGTTTAACGAGGCTTACCATACCTCGGAGTTTGAATTCATTCGAAGAAATTTTTTCTTTACTCTGTGTTCTCTGCGTGGCATAATTTGGGAATTTGGGTTTTTTGCATATCTCAAATTATGTTCTTGGTTTGTTAACGAACAAAAGACAACTCCTTACGCATCTTCATTATTTGAGGAATAAACAGAAACACATTATGTATCCTCACGCCTTTGACAACTACATGGCAACTCTTTATGCGTCTTCACCCGGTGATAAATAAACGGCAACTAACTTAGTTTCCGTAGTTTGAAAATTCACCACGTGTTCTTTTTTTTTTTTTTTTTAGCGGTTTCTTCCTCAGGTCATGGTCGAAGGTCTGTCTCTCTGCCGACGCATATATAGCTAATAGAGTGAGGTCCTCCCATGCCCATATCAGCTTGTAATGATAGAGAGGGGTGGAGGAGAGACAACCTCTCCCACTTCCACTATTCAGTAACTTTTGCTTACTACTATTGTCCGCTGATGGCCAGAGAGTAGCAGCTCCCCTTCTCCCACAACCCAACGAATATATTAGGGTGTCATATTTTCTCGTCACACAATACAGCTGTTGTAAGTTTAATTCAGAATTTTGAGCTAAAAATCTTGAAGTCGACTTACATGCCAAGCCGATTTTTTCACTGCAATTTATGGTATATCTTTATAGAATTAATTTTGTTTACTGAAAAATAACATAGTTATCTTAAACATTTTTCTTCTTAAATATAAATCAATAATATTTAAGAGATTTTTGTGTTTTTATTGCTATTTAATTAATTTGATTAATTGTGAATAATTATTCAAGTATGACAAATAATGTATTAATTTTTCTTTTGAATTTTTTCAATTTAAATTCTTCCGACATCATGGCTTCTTTCTAAGCTCATAACCTGATTGTTAAAGTTTTCTATCTATCTAAGAACGAATTTCTTCCTCATGAAGATTTTTCGTAGCTACCATTTTCTCCAGGGTTAGATATATATGCATATGAAATTTGATAGCTTTATATCCAACCCTTTGAGGATCTATAGACGAGAAACAAAATAAATATCCTCAAATTTTTTGATGTAGATAATTTTGAGAAGAAGGATTTTAAAAGATATTCATATTCATAATCAAAAGAATTTATGTGGAGGGAAATTGCAGCAAATGAAGATGAGTAAATAGAAAAATACCGAAAATACATTTAAAAAAATCAGTAATATTTTTATTCGTTTATTATTTCATGTCTTCTTTATTTTTAGTTAAGTTCGTATCTTTACAATTGTCAAAGAAAAACTGAAAGTTTTTTTGCTTGATTCATTTTTGCTTAATTTCGTCTCGCATGAAATTTCTTACATTTTTTGAAATTCATACCCTCATTAGCATGATTAAAATATCATCTTCCTCATTGAACTTCCATCATTAGTTTATAAAAAAAAAGCCAAACCATGGCAAATTTGGTAATACTCATGACAGCTTCATTTTTTGGACTTGGGCTTTTATTAGTATGTTGTAACACAAAAATATATCAATTGCATATATATATATATAGACAGCAATTTATTAGAAAAGGTGATGTAAAAAAAACATAAAGCAAAAACAACTTTATACTGTGCGAATATCGAAGAGCAAATTCGTAAAGGGAAATAACTACGTAGTACTTATCAGTTTTTGAAACAGGTCAGACTGCTTTAGCGGTTCATAGATTCGACGTTTGGAACCCAATACAAAATTTACTTCACAGTTCTGGCGAAAATAAAAAAAGTAAAAGATCAAAATCGATACTTTGGAACGTGAAAAGAATCACATGAGTTCGACTTATTCCAATGACACAGAACACAGCTTACATGTTAGCTGCGCTTCAGTGAATGCGATCATACGAATCAGTGATTGTACGGTATGCCAGAAAGAAAATGATCAACTGTCTTAGCGTTAATTCTCAAGTCGCACTCAGACAAATAAATATGCATCTCCATATATATATATATATATATATATATCTGTGTGTGTGTGTGTGAGTGTGTGTGTGTGGTATAATTTGCGTATATATATATATATATTATGTGGGTGGAATTTGAAAGTGAGATAAAATGAATTTGGTGATGTAATGAACCACAAACAACAAAACACGTCGATTGAATCCCCTGCCAAGAGGGTCTGATTTCTTCATTTTTATAAAAAAACACATTTTTCTCTCTCAATCAAAATATAAGCTAAACATAATGTTCATGTTTAAAAAAGAAAATATTTTCTTAATTGATAGCAAAACAAAATTAGATAATATTTTTTGAAATTTTACTTGGTTTCTTTTATCTTACTTTTTTTTTTTAAATTTTCAATAAACGCATTCCCTTTATATATATATATATATATATATATATATATATATATATATATATAGTGATGTTGGATACATCGAACTGGTGGTAGTTGAAAGCCAGTGTCAAGAAGAAGTCTAGAGAATGTTTGTATTTACTTCGAATATTGAAAGACCATAATTTATCTTTATCTAAATTGAGTATGACTCTAAACTACATCTGAAGATGAGGATTTAATTTTGGAGATATGAAAAGTGTGAAATGCCTTTTCATTGGGATTAAACCCAGGTCCGCTCTGATCTGGAGAGATAGGATCTATTTGCGTCCCAACTTTTGGTAAAATAGATCTATTTGAAAATTATCCGCGTTCAATAAAATTCGGTGCAAAAAAACTACTTTAGAAACAACTACACAAAAATGTTAATATGAATACGATACCCAGACTTCCGGGCATACAATAACACTAGACTGGTTGATATGATGTTAAAATCAATCTATTATTCAAATATTCTTTTCGATGGAAGTGACCTGAAAACAAACTCCATTTCTCGAAAGTTGAAACAGTAGCATACATGGAGTGACGATATTTTGTCAGAATGTTGTACACATTAAAAATGACCATGTGAAACCATCTTATACAAACGCAGAAGAATACAGCATCATTAGCGCTATCATTAACGTCTTCAATGGGAATTATTACAGAGCAACATTTCAAAAAGCAACGAGCGACTTTATATCAAAATAAAAGTAAAGTATGTTTCCACCTACTGCTCTGTAAAAGGTACTTGAATTGAATTGGAAAAATTTTCTATCAATAAGTCATCAATTAGTTGCTGTATCAGATATCAGGAATGCTTAGAAAAACGGTTATCAAAGTATGTCGTTATAGTTACACCATTTCTAAATCAATACTAGTTCGAAGTGATTTTACTGCCAACAAGGCAAGATTGATACCATACGAATGTTGAAAGACAATGAATTTATCTTTAAATAAACTGAACTATTACAACACTACTACAACTACTAAAACACAATTTTTCAACAACAACAACAACAACAACAACAACAACAACAACAACTGCTACTACTACTACTAATACTACTACTAATAATAATAATATAGCATTCAGTTGCTGCTGCAGTTGCAAGTAAAACACACAATAGAACTGTAAAGATCCCCTGAGCCGCAAGATAGATAAAACTGGTTGGTTTGGTTCATTTGTTTAATGGCAAATAAACTCTGTAGGAGTTATTTAATGACGTAATTTGATTCATTTTTAAATGCCTGGTTGTAATGTTTATTATATTTTCCATATATTATTGCATTTTTTCTTTTAAAAATCATTTTTAACAGTAATTATTTATTTGCACATGATTTTAATTATTCCTATAAAACACCAATAATTTACAACCAGTTATTTGGTTTACAAATACTTTGGAAATAATTATAGGTTCAAGTATAAAACAATTTGAATTCAATTATATGGTTTCAATTATTTCCCTTGTAATACAAATATTTTTCAAGGGGGAGACCTGCCATGGCAAAGTGGCTAACGTGTTGGACTTGCAATGGCAGTTGGGCTGTTATATTCAATGGGAAAAGCATGAACACCCTTATCCCTTCAGTTATTGGTTCTTCTTAGAAGGAATACTTTAGATTTAATTAATCCTCAAAGATTTGTGTGCCATTAAAAACAAAGAAATCTGACAAAAATAATAATAATTTTCAAGCAATTATAAATTTTCATGTTTTTAATTATAATGATTTCTTTTCACAGTTATATGGTACCAATTATTTCTCTCTTAAACTAATGATTTTCAAACGGTTCTTGTTGAGCCATTGATGAGAACAATAACCTGTACTGCAATTTCCAGCCAGAGTGGATCTGGGGGTAATGGGGACAAAGGAGTAATCCTACAGTTAAAGAACCAGCTGATGCTGTTCAGCGGACTCAACCCAGGACTCAACCATCTGAAATGAGGAAGATTAATCCATATGAAGATACAAAGTGGTGTATGTATAAATACCTGACACCTCCATATTAACTCTAGTGGCAATATAAATTCAATGCTCTCACAATAGAACAGATACAATTTAAAACAAAAATCATTTTAAAGTTTAGCTGCCATACCAACCCACAGGTCAAGTGTTGTTTTTTTTTCGGAGTTGGGGGAGTTTTATCCGGCAGTTGTATGTATTCAATTCCTCATCGTCAGAAGAGAAAGAGCAACATTTTAGGGAACTTTGAATTTAAAAAAAGACGACTAAATCCAGACGAAGAGATTAGAACTAATAATCCAAAACAAAGTGGGTTTTCATCATACTACACTTCTTGAGTTGTCAACGTATTTTTTACTCGGGATTGAAATCACGAATATACTTGATTTTTTTAAAATAACCTTGTCACTAAAACAGCCAGATTTTTCATCAGGTTTCGTGTAGTTTGCTTCACATACAAACAAGCTTGCGCCTGTATTTGTGTGTACATCACTACACACACACACACACACACACACAGACACACACACACATATATATATATATATATATATATATATATATATATATATATATATATACATATATATATAAAGTTCTGATAAATACCACCGACTGCCTCTTTTTCATTTTCAAGTGAAGACGTTCAAGTCTTCTCACTATTCTTCGTATTTTCTGGTCGAGATGGTGGAGAAAAGCCCTTTTGACCATTTCTTTAGTCGTCTTCGGGGATAGTGTTAAATTGTTTGTTGTTTGGAAAATTGTTTTATATTTATTCGTAATGGATTTTTTTAATATGATAAATTATGGATAGGGTTGGTTCATTTTGTTAGGATGAACGCGTTCACTTGAAGATCGTAAAAAAGAGGCAGTTCGTCAAGATAACAATTTGAAGTCTAAATATACAATATATATATATTTGAATTTGAAGTCTAAATATACAATATATATATATATATATATATATGTGTGAGTATTTACCAACCTCTCAGAATGTGACATGGGCAGAATGTGACTCAAGGTCAAATTTCTAAGAGTTTAATAGGGTTGAATTCGGAGTTTTCCTTCTCTCAGATGTTGTGCCTTGCTAAAGCTAAAGAACCCAGTCTACCGAACAATTTACTCAGAGCTGGAGAAAGAATTGTGGGATGCACACCTTTCCGAATTGATTAACGCTATGTGAAATACAAATAGCAACCTTCAGCATCCACAGACAGTTCTATCAGAACTCTTCAGTGCGGCTAGACACGTAGGACGCTCGAAGCCGGGATCGAAACCCGTCCAACTTTACGTTAGACTAAGCTTCAAACCTGTCGGCCACCATGCGGACTACGTTGGCTAAGGGAATTTTAAGGTATTTATTTTAGCAACAGCAGCAGCCTTTGTTTACATTTTTTATACCTTATCGGCTACCAGAGTGCTCAATTCTTACGAAGAGCTTTGCATTACGCTAGGGGCGGCCGACAATTCCTTCGCCAGAGTGCTCATATATATATATATATATATATATATATATATATATATATATATATATATATATATATAAATCATCTGACATATCTTATCAACTAACTCCAGTATGTTATTTCTCCAAATTGTTTAAGGGTTTATCCTATTGCTCTAATGATTTATTGTCTACCATTCAACAAGATGTTGGTACAATCCGTTATTTTCGCTTTTAAGTTATGTTTTACTTCGTTAAGCATTTGATGTTTAATAACTGCAATGATATCTCTAACTCTTTCATTCCGTATTATTCTCTTTTTATGTCTTAGAATTATTCCGTTCTCACAATTTTCATTGGTCTTTTTGTAAAGTGAATTTCAAAAGTTTTAATGAATATGAACATTTCTCGTCCATATTTTATATTTGGTATTAACATAATTATTGTCACTCGATGGTGTACTTTGGATCTCCTTCAATGGGTTAGACCTTCACAAAACGGATGTCTTGGCTATAATATTAGCATGACCTTATTTTTAGAACTTAATGGAGAATTAAGCCACCTCTTTATTGCCTTCATTCCTCGGTTCATTTTGACCTCGGCTTGTTGTACTTAATAGGGTAACATCTATGGATCAAATAGTTCCGTTTGAAAATTATTCCTATCAGACAGGAATACTTCAAACCGTATGACAATATGCAAGTTGCTAGAATTCTTTGAATCATATTACAGTGCTCAAATTATTTGTATTGACAAAAGTTACTCGAAACTATAAGTGTTTACAAATGATTATCATTAATTACTTAATTACTTAATTCATTAATTACGGAGGTGCCCGTGGTGTAGTCGTTATCGTCGTAGGAAATGGACACGGCGACACGAGTTCAAATCCTGGACGAGACTGATTGCATTTCACATAGCACTAATACCCTTGGGAAAGGTATGAATCCAATTATTCTCCCTCCAGCTATGGGTAAATAGTAGGACAGACTAGGTTCTTCAGCCTTGGTTAGGCAACTAGTCTAGCAGAAGGAAAACTCTGAATTCAAACCTGTTAAACTCCGCTTAAAAACTGACCTTGTGTCATATCCTGCCCGAGCGGAGGGGTTGGTAAATAGTATCATTAATTACTTAAAATCTTACAAACGCTTTCAAAAAAGCAAAAAAGAGACTGATTCTAAATAACCTAAGAAATATTGACATGCATCAAAAGTAACCAGCCATAATTATAATAAATTTCACGCTTCAAGCATTTTGGTAAAGTGCTGGTTATAATAACTATTTTTGCTTAAGGCTTTAGTCGGAAGGCATTCAGTAAATTTTTCTTTCAGTTTCAGGATCTTTCAATAATTTTATAAATTCTACAAAATAGGTTCTTTCATTAACCTCTTCTAAAATTTGGTTCTCTAATTTTATGATTGTTTTCGGAACATTATCTTTGAAATTTTTGTTTTATTATTCTCTCTATTCATATAATGTAGTCGGATGGGATTAGAATAAGCTGACTGTACTGCTTGCAGGGGAGTTAGAACATCCACCCCCAAAAAAGAGAGTCTTGGGCATGACTCTAAACTCAGCCGGAATGGTAGTACCTGTTATGTTCCCATCTATGTGTCAAATTAATCTACCAAAAAATTATTCGTATTCGATTAGACCATGTAAAAAAATCTTCAGAAGAAATTTCACAAAAATATAAATATGGACGTAGAATGAGCGCGATAATTTAACCTCTGATGATAAAATAATCCAAGACGGGTTTATATACCATTAAAATCAATCAGTCAGTAAACCAGGTAATGTAGCATTAATTATAACTCGTTCAACGATTCTTATATTAAAATATGCATTTTTAGTTCGGTTGAAAGACAAGTTTTAATCTTGTGATGCAGAAGAAATTTCAAAAATATAAGCCAATCATTCTCGTCTGAAATTTGTTAATTATTAATCTACTGAATCAAAGTTTTGTTCAGTTTTCTTAATCAGATATCGCGTCTTTCATTTGAAACTCGTTCGGATAAATACAGGCATCACTAAAATTAATTAAAGAATAGGCCTGAGTTTCCTTCAATTGTTTAGCAATCAAAGATATAAAGAGAACAAGCAAAGAGTAAACAATGCAGACAATAGGAACGAAGGCGATCGAAATGATACAAAGTTTATATACAGTAAAAGAAACATCAAATAGCTAGAATCCAAGAAAGTCGACATGAAGACAGGAAATCACTAGCCTCTAAGAGTAATGTAAATAGGTAAAAGCTGAAAGAAGTACCGTAAATTGCTGCAAGACTTCCAAATAAGTGTCGTAACGTAAATGACTGATGCACAGAACTCCAACGACGGCAGAACAATTCTGACAGCCTTGAAGACAGACAAGAAATGCAAAGTCAGTGAGGGAAATGGTGGACTAGAGAAGCAAATAAGGAAATTGAACTATGACGCAGAATTAATGAAAACAGTATTAAAGAAAAAAAAGTTAACCAGAAGAAAGCCTTAGGATAGTTTGCTACACGACCACAAATAAAACAGAGAAGAATTAAAGTAACTCTGAAGGAAATTAAACAAAAAGCCATTTGCTTAAGGAGAGAGATTAGGAAGATACGTACAGAAGATAAACTAATTTTGACCTTCCTATATGTAAAAAAAAAGTAGAATTCTAACAACAAAAAAAAAGAAAACTTTAAATTGATGAAGTTTAAAAGATGCAATAAAGTGCGAGAATGAAGGCTCCAGATGTACAAGTAATCCAATTTGGGATATATATATATATAGTTTTGTCTCATATCCAGGAAAACTCATTTGGGGGTGGTTCTTACCTCTTTGTAGTGGATCCAGCCAACATTTTCTAAATCCCACCAACAGGGAGGCGTATATTAGGTGTATGTCAAAGCATGAAGTGCACTTATAAAAAAAAGAAAAATGTCACAGTTAAAACATGAATTTTCAACAGAAAAACTTCTGGTTATTCAGCAACTATTATGCAAAATTAGTTAAAGTCACGTCTTCAAGGTTACTAAGAAATCTTCAAGAAAGAAACGTTCTTTCAGGGCAACAGTCAGGGGAAAAAAAAGAAATCAAAATAAAAGGGAAAATGTAGTAAAAGAAAATTTGGGATAGAATTATTTTTATTTTCTTGTATTCATTCACTTTTCTAAAACAAACCTATGACACACAGGAATCAGCTTAAAAAACTTTTAAAAATTTCCCCATTGCTGAATCGTGAATGCGTATGTTATTTAGTAGGCTAATGCAAAAGTCTTCAGCAACTTTTCAAAAAATATTTTATTCATATCGAATTGTTCAGTCACCAAAATATCTATGGTTTTACATGAACTTACGTCACCTTTCAATTAAATTGGGCATTCTTGTTTTGATTCAAAGATTTCGTCAAAGAAACATTTCATATCTTAAATATTTGGAACCTCAGTAGGAGTAAATTGTATTTTGTGGAAAGTAAGAACAATCTGAAAGTGACAGGTCCAGAGAATGTGAAGAGTATTCCATCCAGGTTTGTGGTGAAATTCTCGATGGTATTTACAAGAAAAACCTTGTTTTGAAAAAAAAAAAACTTGTTCTTTTTCAAAGTGTTCATTAAATTAGCCAATTGCTCACCACGTTCTAAGAATGCATAATAAAATAAACATTTGAATAGAACCGAACACAGAGGTTTTCCTTATTAGATTCCTTTTAGCGTGAGATATTTAAGTCTGTTTATGATCAACTCACGATTTACTTGTACCGAGAAAAATACACTGATTTCTCAAATGATAGACTTGTCAGGTCGAGATAAAAAAAAAAAGCAATTGCTCTTACTTTCAGTTGCGAAATATTTTGGCCTTTTCCACGACGTAGTATAACATTCTGATAATTTGGAAACATTAAGAAATGGAGAGATACATTTCCTTTCTTTAATAACAACTTCAAGGATCACATGGTAGCAATGTAACATGACAAATAAAAGAAGAAAAAGTTAATAAAAATAATTTCTAGCTTTTGGCTTGAAAGGATTTCAACAACACAAAATAAATACATTGATTTTTTTCTCTCCTGAACTATAGTCAATTTCTCCACTCTTGATTTGATTGATTCGTCTGTCTTGGGTTATTTTATTCCAAGAGGTTAGGAAATTGCGTTCAATGTAAGTTCATATTTACATTTTTTGTGCAGCTTTTTCCTAAGATTTTTTTGCACACGATCCTATTTACTTAATTTGAGATTCTCGCTATAAATTTATATTCATAAATCAATTTTTATGGCCAGTGACTATCTTTTTTAAAAATGAAAATTTTCTGTTTCATACTAGAAAAATATTTCAGTACTGATCGATGTATTTTTTATGAGTTTGTGTGGAAGGCTGAGACATTTTCAAAACTATTGAAATTGACTCATTACAATTGACTGATTGCAAAAATAGCTGAGTAAATTTAAGGACAGTTATAAAACTTTCCCGTCATTGTGTTAAATTTGGTGGCATAAAAATATGAACATTTTCATGTGACTGTTGAAAATGTCACTAGGTGCTTTTGACTCAATTTCATGTTTGTGCAAAAGAATGGACTATGTTTATATGTAGCATAATTAAAATGTTTGTCATCAACAAAAGCAAAGATTAAAATATAACCACTTCCCAGCATTTTAAAGTTACCAAGCAGAGCACTAAAAGCAGAAAAATCTGACTTGTTAACAAAAAGAAGAATCAAAAGAATCCATTATCTGAATATCATGAACTTAGTTGATCTTTCCTAAAAATACGCAATAAGATTCTTACAATTGCTGCAGCTATATTTTATAAATTATTAAATCCTTATTCACAATATCTGTAACTAAAAGAAACGGATTTATTTGTCTGCACGTTTCTGAGGAGTATCTCTCTACTTTAAATTTCTTTTACTTTATTTTTTATCCAGAACACTTTTTTAGTCGAAAATACATTTTGGGAATTCAAAGTGAAAACACTGTGATAAAATAGCAAAGATGCGAAGGTTTTAGAAATGGTGGGATGACTAGACGATCCGTCAATCCATTGGAAATCACTTGTTACAGCGGTTTATTGATGTTTCAACTAAGAAGAAAATGCAAGGGAACATTAAAAATAAATTGATGTGCCGTTAAATAAAGAAACCACACAAACTATGAAGTGCAGGATTCGATCTGGTATTTCAAAATAAATCATATTGATAATTTGGGGGATAGAAATAATATTCAGTGCCAAAGCAGGTATCACAAAATGATCACTTAGTTGCAGAGTCTGTTGAAAATTTCTTTACTACGGGCATTTTATGTGTATTACACATCTCTCTTTATGATATACTATTGTTATTTGGTTACTGTTAATAAATGGACTCAATGAAGATTTATTGCTACTGTTACAGATATAACTCAAGAAGAATTTATTGTAATACTTACATATAACTCAAGGAATATTTATTCTTATTATTACATATGACTCCTGAAGATTTATTGTTAAAAATTACTCACAGAAGATTTATTGTTATTGATACAAATATAATTCAAGAATGATTTCCATTGGCGTTTAAAATTTTTTAAAGAGAAAAGAAAAATCACTTTTTTTTGTGGTCCAGAAGAATTTTCTATTGAAATGAAAAACATATTGGATACGGTTTTTTCTTCTGATGAAGTTTTCAAAGTCACTCAAAGGTTACTTAACCTTCTAAGTTAATGAGTTTATCAAAATTATCAAGTATTGAAGATGTGACTTTGGTTCGAGATTTTATCGCCTTCTTCATGTCCTTAACTTGACCTTTCGAGGTGTCCCTGGTGACAAGGAAACTCAGTCCAACTGCATAAACCATTCCGAAACAAAAAGTGGCCCAGCTAATCTAACACGAATTCAGGGATGTTTTTCTGCCTCCATTCAATCTATGTGATACAAAGAAGACCTTGCCATTTGAGGAAAACTCCAATGAAAACGAAGTTCCAGACTTCCAAAGTTCTTCAAACAGCACCAGAAACTCCTAAAAACCTCTTTCAAATTAGAATAAAGCACAATACCCTCAAACTCCTCACCGTGTCGATTTTCTCCTAATAAGTGTGCAGTTTGTTTTTTACTATTGTATATGATTACAAAATCATATTACAATAAAGATATTGTTATTGATAACAGAGAGTATTCTCATTTTTAGAATCACCAACATCTTCGGCAACTCATTCATACAAACTTTCCAACCCCTCAAAAGAAGTTCAATTTTGCTGATCTTTAAAAGCACGGTGTTAACACAGAAAGTATTGACAAATAAGCAGTCGTTCACCCCACTGATAGGCATACACATCAACAGTAACATAATGAGAATTATAATAAGATATGAATAAAAACATCGTTTCGGAAGCTCAGGGAATTTTGAATTGTTAATACAGTCTATAACATGAGTTTTTACCTTTAAATGCTTTTGCACTAAAATGCTACGTTCATGAATGTTTTCTGAGAGGTTGTTTTTCTTGTATTCGGTCTGAAGTGAGTGTTTCATATATATTTTAAGGATATTTCTACGACTAACAACAACTAATTGAGATACACTATTAATGAGGAATCAGGCGAGAGCTAAACGTTAATCAACATTATTTTGGAACTAGCGTAATAACTTTAAATAGTGGATTAGGTCGATATGAAATGAATAAAATGATTTCATCCTTTCTGAATGAAGGCATCTAATCTATAATGATCTAATTTATATGCATGTTGCCATTACAGTAAAAACGACATATCGTAGAGTGATTTTTGCCAGCACAATATCATTTAAAAGGTTTTATGGCTGCAGGAATTTCTAATCTGCTGCGCAACTTGATAATAAAAGCGTGGTAGGTACGTTCGAGTTTACTCCAATTTTATTTCTTCATGTTTCATTGTTTTATTACAGAAAATAACTTTTAATGAATACATTTTTAAATTGAATTTTTGATTTCAGTTGTTCAAAGGTGTTATGCACAAAAGTCTTCAACAAATTTTTGAAATTTACAGCCTAATTGCTAAAAGGGTTAAAGGCAAGGCTATATAATTCGCTATGCAGCGCAGATAGTCAGGTTATTGAATGCAGAAATAAAAAAATATCCAAGATGAAAATACATTAAAAGATTCCTAATTGTTTCATAAAATAATAAAGTCATTTTAATGGTATCTCTACACCACAAATATCGTTATTTTCTCTGTCTTTTTTCATGATTTTAAATTCAAATATATATTGTTGACCACTGATTATATCCGTACATTCAAATGAATTTAAAATCTGATCGAGTAAAACGGCAAACTTATGAAAGAATTCTGTTCTTATAGATCGATGAGTTTTACCAATATTTTTGAAAAGTATGTTGTTACTTCATCGCTATTTTAATCCAGCTATTTTTTCGAATAATTACAGGATAAATTTATCAAATATAAATACTGAGCTTAACTGCTGCCATCAGTGGCGTTTAAACGAATTAGTTTAACAAGACAACTGTAGACGTTTTACACTGCGAACACACACTGACGTAATTGCAGATAGTCTTTCTCTGATATCAGTTAACGAAAAGAAATGTGTTCTTGTTTCTTTTCTTTGATTATTATTCTTTTCTTACAGCTTCACACCAAAGCGATTTTGTTGTCATCACTAAAGAACGCATAACGACAAATGTCTATTAATCTTCAGCATTCTCCTCTGTGTTCTTGTCGACTTCAATAGCGCCATGATTTTCATCGTTTCACTTCATCACTAGATCACCAAATTTTTATTGTTTTTGTTTTTTCGGTGTGGGTAACGAAATAGAAATTCTACGATGTATTTTTATTTCAATAGATAGATAGAATCTTACTAATTAGTTTTATAGATAGTTCTTCAAACTTGACATATTTTTTTTATTAAAGATTAAAATTCGAGGTAAAAACAAAAACCCCGTAGGTAAATTTAATTTGATTTTAAAATATCTATCCATGAAACCTCGAGAAATTTTGCTAAGAACAGTATTAACTTTATTACATAATATTAAAAAGATAATTAGAAAATCATTTTTTTTTCAAATTGATATGTATTTTATGGAAACAATTACTTTTTATAACTGATTAGTATACATTTTCAATTAACAAAAAACATCCTTGAAAAACATTGTATCATTATCATTATCATCTATATCAAGGCGCGTTAACAGCATGAACCTGATTCTATGTCGCCATCTGTTCCTATCAGCCATTACACTTGGTACGTTCTCAAGACGGCATCCAGTGTCCATACAGTGTTTATGAATGTAAATTTTTGCTGGATCAACGAACACTGGTGTGTCCCTGTGTATGAGTTGATGAGATGATCATTGCTTCTTCAACAATGCTAAGTATGTGTATATCCTGCTCATGTTTCTTGGATGTCTTGTGAGATGGCAGGTAAATGGCCGTACAAGATTTGTAGTGTGATACTTTCAGGATTTGTTCGAAAAATCGCGCAGCTTCCTTAAATTTCCATCTAGCTTTTTTTCCAAGCATTCTGTTTGTGGTGCAACTATACAGTAGTACTGACACGACTACAACTTGGAGAAATTCCTATTTTATTTCATCTGTAGGATCAGATTTCCATATTGTTGATAACCTGTCAATAGCAGTTCTCACTTTATCGATACATAGGTTGACATCGCTTTTAGTAGATTAGATGTTGCTGCTGATGTATATTAACTAGTATACAAAATTCAGTGGCTTGTCTTTCAATGAGTTGTAACTCTATTGAGAGCCTGAGGCCAGTCAGAGGAATTTTATTAACAGCAAAAAGAAACCGATTTGAATTTGTAATACATTACAAATGTGTAAATGGTTTTTTCAGATGAAGTATTGATGAAAATTATGTTATTTTGATGAGAAAGAAATTTGGCGAAAGTGAATTGTATTTGGAAAAGAAAGAAAAGCAAATGCAATGTTATTGTTAGACCTAAAAGCAGTCAGAAGATAGGTTGGTTGTTTCGACAGATTAATGTCAATCATCAAAAGTAAGTGATTCTAAAATTAGAATAAAACTTCGAATATGGAATTCATTTTCTTTCCAGAATTTATTTTCTTTCAACAATATCGAAATAATAGGTGTCTGCAAAAATTATTGAAATCCAAATTAGGAGAAAATTGTTTTTTGTTTATTTTTCCCCATCCCTAACTGTGAACATAAAATGACAGGGTTCCTCCCTCGCAGAAGTAGACCATGGAAGACAGAAGGGAAATAGTTCGTGAATGGATGAGCAGATTTCCCGAAGCTCTGAGTCTTTGACCTTATGCCAGACTATCCTGGGTATTGAAAGCGAAGAAAACCACCAATAATATGCCGCTGTGAAAAAAGCAAAAAATCTTATTGTAATAAGCACTCGTAAAGGATTGTGGAAAGCAAACATATCCACCATTTAGGATTGCTTTTCTCCCGACTATAGACAGTGAGAGATAGAAAAGCCTAAAACTTATACGAGGAATTGACTGACTGTTAATACATGAACTGGTCTCAGTCTAAGACTTGCCACCTCCGGGATTGGTGAATATTTGTATAAATTTTTGAAAGATATTTTTATACACTAAATATTGTTATTTTGCAAGCCGAGTTTTGTTCTCTGTTTCTTGGCATCGACTATTATTTTTTTCATGGTCTCATTCGTTTACTCGCTGACCGGCAACTCCGACTAGTGAGTGATCTGTTGTCTGGATCTAAAAACACGTCGTGTGCAGATAACGAATTGGTTGTGTCATCCGAAGACATATCCGACCAGCGGAACGGCTTATGGATTGGAAGCAGAATCACCCCCATGTTTGGAGAGGATGGCTGTACAAGAGGATGGCACCATCTTGATAAAAATATTGTTTAAAAATATAAAACAGAATGCGTTGTGACATTGTCTTTTAATCTCACCGTGTCTAGGATGGAAGTTTTAGTCTCATATCCGGCCTTGACGAATATTACAGGTTTGTTATTCTTTGGAAGACAAATTATGAGTAATTATAACTTAATTTTTGAATAAAGTTTCATTGAAAATTACTGTAAACGTCAAAATAATAAAGAGGTGAAGAACAATTGATTTTGAATTAATGCTATTTTCGTAAGTACTCTCAAATAATCTCTCATTCTGTTGGGGAATGTTTATCTCAAATGGAAAATTAATTTGGTCGATCCAAAAGATAAGACGATTAGAATAATCCTCTGTTGACGCAGTTGAGAAATTAAGAAGGGATCATTTTTCTTCACCTCTGAATCGGCCCAGTATTCACTTTTAGTTCTTCAACGAAATTTAATTTATTGCTTTTTAAGGAATCTTTTTTTAAATTAAAGACTAAATCAATAAACTGATATAAAACTTGACGTCGATCATTTAAAATCGGCCCATCTTTTGATTTATCAACGGAAAAGCTTTTTATACAGAATGTCGATATAATCATTTTAACTTTATGGATATTCTATCTTTAATGGACAGTATAACTAGATAATTAATATAGATACAGTGACAAGAACATTAAAAAAGTAAGAGAAATAAAAATGTCAGCCATATTCACTCATTACTGGATGAAAATCCCAAACGCCGGCTGATTTAGACAACAATGCATGATTTTGGTTCAAATGCGAGTGTTCATGTGATGTTCTCGGGTCTTTTAGGAGAACAGGACATTTTAAGATAGTTGTGTGTATTTACTCAACTCTTTTGCTACGGATAGAATATGACACAAAGTCAATTTTGTTGAAGAGCAAAGCTGGTTTAAATTTAGAATTTTTTTTTCCTTAGATTGATTGTCTACCTAAAGCTAAAGAAACATATTCTGCCTTTTTAACCCAGCCTATAGTTGGAGAGAGGGTGTAGAAAAGATAGATTAATTCTTTCCTCTAGAGCATAAACGCGAAGTGGTACACAAACAGCCATGTTTATTGTTAGAACTTTAGTCATCAATTCCAATTACTGTGATGATAACCGTTACACTAAGTCAGCCTCCTCTACAATTGTTGTATGCTCTATGAAAAGAGCTCACTCAAACCATTGGCATTTGGATGTATCAAAAGTATTTATTATACCTTTATTGCAGAGCATGTAAATTTCTAAAAACTATCGCTCCACCATATTATTAATATATCATACGTTGAGTTAAGTCACAAATTATTTTCGTTTTTAAAAAACAAGTTGTAAGTACGTATATCAAAATTCCAATGTTCTAAATGCAACCGGTAATTACCTGATTAATGAGTGACTTTATCATTCATTCTTATGTCAGCAGTGAAAGAGTGCTCATCGTAATTTAATCTATGATATCATGCCCTTAAAATGGAGAAACTAAAAGTGCATATTACATATGTAACATGGGAAATTAAGTATAACGAAAACACTTTAGAAACTGCAACGAAAATTTGTAGTGTTTATGACAAAAGGTGATTACAAATAGCCAAGTCAGAAACTGGTTTACAAAGTTATGTTCTGGTGACCCGTCATTGACAGCTGAATCCAGATCAGGACGCTCATCAGACCTCGATCAAGAATCTTTAAGAGTGTTAGAGTAATTAAATCTGTGTAAAAGTACTTAATAATTAGCACTTAACCTCAACGCATCCCAAACCACAATCTGCCGCCACTTGAAAAAGATAAGAAAAGTGAGCAAGTTGGGTGTTTGTCGTCCTCATACCCATTGTAAGAAGAATAATGAAGATTGCTTATACTTAATGACAAGTCTTCTTTCAAGGCAAAGAAATGACACGTATCTCAACAAAATCATTACAGGTGATAAAAACTGGATCTTTTATGTCAATGTAAAAAGCAGTGGATTGAAAAGGAGGAATCTTTGCTGCCTCACCCAAAGGTGGAGCTTCATGGGAGAAAAGTTATGTTGTATGTTATGGTGGAATCACCCTGATATTATTTATCTTGAGTGTTTAAACCGCAATCAGACTTATACTCTCTACAGCTGCAACGTGTACAAGAAAATCTTCCAAGAGAACGCCTTTGATTTGTCAACTGGAAAAACATTATGCTTCTTCTTATTACAACGTAGGGCCTCAATCAGCTAGAATCACAAAGAAAAATATTCAATTTAGGCTGGTTTGTTCTACCCTATCCACCATATTAAACAGTTCTTACATCAAGTGATTTCTATCCGTTTCCTTCTGATTTCTATCCGTTTCCTTCATATGAATGAGAAAAGATTTTCTTAAGAAGATCAGGTGAAAACGTGCATGGAAAACTTTTTGAGGCCAGCTGAATTTTTCTGGAGAAGAATCAACAATCTGCCTGATAAATGGCAAAAGAAACATTAAGGTGGCGAATATATCTTGAGTTGAACTTAATTCACTGTTAAATCTTCATGAATTAGTTATATTTTACGGAAACGGAAATTATTTATGACCAATATTATCAGATCAATTTATTTATACCTTTTTTCCAGATATCATGGTAAACAATCGAATTAGAGTTTGGTATTTCGTATGATGTAATGGTCAGCAGGCCATTTTGTTAAGTTCGATTCTCACCTAGTGCTGCATATTTTTAGTCTTGTGCCAAGCAAGGTACAAAAAATTCCTAAGTCGAGGGTGACCCGATGGCTCTCTTTTCAATAGCTACTACACCGAGGTGTTGGGGAGGGCGCTACTCCATTCTCTGGATTGCTCCACTTTACCCTTGATTATTAGCTTTTAATGCTGAGTATTAAGCTAGGCGGCATCAAGTCTTTGGTATGACTCGACCTTGGATTGAACCCCGGTCACCTCGACCATTGGCGAACACTCTACTCAATCGGCTTTGTACAACTAATTGAGAAATTCTGGGAATTTGGAGATATCATTTTAAACAAGTATTTAAAGTAGTTGAAGCTACTCCTAGAACTTGAGAGGTGGAAGGACATGAAACAGGGATTGTTCTGTTCAAAAACTGTTAAGGCAGATTGTTCACCCCAACTGAATATATGATTTCTGGTCCCATGTGTTAGCATACACGGTGACTTGTTTCTGAAAGTCTTCTAAAATCTTCGAATGCCCACTGTTTTTCGTCACCCCATAGTAGTTAAAAAAAACAACAGAAAATTAAGGCCAACATCAGAAGTCAGGTGAAAATAAACATAAATCTCTAATAAATATACATTAGTCAAGGACTTAGGTAAGTTAAAACTTACCCGTAATGACCCCCCCTTTTTTTTTCACGTACACATGGGAAGCAGCATGATGGACGCCTCACCTGGTCCTGGACCTGTGAGACATTGGTTCAACGTCCAGGATCATCAGTTCGATTGGGGAACTACTGCTGGTCATCTATAAGAGTGGCTTCTATAGATGAGAATAAAAAAAACACAGCCATCGAAAGATAACCATGACCCACACTCAAACAACATACATAAACTGCATCACTCTTCGCACAGGTAAAAAAGGGGCGCGTCCTGCTGAGGTTGGAGCCCTGGCCTCAGTGTTCGAAAAATCAGCTACAGAGCTCAAACAACAAAAATTACTAAAAAGCAAACAAACAATACAAATAGCAACATTTAACGTTAGAACTTTAAATAGAATAGGTCAACTACCAGAATTGACTGCATCGGCCGCCGAGCATAAGATAGACATAATATGCATACAAGAACACAGATACACGCACACCGAATACATCAAATATCACGATACTGGCAATGGATGGACGTTAGCAACTGTATCAGCATGGAAAACCTCTGTCAATGCCATAGTAGGAGGGGTAGGTCCTAGAGCGTTAAAAACACTTAATAGCATCGAGGGATTAAAACCTAGGATGATGACAGCGACATTTAATGGCAATCCCAGAATAACAATCATCTCCTGGTACAGCCCTACCAATGTTAGTGAAGAAACTGAACTAGTCACCTTCTACGATGAGATATCCTCTCTAGTACGTAGCATACCGAAACACAACGTACTAGTCATTGGCGGAGATACGAATGCCTAAATCGGGAAAAACGGAAACAACAGACACAGCTTTCACAACACATCAAATAGGAATGGACAACATCTAACAGAATTTATGATGGAAAATAGATTAACATGCCTCAACACAAACTATAAAAAAAAAAGGGAGGGAAAATTATGGATCTACACATATGCGAACAATAGTAAAGCACAGATAGACTACGTCCTAATAAACAAGAAATGGAAAAATAGCGCGATGAATTGCGAGGCATACTCCTCTTTCGAGGGTGTATCCTCCGATCACCAAATAGTCACAGCAAAGATTAGACTAAGCCTACGAAGAAACACCACACGAATAGCGACCACCAAACACTACGACTGGGTCCTTCTTAAAAACAGAGATATTAGAGATAAATATGTTTTAGAATTAAGAAACATATTCGAGACATTACATGAGAAGACAGAAAAAGATACCCCAAATGACGAATATGAGAATTTCGTCAATGCGCACCTAGAGGCGGCAGAGAAGTGTATTCCAACAAAACCTAGAACTAAACATAGAGTCCCATGGGAAACGTTAGCGGTTAGAGAAAAATGTGCACACGTGAAAACTGCCTCCAAAAGCTATAGGAAGAACCCAACAAACACAAATGCTATAAAACTAAAAAAGGCACAATATTAATTAGCAGGCACATATCTGAAAGAATAGACAGAATACATATAAAATCAAATAGATAAGATTAGAGACTCAGTGGAAGATTGGCAATCTAGAATAGCCTGGCAAACAATAAACGAAGTGAGTAGAAGGAAGAGCGCAACCAAAGCAAAATTAACAGCTGCAAACCAACAAGAAAGAATAAAACTATGGAAACAACATTTCAAAAATCTACTTGGAAACCCATCGAAAGTAACCCACGAACCAATCACCACAATTATTAGTAAGCAATTGGACATTAAACTAGGACCGTTCACGCAAGAAGAACTCGACTCTGTTCTTAAAAACTTAAAAAGAGGAAAGCTGCAGGGCTTGACGAGATTCCACCAGAGGTATGGAAGACCAGACAATTTGACGACATACTGCTCCGACACTGTAACGCTGTCTATAATCAAAATCTGAATGACAGATGGATGAAGGGATGCATCCTCCCCTTCCCTAAAAAGGGCGACCTCGGATTAGCCAAGAATTACCGAGGAATAACACTTACTTCAATAGCAGCCAAAATCTACAATGCCCTACTACGAAACCGCATAGAACCCAAAATCGACAACATCCTTTGGAAAAACCAAAATGGCTTCCGAAGAAATAGATCCACGACCTCACAAATATTGACCATCCGTAGAATCCTTGAAGGCGTACGGGAAAAAAACCTACAGGGGACATTACGTTTTGTAGACTTTACCAAGGCCTTCGATTCCATTCACAGAAGGAAGTTGGAACAAATCCTACTAGCATACGGCCTGCCAAAAGAAACCCTAGCAGCAATAATGATTCTCTATAGAAACACCAAAGTGAAAGTACGTTCACCAGATGGAGACACAGAATACTTCGACATTGTTGCAGGAGTACTACAAGGGGACACACTTGCCCCATACCTCTTTATCATGTCTAGACTACGTGCTTAAAAGGTAAATCGATAAAATCAGAGAAAACGGCTTCGAGCTGACAAAGAAAAGAAGCAGAATATACCCCGCAAAAACAATTTCCGACGCCGACTACGCCGATGACATTGCTTTACTAGCAAATACACCCAAACAAGCTGAAACACTACTGCATCGTTTGGAACGAGCTGCCGCAGGCATTGGCCTCCATGTCAATGCACACAAAACTGAATATATGTGCTTTAATCGAGCAAGCCACATTTCCACACTAGACGGAACCTCTCTGAAACTGGTTGACAAATTCACCTACCTAGGAAGCAGTGTCTCATCAACTGAAAAAGACATCGACATACGGCTAACGAAGGCATGGACAGCTATCGATAAGCTATCGGTCATATGGAAATCAGACCTGAAAGATAAAATGAAACGCAGTTTCTTCCAAGCAGCGGTCGTGTCGATACTGCTGTATGGATGCCCCACCTGGACGCTGACAAAACGGCTTGAAAAGAAGCTAGATGGCAACTACACAAGGATGTTGCGAGCAATATTAAACAAGTCCTGGCGACAACACCCCACAAAGCACCAACTTTACGGCCATCTGCTTCCCATCACGAAAATTATCCAAGTTAGACGAACCAGGCACGCAGGACACTGCTGGAGGAGCAGAGACGAGCTCATAAGTGATGTACTCCCATGGACCCCCACTTATGGCCGAGCAAAATCAGGACGACCAGCTCGAACATACATACAGCAGCTATTTCAAGATACGGGATGTAGTTCAGAAGACCTGCCGGAGGCGATGAATGATAGGGGAAAGTGGCGAGAGGGGGCCACGGACATCCGTGCGGGTGGCACGACATGATGATGATGATGACGAAATAACCCGTACTAGTCAATTACAATGTTTTAAAAGGTGAAGGAAGAATCAGACAACCAAAGATTCTGAAGAGATCGGACTCTAGAGAAATGTCGAAACCATATGAGGGGGACTCGCTGTGTCAGGCTACACTGCGATGTCGTTGTTAGTGATTTTAAAATCGAGCCGCACAATTTCGTTCACTTTCGAATCTTGAGGAAGGTATGAACTATCTTATTCTCCCTGCTATGGGTTAGATAGTACTACTACTGTTTTTTTCTACCAAGATAGCTTTGGCATTAAATAATCCACAAAGGTTGTTATGCCATTAAATAAAGAAATAAAAAAGACAGGAACTTTCCAGGGGTTCTCAACTATGAAAACCATGAAAAGGCTTCTAATGAACTCCATTAGTTCTAATTCCATTACTGAAATTGTTTCTAAAATTGGAATATTGACCGACAGGACGAAATAGAAATTATTGTCTTCTTTTCAATGAATTGACTGTTCAAGTTAAACAACCTTGTCGATTATTATAGTAAAAAAAAAGTGTGATTAAAAAAATCGTTGAAATGAATCGTTGAAAATATGAATTGTTATGAGTATAAAAATTTAAAAATTAATCAAATGTCGGCATTAAATAACCCATAAAGAGTTGATACGCCGTTAAACAAATGAACTAAAGCTATAAATAGTTAAAATTTCTCCCAAACATTTAGAAATTAATCAATTCCGGCATTAAATAGCCCAAAGGAGTTTGATATGCCATAAAACAAATAAATCAAAGTAACCTTTCCAGTTTTAATCCATTTTTTATTTGTAAGTCAAAGGTTGTGCTTTCCTAAAGAAGACAAACTACGTACATCACTCGATAAATGTTTTTGTTCAACCCAATCTGGCAGTTCGCTTCATATTCTAACCGAGTTCACTTTGGAAATCGATTCGTTTGGAATTGTAACAAGTTTTATAATTAAGCCAAACGATTTAGTCCATTTGGGCTCGTTTAACTGGAATGGTCATTGGTTTATAGCGTTACAATTCTGGCAAATACTCAACGTCTGGTTGGGTTAAGATATTTAAATGAAGAGTAAAATGGTTGGATGCATCTACCTTTGAATCAGGCGTCTCAAATATGAGCTTTGCTGGTTTAACTTCGGAGTTTCAATTCTTGGAGCTTTCAAGCAAATATAGATTACAATTTTTCCAGTTTAGATCGTAAACGATATTCTTTTATCGAGGTCCATGTTATTTTTGTGAAGACAGTATGATAATGTATATTGAGAATATTCATTCAGTCATTTTTGGTAAGATTTAAGTTTGGTTTTATTTCTCTATGTAATGGCATGTCAACCTTGTAGAAGGATGGTAGTGGTGCTATTTAACCGATAACTAAAGTGGGTGAAGGAATGCATATCTTTCTGAAAGCTATTTCTCCGAAAGTTAATGTAATAACATGACTAGATTTCGAACTTTCTTTCTACAATGTTACAGTCCAATTCGTTAACCCTTACACTACCCGGACTCTTCCCAGGAAGATTAAAAAGAAGATACTTGTACAAAACACCAAAACAGTAAAAGCTGAACGAATTGGTTTTATAGCGTAATACAGTCTCTGTGTAGATAAAAATGTTCTGTTTTATAGAGAGAGACGAGCCGAATGAACAGGTCATTTGATTTCTTTCTGGGGTGTCGCAATTTGAAAGCAAGTATCGTCGACAAACCATTGTTTTAAATCTTTGTAAAACAGAGTGGGCTGACATTAATTTCAGCATGAAGTAACATTTTTAATGTATTTTTTATAGAATTAAGATTTGTGTCACAGGTTATGAGGTGTCACTTGATAGACTTTCTATCAATAATAGAGAAGTGGCATACGTTTGAAAATGAAATGAAGAGAAATAATGGCAAGGAATGTTCTCGAAGATATCATCCATTAGGGTTAAATGTCAGTCAAAACGCCTGATGTCTTTTAATATGTCATCATTTTGCATGCGATGCTATACTTTTTGCCCCGAGAGAGAATATGAAACATGGCCAACACGACTAAGTCCACGATAAGAGGTCAAAACTCAGTTCAAATACAGCAAAGCTGGTGATGTCAAAAATTCTTCGACGCTTTTTATCTTAAGACCGAGTATTCTACAATATTTGCTACCATGAAATAATCATACCGAATGATTTCAAATGGTAATGTTTACTATCTATCTATCTATCTATCTATCTATCTATGTGTATGTGTGTATTTGTGTGTGTGTACCACAATACACCAGTGATAAACAATCAAGATAATTTCAAGATATAAAATAAGATCACTTCCGACGTGCTGGCATAGACTAACTAGAATATCAATTTTGTAAAACTCCGAGTACTATATTATAACGTAGAATTATTTCATCATTTTATAATTAAATATCTTTAAAATATTCTAATATTCTATGACTGGAATATTGTAACGTGATATAGTAGGTTCAAGTTATAAAGAGAACAAGAGGCTAATTTCTGGGGAAGAAGAGAGAGAGGTGGGGGGAATAATGATAAGAAAAAGTAGACGGAGAGTCTTTGGTGAGTCAGGCCAAAGCACTGGTTGTATGTCAGCCTGTCACGAGTGAATAACTACGGTAATTAAAATGCTTAAAAACGGAGGACCCAAATCTTCTGCACGGGTGTGGAACCACCGGAAACGGATATGGTCCTCCCTTCGACACCAGGGAGAAATAAAAAGGACAGCTCGAGTTTGAAAGTGAGTTACCTGCATGACGTGAAGAGGTAAAGACGAGTTGAACAGCAGCCACAAAAAAGTAAAGACAGAAAAAAATTACGGCCCCCATTTTGGTGTGAGCTCCGAAAAAGGGGTCTCGCACCAGATGTGAACATGTGATGATGAAACGAGCGAACAAGCAGTTTAGAACAACAACAGAATATAACATATTCAAAATACGGATACGTAAAATGTTCACATGCATTGGAATCCCGAAATACACGAAACACTGATGACTTTTTCAAGTTCAGGTACGAAACGTTTATTAACTTTTTTGACTTTTAGTTTTTCTACACAAGGAGAGAGAGACACAATTTTTACAATGCTGACTGTACCTACATCATCCTTCAGTCACTCCCCAGCTGAACTGGCCGGCCCAATCTCAACTCACTGACCCAACAAAAGCGAGGCGCATCCCGTAGACCACGACTGGACTGGCCTCGCCCAGGTCCGAATCTCAACTCCCCTCATCCAGCGTTAAATTTCAACTAACTGCTTATTTCAAAAATCACAAAAAATTCTCCGCCCATCGCTTCCGGGCATGACGTCATTCACACCCCAGTCTATTTCCGATCTGGGGTTTTTATTATGACATTTGTGATTGTCACATCCTCCGTACGCGAGCGTTAACTGCATTCAATGTGTGCACCTGCACGTGCACTAAGCCGAATAGTTCTAAGCCTAACCAAACCGAATGATAAGATATAACCAACGAAAAATGATAATATAAAAAAAATCCTTCCGCAATTATATAACAAGAAAACAAGGAAGAAAATTCAAGGTTTGTCTGTGCTCTCTTTCTCTCCTCTTTGTCCAGCTAACGCGATTCACCCAGCTTTCATATTCTCTTTCTTTCTGCCGTCGACTATTTTGAAAAGTGTCGTAGCGTATAAACGTTTTATGTTAGTGAACTAAGACAGAGTTTTGTGTCAACTTTTTCTACGTCGAGTTTACAACACGGTCTGATCACTACTTAAGACACAGTGATACAGCCATTAACACGATCGAGCACGTCGGGGTACAAACGTTCAGTTTGGTGCAGTAACATCACAACGTCTATTTGATACCGTTAAATTACAATATTGTGATATTTGTTCAGCACTTTTGTATTTAGCGGTAATAATTTTGCTGGATTTGCCACCGTTTTATATCTTATTTAACATTTTAGATTTTATCTGGTTGTTCTATATATATATATATATATATATATGAAATAAATGAAATACCACGCGGAAAATAATCTTATATTTCGCTATAAGTATAGTTTCTGCAGAATTTTTTTCTTTAAATAAAACGAAATCAAAATGTGGAGAAAAAAGAGAGAAAAACGTGTCGCTTTTAAACATGTATGTCAATGTATGTCCGTAATCTGTTTACTTATATACTTATTTACGTGAATTTTTTTTTGTTTCTTTGTTTTTGATGCCTTAGGTTATTTAATGACAAAGTGAACCTCTCTGAAAGACAGTAGTCGTACTTTTGCTCTGGGAGGATAAAGAGGTTCATACCTTTTCCTATATCAGTCTAAAATGAACGTAATAGCGCAATTGAAGTTTGAACTTGCTTACTACAATGTTACAGACCAGCATGTTAGCTATGGCACCAAAAAGACTCCTCCTAATTATTTGAGTTTAATTTTTGCTTTTTATGGTCTTAGTTTCCCTGATTCTTTAGATATTATTTTGTCCGAATAGGGAATATATTAAAAAATCTTGGCTGTAGAATGATATAAATAATTCCTGGGATAAGTGCACTTTCTATACACCTTTACCAAGACAAATTGTTTGCCTTTTTTTGTAAAATAAAAAAAAATTGTTGATTAAATCAAAATTGTGGTCATATATGTTCCTGTGGTAAACCATAATATTCGGCATTGGTCATTTTAAAATCCTTTTTATGCCTTTTAAAAGTCTGTATAGATTTCACCGATGTATATTCTAGGGAACATTGTTTACAGGCTATTTCGTCTATTCATGCTTCGAAATAGAGTTCGTTTTATGTTAGTAGTTATATTTCTATTGATCCCAGGGTGTTTATAATGATATTCATGTTAAGACGTTTTATGATTTGTCAAGACTTCTGGTTACAGGGTTCTTTAGTATAACGGAATATACTGAATATATTTTATATGTACATTACTTCGTCAAGAAATCGTTTGGGGCTATAAATCCTAATGACTCTTTGTTAAGATCCTTTAACTATTCCATATTTTATTTTGTTTATAAGGTGGGAATAAAATTTAGTGAATAAATGCCAGTTGCTAATAAATTTAAAGTTTTTTCTACTCCTAGACCGGTTACCCTAACAAGGTAAAAAAAAACCGTCGGCTCAGCAATTTACTCATTGCTGAGCGGGGAGAAAAGACATTTCCTATTTTCTCAGACGATAACCGTTACGCCTCTTCAAATATAATTATTTGAGAGAAACGAAAATGTTTAATAAGGAAAAATATTTTTCTACGAAACCCAGTAAAACTTTTTACCGTTTTACTTAAACAAACAAAACAAACAAAAAACTAACAAAAAACATATGATAGGCCAACTGTCATTAGTAAAAAATCATTTTGCCGTTATTGGGACACTGGAATCCAAGTCTTACCCACCGAAAATGGTGCTAAGCTGTATTTCGCATGGGAACCATTGTAGGGAGCTTGAAACATGAAGTGGTCAATGGAAGATGAATTAACTGCAAGGAAAACTGTTAGGTAAACTTCCAATCTACGGCAACCACATTTTTGCTCTCTTTGTATAAACATTCAGCTGTGAGAATATGGCTATGAGCTTGTTGCACTATGTAAATATACGGAAGGTAAGAAGATTATTGCTGATAAGAAACTGCAAAGAAGCTTAATGTTTGCATTTGAAACGTTTACAGAATGTAACTTCCTCAAAATTGATGTGAAAAACGTTGATTGGAGAAAACTAAGACGAAGATATAGAGGGACGTCAGATGCCAAAGACACATATACGAAATGTCTTCAAAAAGGTATAGAACCTGAAGTTGTAATTATTAAGACAAAAAAAGGAACAATCACTGAAGCGTTTATTTTTGTCAAAATAATAACATTGGCATTGAATCCAGGACGTTTTCCGCTGGTTGAAGCGCCACTGAAATTTCTTTTTGATATCCACCGTTGTATTTTTAATGTCCTCCAATTTCATAGATCTTACTCTTAAGATGAATTTTTCAGTTGAAGGAAATGTCACACCGAACAAAGTTTGGTGAGAGGTGAGGTACTTGCACAATTCTGTGTATCGCCAAAAAATGTAGATCATAAATATCGAGAATGCTGAACATTGACTTACTTAGACATCATAAATTATTTAGGAGTTCACATATCTTCATTTAAATCTCAAATAAAATAAAACCCAATAACGAGACTTTTGACTTTACATCATATAACTTACATCTAGTATTCTGATTGCGTGCACACACACATACACACGCGCATGTGCGCACGCACACACACGTGGTTATCAATGAGTCATGAGTCATTCCTCTCAAATAAATATAATTTTAGCCTTCCAACTTTCAATGGGCCGACCAGAATACTAATTCGCTCTGTGTAGAGTAAATTCTAAATTAATTTATATTACATGTTCCATTTAGAGAACTGATTAGAATATTAATCTGCAATTATGTATAAAAAACCAAGAAAATTTTTATTGATGGACGCCAGTCAAGATGTCTAGATATATCAACCCATTATTAAATCAGTTGATTAGCTAAGAACATGTCTTCATTTAAATTTTGTCGAATTTCGCGGATAATAAAAAATAAGATCATTTTACAAAAGATCACCAACACAAACGATAGAGTAAATAATTTTCTCATAGAAATAAAATTACAATAACCAGAAGGATAAGTATATATATACATATATACATATGAATTTCGATCTTTGCTTGAAGCGTCTCGCCACACTAAAGTATTGAGATACAAAGAAACAGCCTGTCTGGGGATGACAATATATATAGGGTATCTCAATATACACGGGACCTATGTGACTACAAATAACTCAACTAATAACAATATTTGTACATTTTCTTTTTTGAGTTGAGGAATTATTGTGTAAATTGAATTACCATGACCAGAAAACACTCGCGTGAGATATACGGAACAACTGGACTGCTGTTTCGATCTTATAAGGCCTCATTAGCAGTGTATACCTTGATCTCCCCCACAGGAGATCTAACCAGAGATTACAGAATTCAGACCCGAAACTCTACCACTGAGCCATCGGTCCACATCACTTACAAGGGACGCCAAATTAACTAGTCATAGCAATTGCGCAGCCAATTAACCAATGTGTCTTGTAAGTTACATCCGTACTCTTTACAGAGGACACGGTCACAATGATTAGTTTATACACTGCTGATGAAACCTAATGAGCTCGAAACAACTGTCCAGTGGTTCCGTATGTCGTGCGCTAGTTTTTGCCTGATTTTCTGATAATGGTAATTCAATTTACAATACTAATGTTGTGTTCTTTTTGTTTCAGATTTAAAATAAATAGTATACTATTACAACTATTAATCCTCGATCACAATGCCTTGGACAAGAGAGAAAGATATTTTGGGTCACTACTTATTTGAAGGCAAAATCATTCCAAGCTGTGCAAGCAAAATTTCGCAGGACGTTTAACTTAACAATTATCCATAGAAAAGCCAAATTTATTATTGGGTATACAAATTTCCAGCCACAGGGTCAGTAAACAACCTCATCAAGAAGGCAGAAAATCCCAGATCTGGTAGGAAGTTGACTGCAAGATGTACTGACAATGTGGATGCAGTGAGAGATTCTGTCGTAACAAGTCTGAAAAAGTCCCCCCGAAGACATTTCCAAGAATTTGACATTTTATATACATCATTACATAGAATCCTAAAGAAAGATCTTCAGCTATACCCATACAGGATCTAGATCAAGCATAAACTCACACAAGCTGACATGGACTTTATGGTCTCAGTAATAAATCATTATCATATTAATAGATTGCATCTATTTTGAGACACCTTGTATATATACACTTGTGTGTGTGACACTTTCTATATCACCAAAAGAGTCCATAACATAGAAAGCGGGGGCGCACGTAGCATAACGGTTATCGACGTAGTAATTGGAATCAGTGAATTGAATTCAAAACCCCGACGAGGCTATTTGAGTTTAATTTCGTGCTAATGGTATTTTGAAAGGCATGACTCCATCTCTTCCTCCTTCCCCCAGCTATAGCTAAATTGTAGAGTAGACTGAGATCACTCAAATGGAAAGAAAAATTTGATCTCAAACCAGCAACACGCCGCTTAAAAACTGACCTTGTGTCACATCCTGCCCATGATTGAGGGGTTGATTGAATGCATAAAATTCATGGTATAAACATTCGAGTGGCGTAGAAATAGAATTTTGGATTATATTTGATAATTGCAATTCTGCAAGACTTGAATAAATTTCATTTATCAGTTTTGAGGGGCTGATATTTTTTTGTCGGAAAAAACGGCAGATCTATACACAAGAAATTAAGTAAAGTTAGCGATCTTAGTCGAGGGTGACCCGAAGGCTCCCTTTTCAATAGCTACTACACCGAGGTATAGGGGAGGGCGCTACTCCTTTCCCTCGATTACTCCACTTTACCCTTGATCCTTACCTTATTATGCTGAGTGTTAAACAAGGGGGTATCAAGTACCATTTTTGGAGTCTTTGGTATGACTCGACCTGGGGTTGAACTCCGGTCTCCCACTCTAATTTTTACTTAAAGAGATAAAAAGATTCAAAGTGACTGTTTTTTAATGGTCTTTAGAGTATCCGCCATGAATAAATACAACCCTCAAATATTTCAAATTAAAAGTTAATTTTCCTCTTAACTAAACGTACCAGGATTTTATTATTTCTTGACCAATACAACAAAAATTTTATTGTTAGGTATTATTTATAACCAAACTGAACTTCATTGAAACGATTGAAAAGTGAATTTATTACAGACTAAAAAAAAGAAAAGCCCTTAAATATATTCATACAATTATTTTGATTGCATAGTTTTTATTCTGTACTGTTTGGTATTTGTATAATCTTCCACAAGGGATAAAATCGCGATAGTTTTGGTTTTAATTCATTTTTTAAAAGAAACATCTTAGGCGTGTTCTTATCGATGGACTATATTGCAGATACAGAAATTGGTAGGTCAGTAGGTAGGCAAAGAGAGAGAGAGAGGGGGGAGAGAGGGAGAGAAAGAGAGTGATCCAACTAACACAGAGGATTTTTCAAGATAAAAATTGAAAGAGGTGCATGAAAAAGCCCCCTCCCCACTTTCCATGTAAACAATATAGGATATCTCTAACTAGCTGTTAATATAATTATGTGTATCTCATAAGTAATTTTTATTAAACAAACACATCTAAACGTCAGTTAAGTCTCGTGATAGCATTGCAAATTCTCGTCGTAAGGAACGAAAAGGCAATTATTACAGTTGTAAGTTTTTCTACTAAAAGTCAAGTTGAACGAAAATTAGTTGTTTGATCATCAAAATGTCTTTTTCCTGTCGCCCGAAAAATTGGTGTTTTAGTACAGAAACTGATAAGAATCAAGCAGGATACTGAAGTAACTGAGTTTGTAGGCAGCGATTTGGAAAAAAAAAAGAATTTTTTCAGCGGGATTGCGAGTTCAAACATTGAATGCACTCAAACAAAATGTCTGATTGTTGCTTCATTTTTCCAGAAATGATTGTCTTTATATCTGTAAATAGCATCGCGTCATAAATGAAAGAATTATCTGCCTATAGATGGGGACCTGTGCTTATCTCTGGATTCGAGACAGGGCCATCAGTTACGTTGATGGGTTCAAAAAGGGAAAGATTGATTGACTGAAATCTTTAAATGATTCAAGTATGCAGAAGAAATGAAGAAAGCTAAAATAGAATAAGTTGGAAGGAAATAGTTTCTGTAAAAAACCGAAAGAACACAAAGTCATGAAAAGAAAAGGCTAAGGTGTGTGTGTGTGTGTGTGTGTGGGAGAGAGAGAGAGAGAAAGAGAGTTAGGTAGTGTAGAGTACCTAGTTATAAACTGTGTAAAATCTCGAATATGTTTGATTTATTAAAAAAAGCTCTCCGATTTCTTTTACTTAATGGTGAGACAAGATTTAAGTTTCTTTGTTTAATAGCATATCAACCTTCGTGGGTTATCTAGTGCCAAAGGAATCCTTATAGAAGAACAGCAGTGATGCTATTTAATTCATAGTTGGGAGGAAAAGGGGTTAATACCTTTCTCTAGGGTATTTAGTCGAAAGTGAACGTAATAGCGAAACTGTAGTTTGAAATCGCTTACTACAGGCCAGCTCTTTAACTATTACACCACGAAGACACCTCTTGATGGTGAAACAAGTCAATGTAACCGATATACATACACATATATGCATGTTTTATATATATATATATATATATATATATATATATATATATATATATATATATATATAAGGCAAAATATAAACAAATGAAAGCTACTACATAATGCTTTATAATTCCCGAGCTGACATGGTTCGCTTGCTGACTGAGCCGAATGATACAAAGTCTAACTTTAAGTTAGGCGGGTTTCGATCCCAGCTTCAAGCGTCCTACGTGTCTAGTCACACTGTAGAGTTGTGATATAATGAAACAATCTGTCTGTAGTTGACTATATATATATATATATATATATATATATATAATGTCTGAGCAAAATCATCTCTCAGTTAGTAGCATGAGATTATAAAGCAGATTAGAAAAGCAGTGCGCTGTTGGGTGAAGTCCTAAAACTGTCTTAAAAACCGTATTGTATATTAAACAACAAGTAAATTTTAAGAGCAAAATGCTGATTGTCATTATGTATTAACATGTAGGATTTTAAGTTTCATATTGCTTTACCACATTTATTGCATATTTTGTGTCCTTTACTAAATTGTAAGCATGGATGTGTGCAATGTCAGATAACTAACTAATCTTGGCTCAGAAAGACAAACATCTCTACATGTCTGGTAAGTAAGATTCACTTTGTTCGCAATGCCAGTATTGTTACATTTATAAGCTGCAGATTTCTAGTTTTGATACTATATTTCTTTAATTTCAAACTTAGATATATAAATGAAATATTACACCTGGAGAATTTTTTATGTGTTTGTCTTCAATTCATCCAGTGATATAATGGTTTTATTAATGGAAACTTTTAGAAAATCCTTGTCATGCGTGTTTGTTTTGCATTGGAGAAAATTCCCAGCAGAAATCGTATCGAAAATTGTTATTTTGGAATATGGTAATCATATCTTCTAAAAACACAACATCTGAGAAGGGCATATATATATATATATATATATATATATATATATATATATATATATAATACAATTTACGTTGCTTCTTCCACTGCTCAATATCACTCGAAAGTCCAATATAGACCAATGATTAAAACTATTAGAACGCACTTTTAGAAACGCTTTAAATTACGTTGGTCACAAGCCTTTTAACATCACTATCATTTTCACGATATGAATTACTTGCATAGGTAATGATCATTTTGTGTTAATTTGTAAGCACCGACTGTGACACGCCACCAAACGTGGAATAGTCAAAGTCAAGCGCTTCTGAAAATGTAAATATTGCCATATTGACCTCTTTTTATATTTGGGAGCTGACTAAACAAGTAATTGCTCTCGTATCTACACTTTCTAATAAGCGTGGGTATCTTATTAAAAAGGTGGTCTTGTTTGGTGAAGTAATGATGTTTAATTTCTCCACTAAACACTGGCCATAATTCCTGGAACCTGCTCCAAGGTCTTTCATCCGTTTTATAATTTCCTGTTAAATAACGGGCTGTTTATTAAATATGCCTCGGTAATTCCATGTATATTTAGACGACCTTCTGCTGTAGAAATAGCTTCTCTTGCAGAAAGGTGTTTTATGATGGTAAAATTTTGGTTTTCAGGAGATTTTAGTGGACACTAAATATACCATAATTGGCCGATCGTTGGTTTGTATAGTTGCTTGATTGACAGCATTCCCTGTGGAACTTTTACTGCCAATGTGATATTCATATTTATGTCTATTATGTAAATAAGCGTGCAGGAATTGTATTTTTGTTTATGCTTTGTATCTTGCCATTATGCTTTTCATTATCCGTTGAATATTGTCGGCGCAGCTGTAATCTAATTTATTGTATTCCTATTAAATACTTTATATAATAAATGGCTTTTAGAGAACTGATTCTGTATTCAATTGATAAAAATTCTTTTTTACGGCGTTATTGAAAGGTGGTTTAAATTGTTTCTTTTTTTTCTTTTTGTTATTTATATTATTGCTACTACAGTTGTAACTCTCATTGTTTTCACTTCTGTTTGGGAATGATAACTTGAATGGGCACCCACTATTCTTTTAGCACTTTTTTATATTTGATTTTCCTTGCTGAAAATTTATCTTTAGTAGAGTTTAGAGACAATATTTTTGTAATTCATTTGGGTATTTGTTTGAACACAATAGGTGGATGGAGCATTTTTGCTTTTTCTCTATGGTGATACTGTTTCTTTTAGGAGGTTAAATGTGACGCCTAGGTAGTCAACCAGCTTTAGATTAGTTTTGATCTGAAAGGCAAATTTGAAGAATTTTGTATTTTCTTTTTACTTATGGTGTCGATTGTTCTACCATTTTTGCTCCAAACCAGTGGCAATCCGTGATCTCTATAAAAGCCAGTATCGCTTTTATTCAATTCCACGCAATCCAACGGATAGGTATAAAGCAGGTGACGGTAAAAAGCAAACAATCAATGGAATATTTATATTTTTGCAATCACCGACTGTAATTGTTACCACCTCTTTATATATTATGAAATTAAGAATTATGTTAAAGGGCTTGAGGCGATCGTAATCTTAAATATGTGTGTGTGTGTGTGTGTTATGTGTTTGTGTGTGTGTGTGTTATGTGTGTGTGTGTGTGTGTGGAAACCAATCTCAGTGTGACATAAACATTTTATTTGACTTGTGCTGTTTTTTGCCATTGAACCAGTTCTAGTGTTGCATATTGACCCTTGGCCGAGCGCCGAGCTGTCAATTAAGAGGTGCACCTGTGTAAATAACAGGTGCATTCGGTCGAAGATATCAGGGTATCACCTTGACCGTGGACGGGTTGAATTCGGTGCAATTGCGACTCCACAGGAAGCAGGTGGATGTCAAACAATTATATAACCTGGTGCCACGGAGAGTTGAGTTAGTTGGAATCAGTTGCAGTTGAAGTTCGAGTCGCAGTCCAAGGCAGTGAGAACCAGCTCCTAGCAGAGTGCTGTGCCCTTAGGAACCCCGGTTGAGAAGCCCAGCAGAATGAGAAAAGAAGTGCTGCTAAAGACAGAGGAACTTGGGGTCAAAATGTTGCTGTCTGTCCAGTCTCGAACTCACCTCTCACACACAACCCATTCGCAACCCTTTCGCAACACTTTCGAATAAAGTGTGAGAGGTATATTTTTCTAAAGAAGTGTGTTCGTTCGTTCGTTCATTATTGTTGATTTTATTTCCGCATGTATATGTGTATAGTTGTATATGTATTACGGCTATGCAACCCTAGAAATAAGCGTGTTTAACATTTCTCCATTGTCTTATCCTCTGTGCTCGAGTGGCTATTGAATATCTTGAAAGAGATGTTAAATTATCTTTAGTACCTCTCTTCTTCTACATTGTAGTTGAACATCTTAGTTCGTTCGAAAGCAATAACTGTAATGTCTCATTCTTATTCTTGACGATGGTCATACAACAATCTAAAGGGTTTGGAACCAGAGGCAAATACTTTGGAGAGTTTGAACATTCCCTTAATCATCAGAAATATTATCTTGAAATAAAATTTGAAGAAAATTTGAAGAAAAACTAATAAGGAATTCTTTGTTCGTCACATTAAAAAAGTCTTATTTCTATGAATATATATATATATATATATATATATATATATATATATATATATATGTGTATGTGTGTGTGTGTGTGTGTGTGTGTGTGTGTGTGTGTGTGTGTGTGTTGGTTTTTTGATTGATGGGTTTTGCCGGCATGTCAATCCAGTTGAGGCTATTTCTTGCTTAGAAGTCAGTGAATCGCTTTCATTTGCATGTTTCCATTTATATTTCTATGCAGTTCTTTCTTAATAGATTTTTTGTACACAGTTATATGATATCAAGTATTCCAATCTAATACAAATAATTTGCAAACAGTTATATGATGTAGATATTCTTATTTAATTCAGATAATTTCCAAAGAGTATATTAGACTCAAACAGGTACTACCACTCCGGGTCAGAGTGTACCTGAGAGTAATGTCAATGAATAGATACTCCACACTCTCCATTTTCAGAACTGAAGCCTCGATGCCAGATGCATTTTCTAAAGAGTGTAACTTATCTCTTTGTCGATTGGGTAGTATGTGGCATGTGTATGTGCATGCATATATATATATATATATATATATATACATTGTGTTTTATGTGTAAAAAGACAATTAGTATGTCTAAAAAATCCCATATGTTTGTTTAATGCATTACAAATATATTAGGAGACGCTCGAGGTGTGAGGGTTATTGTCGTTCGAAGTGGACACAGCAACCCGAGTTCAAATCCTGAATGAAATTGTTTGTATTTCCCACAGAGCTAATAACCTGGGGAAAATATGAATCCAACGAGTCTCCCTCCATCTATAGGTAAATTGTTGGGTAGACTGTGCTCTTTTACCTTTGTATGGTAACTGGCTTAGTTAGGAAAAATTCTGAATTCCAACCAGTTTTATCCCTGGGTAGGGGTATGAGTTCAGCTTAGTTGTTCCTGTTCAAGACACGCTACATCTAGTACCCCCACAACCAAGCCATGTTTCGTTAGCATTAGATTTACGAGATTTGTGAAAAGGACTCATATTGTCACGGCTTACATGAGCAACTAATATCTAATATATTTAACTCACACGTCACTTAGAATTGCATAATAATTAATATGAAACAATTTGAATATACATACAAGTGAATATTACCACAAGTTCAAATAGTTTCATTCAATCATGAAGCCTTGACATTTACAAGTCATTTTAGAAAGACGTGAGAAATTGGTTTCTTGGGTGCTACACAGGACGAAAAATGCAATGTTATTGTATCTTGTAAACAATCACGTTAATTCAGGTAGAAGTAGTTCATCACCTAACTGCTGCTCTGATAAAATTATACTTGTATGGATAAATACATTAATGGAGCACTCATTTAATGTACAACTTTGACATGTAACATATAATCATGGACAAACAAGTAAATGGATAAAACTTTTGTAGCTAGTATTTGTGTTGCATTCACTGTAATCACTGAATAAAACTAAGAATTATTCTGAAAGATTATTTATCATATTTCGTCAGGCCATATGACTTCAGACGATATAATGTAAAAGTTGTAGAAGTACTTATGTCTTTTAAAAAAAAAATACTTTCTTGTTAGTATTTTTATGAAGTTCTAACAATGTACAGAGTGTCTACAAAAGAAATAGACAGTTTTCAAAAATAAGAGAAGTCCTTAGAACTATATAAAACACAGTGGATTAACTATTTGTTCCTTGTTCATCAATGCTGTTTTTAAATACAGCTTCAGCCTTGAACATAATATATGATTTTACCCAACCCCTCTACCATGAGTAGGATGTGACGCAAGACCAATTAGTTCAGCGGAGTACTACTGGTTTGAATTCATTTCTTGTTGCCTAACCAAAGCCTGACCTACTATTCATACATTGCTGGAGAGAAGAAATGGATGTGTGCCTTTCCCAATTGTAGGAACAGCCTCAACTTAGATTTGAACTCAATTCCTTCTGAAGATAACCGTTACTCTAATGACACCTCCTCGTATTTAAAGCATTTTCTCGTCACACACACACACACACACACATACACACACACACACACACATACACACACACACACACACACACACACACACACACACACACACACACACATATATATATATATATATATATATAAAAGCGTGTGTGCAACTAATCCTACAAAAACAGCATATTATAGCGAGAATTTTATTTGAGAAATAGAATTAAAATATCATAAGTTACTGTGTAGTGACATGTTCAGACTAATTCACTGCTGAGTGATAATTTGTAAGGTTAGCATTCATGCTGTCTTAATTATCCAAATTCTCGATGTAACAATGAAATGCTAATTAAGATTCTGTACTTCTTAAATAGAAGCCTCAAAATCACTATAGACTTCTGTTATGAAAAGGTTCACGATTCGGTTACTTATGTACAGATACAAGCAGGGCTACCTGGTGTTTCCTAGGTAGAGGAAATGATATCGTATATTCATTTATCTATTTAAGGTAGGTATTAGTAAAATTAGTAAAATTTATATCGAACTAGTCTCGTCTCATTTATTTATACCCACGCCAAAAAAGGAGAACGTTATTTAACTTTTTCTGTTCTTTTTTTGTTTGATTTGTCCTTCTTTTAGTAATTTAACTATAATGCGCTGTTTACCTGTTTGGGCTTTTGATTTAATTTCAAACGAGAGAAATTCAAGTGAAATAATTGTTGTGATGTATGTAGGATCTGAAAATTTTCCAAGATAGAATAGCTAAAAAGTACTCATAATTTGGCTCCCGTAAGCCGAATCGACCCGAAACCAATTTCAATGGGGAGAATCCATGGCGTAATCACGAAAGTGCAGTACTGCGACATCGTACAACGTTAGTTCGAACACCAGTCTCTCTATTACGTTCACTTTCGTTAAAATGCCCTTGAGAAAGGTAAGGACTCTCTTATCCCCCCCCAGCTATGGGTTTAACAGTACCACTACTGTTTTTCTACAAGGATTGGTTTGGCATTTAATAACCCACGAAGGTTGATATACCATTAAATAAAGAAACCGAAACCAATGTAACTTTTATTGCCGGGCAAATTGAGGTGCACCTTACCATAGAAGGGTTTATATTAAAATCCCTCGTTTTCATCATAATTAAGTTACAAACAAACAGATATAGAGAGATTTAATATCATAATAGATAAAATGATCCAATATATTTTGCAAGTTTATGATAATCAGGAATGTACATAACTAAAGTTCAGTTCGACATTTTCTTTGTACTCTCATTACAGCTTCCATTCACAGGCATCGGAATTCGAGATCTTTATTTAAATACCAAGAGTTCATGTGTATTGATATTTGCAAATCATTATTTCTGTCATCAAATTCCGAATTATCAATGTTGGCAATTTAAAGGATTATAGACTTCATTTCGCGCTTGATTCACTTGAATGATTTTCTGTTTGGAACAAAGTAACATGGAGATTTCTTGAACAGTTTAGGCCACCTTTCATCATTTGTAAATTAAACATATGTAAAAGTTGTGTTCTCAAAAATGTATACACGTTTTTAAAATTATTACGAAAAACGAAGATAAGCATAGAAAATAAATTGAATTTTTATGTCTAAACAGTGTGGTAATATTTTCTCCTTTTTGCCTTTTCAATTCACTAGTGAGTATTAATCTAATAGAACGCAGATTATATAGTGAAAATTTTCGATTAATATTCAAGTAATAACCTCAGGCTGTGAATATACGTCTTCCAAAAGTATCTAGAATTAAACAAGATATGAGATGTTGCTATTGAAGTATATAAACTTGTTGACTAATTTTAGAGGGTTGTCACTTGAAGTGAAGATGGTTCCATTTTGTTTTAAACACATAAACTCTGATTTACATGGAAGCTAATGCTTCTTGCTGCTTGCAGTTGGGGTTTGATTTGAACTGGTGTATTTTCGAGAACGGCAAGTTGATCTGCATAGTCTGCATCTGTCATAGTTTCTACGGGATATTGTCAGCTTCTTGCCTTTTTAGTGGGATTATTAAATCTATAGACATTCGATGTACTGAGTCTAGGTAGATTATAAGCATATAGGGTGGTAATGTATCTTCTTACAAGACTCAAGTGACAGTGTCAACGAATTCGGTATCGTCATCAGGTGAGCGAATTATTGCTTTTGTGCTTTTGAAAAATATCATTATAGCTGTACTACTTTCTTTGGGGAGGCCATATGCTCATAGTATTTGCCTCATCTTCCCTCAGTGTATGGAATCAAAGAAGGATTCACTTTTACTTATTTTTAAAATCCTTTTTATATTCACATCAGTCCGGCTACCTATTTTATGTCCATACTGAATGTATCTGGGGTTAACTGTTTGTATTTTCTCAAGAAACACGTGTTCAGAGTTGAGGGAATAAAAGAGTATATAGCACATTTTTTGTTCGTCTGATCTTATCTTTGGCCTTTTTTTTGCTATTTAACATTCTAGTTTTTTTTGTTATATACTTGCATCTTTCTACTGCGCAGTAAGTTAAAAGCTTGACTGTTTTTGTATAGATGTGCATTTAATTGTTGAAAACTAATTTAATGTTGAGAACTGAACTTTGTATATTTTGCAAATATTTCAGTGCTGAAAAAACTATTCAAGAATTTAACACAGCTCGAAGAAGAATACCACAGAGAGTTAAAAGACAAAAAGAAAGGCAAAGAAAAGACGAAAAAAAAAAAAAAAAAGAAAAGAAAAAAGAAAAGCAAAGTAAAACATGCGCTATATTTCATTTTATTCCTCCAGATCCAAAGACGTGTTTCTAGAGAAAACGAAAACGGTTAACCCCCAAAACAAACATATATATATATATATATATATATATATATATATATATATATATATATATATATATATATATATAAACATTGGAGTGCTTTTTCTCTGTAGGCGACGGAGGTAATGTGAATAAACTATCAAAAATGTGGATTTGCTAATATCCTTATTTCAGTATAAAAATGGTTATACCGGAAGCATCTGTAATGTACGATTGGCAACAGTTGTAACAAAATTGACTCTGAGCCAAGAATTACGGAGGTTACCGGAAGCAACCCACAGTTGAACTTAGCCACACTCCAGGGAGGTGACTGCGGTTTAGAGACGTCTTTACTATTCTAAACCAGAATTTAAAAGATCTGTTTTGTAGAAGACATACTGCTGCGTGACATATTCATTTCGATATAAAATATCAAGTACGTATTATATTTCTTGTTCAAATTATGTTTCTTGTATTTGCATGATGTGAATGTCAGATGCTTATCGCTGAGGATCGAGTAATATGCTTCTTCTAATACCCAACCCACTCTGTCGGTGCGGTTTAGAATATACTGATTGTATATCCAATTGAGTAGTATGACCCCCCCCAACTCAAAGGTGGGTATCCCAGATATGATTCAAATCTTCACCCGTTGGTGAGGTTCGTTCTGTCGATCTGGGCAGTGGAGAAGAACTCTTTATTGCCATTACTACTCAATCTACTCTGACCCAGAGTGGTAGTACATGATATGAGTTCATCAATGATTGACAGAGATCTGTTTAAGAATTATTCATTTTCGATCGGACCGTTTGCGAAATGAAACAGCTTTAAGAAACAACTACACAAAAAATGTAAATATAAATGAAGAATGAACACTATTCCCTAACCTATTGGTATAAAATAACACCAGACGCGTTGATATGTCTCCAAATTAATCAATAAGTCAATTTAATTCTCAGCAATTTCTTCTGTAATCTTTTTTAAAGTAACAGCGCTGTATTTCGGGCAATTTCAGCTTTTTCACAAATCACCAAATTCTAGGTATAATATAACCCTTGACTGGTTAAAATCAGTCAATCAATCAGTCAATCAATATCAATCAATAATAATAACAACTCTAATTTCTCCAGATTTGCTTCCGTATTTTTTTGAACGGTACCAAGTGCACCGATTAAAAGTTAAGGTCTTAATACAACTGTTACACAACAATTTCTCTTCTTGTGAGAGATTCAGAAGGTACCCCGCAAGAAAAATTACTGACGCCGATTACGCCGATGACATAGCGCTTCTGGCAAATACACCCACTCAAGCCGAAATCCTGCTACATAGTCTGGAACGAGTCGCTGCAGGCATTGGCCTCCATGTCAATGCACACAAGACGGAATATATGTGCTTTAAAGGTGACTTCTCCACACTAAACGGTAGCCCTCTGAAACGAGTTGACGAGTTCACATACCAAGGAAGCAGTGTCTCATCAACCGAGATCAACATCAATACGCGACTAGCAAAGGCATGGGCAGCTTATAGTAGACCACCAGTCATATGGAAGTCAGACCTGACCGATAAAATAAAACGCAGTTTCTTCCAAGCAGAGGTCGTGTCGAAACTGCTATATGGATGCACGACATGAACACTAACTAAACGGATGGAGAAAAAATTTGATGGCAACAACACAAGAATTCTGCAAGCAATATTGAACAAGTCCCGGAGGCAACGCCCCTCAAAGCAGCAGCTGTACGGCCACCTACCACCCCTCATGAAAACTATCCAAGTTAGACGAACCAGACATGCGAGGCACAGCTGGAGAAGTAGGGACGAGCTCACAAGTGATGTACTTTTGTGGACCGCTTCACATGGACGAGCAAAGGCAGGGCGACCAGCTCGAACAAACATGCAGCAGCTCTGTGTAGATACGTGATGCAGCCCTGAGGACCCGCCGGAAGCGATGGACGATAGGGAGAGTTGGCGAGTGAGGGTCAGGGATATACGTGCTGATGGCGTGACATGATGATGATGAGATTTCTTTTATTTTCTTTTAATAGCTTTCTACAAACAACCACATTTACGATATTTTAGAACTTTTTCAGAACAACTTCAAGTGTCCCTGATTTGGCCATATGACCTCACACACTTTTTAAATTTATACAACAAGTTTGATGATATGAATTAACCAAGACTGATAGTATGATGAAGTTTTATGGTGTTGGAAGGTTACGGCAACTATGCTACGTGCTTAAGATAACAGTACCTGATTTTGTCGAATGAAATTGATGCACGTTGATTAAATTAAGTCACGTGAGACTGGGAGTATTAAGGAGAAGATGACACGAGAAAAGAGTGGCGGGCATATCACTGAGGAAGACGAGCGGTTATAGCCCATCGAGGGAGCGTTGCCAGTCAACTAACCTTCCAAGAAGTTTAAATGATCAGAGGAAATGGAAAAAAAGAAACTTTGCCTCTTGTTCAAGGCCTCCATTTCTCTCTTTTATCGATTTTCCACCCGAGAATCTCCAAATAAAATTTTCTTATAAAAAACAAAGAGCAAAAGCTAATCGAGTTATATCTTTGTGAAGTTTTACCATTAAGACGAGAAGATCATTGATTGTTTGATTGATTTTAACAGCATATTTTACACCAAGAGGTTTGAGAATTGCATTCATCGTATGTTCACATTTTGGTAGTTGTTTCTTAATAGTTTTTTTTTGCCCACGGTCCTATCGAATATGAACAATTTTTAAAAAGATTTATTTGACGAATAGACGGAATTCTTATCGGTACTCCCACCCAGGCCAGTGTGGATCTGGGAGTAATGGCAATGAAAGGGTGATTACACACTTCCCTGACCTTAAGAATTGGAGCCTAATCATTACATGCAGTTTAGAGTCATAAACGTGACACTACCTTTAGTGTGGGGACGTCTTACCTCTCTGCAAGCGATACAGTTAGCGTATTTAAAGCCAGGTCAACAGGTTGGGTGAGGATCAGTTGTTGAAAATAGAAAATTCGGCAGTTAATTTCTGCTCTAATCTGATTCGCTGTTTTCATGTTCTGCCGTTATCCCCGCCTTTACTGTTATTTAAGTAAGACCCACAAGCGTTCTTTCCCTTGTTTTTTTTTTCCAGCGCGAATAGAAATATCTCCTTGGATCTGTCCTTTTGCTTTGCGAGGTCTTGTTTATTCGCCTTCAACGTTATGTAGTTTTTTCTTAAGCAAAGTAGCAGGAGCGAAATAGGCCTATTTAATCGCATAGGCTAAGAGTCTTTTCCTTAAAGAGTTTTTATAGTTACTTGTTGAAACAATAAGTCTACTGCAAGCTTTTTGTGGTTTTGGCTTGCTATCCCTTCAAAAAAAAAATTGAGTCTGAGGTCTGAAAGCGGTATTATTGGATTTTTGCTGACAAAGGAAGCTGCTGGCCGGGTCAGAATATGTGGTAAATGCCTCCGTAGGCTCAACAGAAGAAAATTCTTGTTGAAACGAAAGATATTCATCTATGAGGAGGAAGCGGTGGTCTACTCGAAGTTCGCTAAAAGAAATAGTAAACTTCGTTATCAACAAGTCTACATAGGAAAGTAGAAGAACCCAATTGTCCAGGTTGTTTCTAAGAAAGAATGAGACACCGAAAAGCAGAATAAACCCAAAAATTAGCTTTAAAATGGACATCGACATAAAATACCAAAGAAAGGTATTTTATATTAGACAGTTGGTGGTTGATGGCATTTCTTCGAGCAAGTTAGTCGTTGTATTTCTTTATACCCTTCTTTTTTTCTTTGGTTATAATATCATCGTTACTTGAATGTATGTTATTCTATGTTTTCGACAAGCATAGGGGAAATATGCAAAGCTGGATTTTGTAAAGTTTATTTCTATTGAAATAAATTACTTTGTGGAACTGGTTGTTTTGTTTTGAAGAAATACAGACATATTTTTCTCTCAGGTAGCAAAAGTAAGCTTCCCTTCTCCCTTTTTATCTCCTTTATTTTTGTACTTTTCTCTCTCCTTTTTCCGGGCCTGGCAGTTATTGCTTGATAATTTCTTTGGTAAAGAATAAAGTCTATTTAGGTAGAGTTGTACTTTATAGTTACTAACATTCGGATAAATTTGTTAACTTTTCGTGTGTTGATTGTTATAATTTAAGACCTAAAACCAATCATATTTTTTGAATTGACGACATTTCTCATACACTTCACATTGAAAATGAAGTGGAAAAAATGTTGTAATGATTTGATCAGGATAACAGATAAGCTTTCTAAAGGAATTTCCAAATTCAAAATCAGAATTTTTCAATATAAATAATCTCTGTCTGTGGGTTTAGAGACGAAGTCGAGAGTCAGCGCAGACACTGAATAAAAGATAATTTGGAAGAATCAAGTGGGTACTTATTTTAGACGTATGACTAATTCATTTTCTTTTAAAGTTCTGAAATCGAATTTTGTACCATAAGTTACGTTTATTGTAGTTTATTGTTAGAAAGTCATCGAAGATCATGAGATAGAGACGATCCAAGGAATGTTAGGCGGTGAGTCGAATATCAGCGAAAAATGACCCAAATCTCAAAGTGCTGCTTCAAGCAAGTCTTTTGTTTATTTTGAATAGTCTAAAACACTGTTAAGGTATCCTCACAGAGGACTGAGGTCACTTCTCTAGTAAAAAGCCCATGAGAGTAGATGGCTAACTTTTTCTCTTTGCTTTGGTTTCTTTGTTTTTAATAGCTTCCGTGGGTTATTTAAAGCCAAATCCATCCTTAAAAAAGAACTGCAGTGGTACTCTATAACCTGTTGCTGGGGGGGGGGATAAGGGAGTTCATACCATCTTCTTTTTCTTACAATCATCTACTATTTAATTAGAACGGTGATGCAGAATTTGCGGGCTTTCGGTAATATTTCTAAATTATCAAATGCGACCTACGATGGGTTCGTCGAAAGATCAATTAAAATTGTGTGTCTCCACTTTTGAACCTGAAATCACAATCCTTTTCGCAAAAGAAAACAATCTAATAACAGTCATTACAGAATTAGAAAAGTTTTACATTTATTTATAGATGTGTTTGTTAGTTAAATTTGGACTCAAAATAGAATCTTTAGATTTTATTGTATACATATTAAAACTTATTAATGTGACCATATTATTTACTCAGCTTTGTTTTATTTGATAAAACGACATGTCTTTGCTTACAGTATCTGCTGTTACTAAATAACCAAAATAGAGAACAGCTTTGATTGTTGCTAAATTTCGATTATCAGTCGGATCTAGCGCATTCAGAGTTAATTGGCTGTAAACTAAGAACGATCTTATTAGTGATCGATTGATTTAAACAGCATGTCAAACTGTTTAGGGTCATTATATGCCTAGAGGTTACGAATAAGGTTCATTGTACATTTATATTTACATTTTCTATGTTGTTTCTTCTGAGTTTTTTGCACAGTTAAATGATATCAAGTATTTCAATCTAATACAAATAATTTGCACACACTTCTATGGTTTCAAGTATTCCTTTCTAATTCTTTATAATTATAATGTTTCAAGTAATTAGTTCTATTTAATAATAGCCATTTGTTTGTATATACTTATATAATTTCAATTATAATAATCCTTAGTAAACAATTATACCTTCCAGTAACTATTATAATTAGAAATAATTTATAGTTATATGGTATCAAGAATTCACATCTAATTCCCATAATTTTTGAACAGATCTATTTGACTTATGTATTGGAACCCTGATAGTTTAGGAGTGAACTTAGAGTTAATGACAGTAACACCACTTTTGAGGGGAAGTCGTCTAACCCCGCTCTGCAGGAGATAGTCACCATATTCTAAGCGAAACTGAAAGGGTGTGTAGCCTTATTGGTAAATATTACATTTCAGTATTTTCCCAACATGAAAATGTTCTCTTTGGTCTAGAACAATAATGGGCACCCCCCTCAGAGATGATCGAACTTCCAATTATCATAATATATAAGTGAAACCAACCATTTCGGTACGGCTGACACAGACTGTTTTTTAATATCTATATTGCAATAACTTTCTTTTTTCATATAAGAATAGTCTATTTTTAAATGACAGCCGTTTCTTTAAAAGCTTCAAGAAAATCATTTTATTGATTAATCAATGTAACTGAAAATGTTTGATTGCAGGAGTGGTGAATAGGGAAGTTTCGGTGTCCGAAAGGCCAATTGAAACATCACGTATTGATTTTCTTAAGGGAAAATATTTCTTTCTGTGAAATAGTTGTCAAGAAGAAATACAATCTAACGTTAAAGACACATTGTATTGACGATATGAAATTAACATCATCTGGTCACGTACTTTTTTGATCTATATGAATATATTGCGGGAAAAGTCTCTTTTAAACAATTGTTTTAGCTAAAGAAACACGCTCGATCTAAAGTTTTGTCAATTTTCGCGATGTTATCATGTCACCAGAGTTCTGATTTATTTCTAATCAACGAAACTAGCTGAAGTACCTGTCTATACAAGGTGAGAGAGAAACACTAATAGCACAGTTGTTTTTTAATAATGCGAAAGGTCAGTATTTGTGCATGTACAGTACATATATAACAACATATATCCGGGTGGTATCAATCCCTTAGAATTCCAATTTCTCATTACATTCTTTATTAGTAGTCATAATGGACAGAAGGGACATATCATGAAGTCGATTTCAGTAGCGTGGCTCGCTAGTTTCCGTTTCAGATCGTCCCGTGTTTCTGACTAAAGAAATTCAATGCAGTTTTCCGTTACATTTAGAATACTATTTAATGGTATGTAGGAATCATGGTCTTCTTGTTACTTTGAATTTTAAGCATCCTATTTAACATTCTAAAATTGATGTTCATAAAATATTTTCCCCTTAAGTCTGTTTAGCATTTTTCACTTGAAGTTTATTTCGTTCTACCTAAAAAAAAAAAAGAAAGAAAAAGAAAAAATTGCAAACGCACTTTGCTTCTTCCATGTGTTTCCGATTTTCGAAAGACTATTTTATACACTTCTATTTTTACTGTAAAATTTATGTAATATTAGAATAAAATGACATCATTGGTCAATGGTTACGAAATTATCATAATATTTTTCTATGAGGTAGTTATTCTTAAGAATTATTGATTGATAAATTTAACTCTTTTATGAGTAATTTGTGTTTTTATTTTGAATATTAAACTATTTTAGGTTAGTTTGATTAATCGTATAATAGAAGCAAATGTAATAGTTTTATATAACAAAAAGAATGGAAAAACATTAAAGAAAGGTTAATCTAATTATCATGAATTCTAAATATTTAATACAATATTTATTTTGATATTGTAAAACGCTGTGAATGTGAACGAAATTAATTAGTCATTTTTCCAGGCTCTTCTAAAATATGGTAAGAATAACTGACTCAACATTTTTTGTTAAAAGTTCAAATTCATCATTCAATATTTTTTGGAAATAGTTTCGCTTTAAAGACGATTTCTCTTTTTTTATGCCTGTGTATTTGTTTCTTAAAATTATAAATATAATTCTTTTTTTTTTTACATTTTCTTTTTTTTTATTGAGTGATTTGTACTAATTTTCTTATTAAAACAGAAAAAATGTCAGTGAAAAATAAAATTCCATAAAGTTAACGTTAACTTTTCGAAGAGGTTTTTCGATGCTCGTTTTTATTCATTGAAATCTATTAAAAATGGATTTCCATAATCATTTCACTAAGTTACTTTAATAGTTTTCTCTATCATTCTTGTTATTCATAAAGAACAAATTCATCCATAAAATAATTTTTGTCTGAGGTATTTTTTCAAGTTAAATGAAAAAATATTAACGTTTCAATTTAAGTATGTTTTTACGTAAATTCAATGTTATCTAAAATTTAATGCATTTAGTTCGAACTACATTCTGCTCTGTCATTGTTCCTACACTTGTCTAAAATTTCCTATGATTCATTTACGCAAGCTAAGTGCAAAACTAATAAGTGCATTACGGTGGATTGCCTCACCTAGAAGTTTTGTCTAAAACATAGCCAAATCTTTCTCTTAGCATTCTACCTTAGAGACACCACAAGCACCGGGAAAAACCCGTTACTCCTTTAAATTGAAGATGAGATGTTACCTGGAAAAGCAGCACTTTGGTAGAGAGCCCGGAATCAGCTGATCTTATGCTGTAAAGTGCCAGAAATTTAGTCGCTTAACTCGATAATTAATTAAAAGATTAGTTTATGTTTTGCAATCTTTAGTTAACAATATACGTCAAACCTATATATATATATATATATATATATATGAAACCCTCTGAAAGTTATGCATGAACCAATCACGAGAAGTATTTGTAAACAATTAGATATCAAACTAGGACAGTTTACGCATGAAGGACTCGACTCAGTACTAAGAAAAATTAAAAATTGAAAAGCAGTGGAGCTTGATGAAATACCCCCAGAAGTATGGAAGACCTGGGAATTCGATGACATACTGCTCCGACACTGTAATGCCGTATATAATCAAAACACAATAGACAGATGGACAAAGGGATGCATCCCCCCTTATCTCAAAAGGGTTACTTCGGATTAGCCAAGAACACCGAGGTATAACCTTTACGCCCATAGTGGCCACGATATACAATGCTTTTCAACGAAACCCCATAGAACCCAAAATTGAGAACATACTTTGGAAAAACCAAAATGGCTTTCGGAGAAATAGATCCACAACGTCGCAAATTTTGGCTATCCGTCGAATTCATGAAGGTGTACGTGCAAAAAACCTAGAGGCAACAATATTATTTGTCGACTTCGCCCAGCCCTTTGACTCCATACACAGAGGAAAGATGGGGCAAATACTACTCGCCTACGGTCAACCAGAAGAAACCATCGCAGACATAAGGATACCATATAGAAACACGAAAGTAAAAGTCCGTTCCCCGGATGGAGATACAGACTACTTCGACATTGTAGCAGATGTGCTTCAAGGAGACACATTAGCCCTATACCTCTATCATCTATCTAGACTACGTGCTTAGAACATCTCTTGATAGAATGAAAGAAAACGATTTCAAGCTAACAAAGGAAAGAAGCAGAAGGTACCGCACACAAACAATTACGGACACGGACTACGCCGATGACAGAGCGCTTCTGGCAAATACACCCACCCAAGCAGAAACCCTTCTACATAGTCTGAACGAGCACCTCCAGAAATAGGCCTCCATGTCAATGCACACAAGACGGAATTTATGTACTTTAATCAAACAGGCGACATCTCCACACTAAACGGTAGCTCTCTGAAACTAGTTGATAAGTTCACCTACCAAGGAGGCAGTGTCTCGTCAACCGAGACAGATATCAACACGTGACTAGCAAAGACATGGACAGCTATTGATAAAATAAAACGCAGTTTATTCCAAGCAACGGTCATTTCGATACTGCTGTATGGATACAGTACATGGACGCTAACTAAACGTATGGAGAAAAAGCTTGACGGCAACTACACAAGAATGCTACGAGCAATATCGGACAAGTCCTCGAAGTAGCACCCCACAAAGCAGCAGCTGTATGGCCACTTACCACCCATGACGAAAACTATCCACGTTAGACGAACCAGACTTGTGAGACACTGCTGGAGTAGTAGGGACAAACTCATAAGTGACGTACTCCGGTGGAACCTTTGACATGGACGAGCAAAGGTAGGACTACCAGCTAAAACCTACATACAACAGCTTTGTGCCGATACGGGATGTGATCTTGAGGACCTGCCGGAAGCGATGGACGATAGGGAAGGGTGGGGGAAGAGGGTCAGGGATATCCGTGCTGATGGTGCAACATGATGATGATGATGATATATATATACTCTTCAAAAGCAGAAAACGCATTTACTGCGATAAAAAAAGAAAATTTGTAAATGCACAAATGGACTAAGCAAACGTTAAATTTCAATTAAACACAGGGTCTGACTTGACGATAATAAATAAATTAACGCCGATTATAATCAACAGACCAATGGAAATTACTTTAGAAAATTGCCCGCGGAATAACCGGTAAAATGTTAACATTTTTGGTGAATGCCATGCTGATGTATCATAAACAAAATGTTTGAACTAAAAGCATTCGTCATGGATTGATCTCGAAACCTATTTGGAATAGGCTGGATGCAGTCATTTGATTTATGGAACCTGCCAATAAATATGTTTTGTAATAGTGGAAAGGCAGACTCACTCAGTGCAGAAAATTTAAAAAGGGAACTTAAATCATATTTTCCCGACATTTTTCTGAAGGGTTAGGAATGTGTACAAAGGCAACTTTCGAATGAAAAGATAATATACAACCGATGTTTAAACTAAAAAGATAAGTGCCCTTTGCAGCTCGAGAAATAATTGAAAATGAACTGGACCGTTTAGAAAAAAAATTGGAGCACAAAGTAAAACCGATTACAGTGCTTGGACGAGCGCCAAAATTTAATTTAAAAAGAACAAAATTTGGGTTTGTGCTGATTACCCTACAGGACCAAACGATTTAGAACTATCCATTACCTACTCCTGAAGACATTTGCAAAACTAAATGGAGAAAAAATATTCACAAATCTCGATTTATCGTAGGCATATCTACAAATACCATTGGAAGAGAAATATACAAATGTATTAACAAAAACACATAAACGTTAGTAGAAGTTCAATAGACTCGCTTTTGGTATAAAGGAATATTTCAGCTAATAATGGATGCCATGTTGGGTGACCTGGATTTTGCAGTCGCATATCTTGACGATATTTTGATAAAAAGCAGAAAGCGGGAATAACACGTGAAACATGTGAAACTGATATTTAAAAAAAATTGAAGAATATGGTTTTAAGGTAAGCATTGATAAATGCAATTTTTTAAAACTACAATTAAATACCTGGGACACATGATTAGTGAAAAGGGTCGAAAACCAGACCCTGTTAGATCTACAGCAATAAAGAATATACCTCCTCTTACAATCAACATTACAAGCTTCTTTCGGGACTTGCAAATTATTACAGCAATTTTATTCCTAAAACGCATGCATTAAAAGCTCCACAAAGTCAATTACTTAAGAAAGATAAAAAATGGAATTGGTCTTTAGAATGCCAAAACGCATTTAAATGCCTGACTTATCTCTCACGCATTATGACCCTAACAGGGAGATATACGCTGCGACTGATGCTAGTAACTTGGGATTAGGTGCCATTTTATAACATGAGAATAACGAACAGCTGAAAACAGCAGCTCACATATCAAGAATGTTATTGCCGACAGAAAAAAAAAATTACTGCCAAATAGAAATATATGCACTATGTATAATAATTGCGCTAAAAAAGTTTCATAAATTTTTCCGTGGAAGAAGCTTTACTTTTCAAACAGACCACCCTCCACTACTATCAATATTTGGGACCAAGAAAGGCATACCAGATCATACTGCGAATCGCCTACAAAGATGGGATATCATTCTTTTTAAACTATACATTCCTTCTAAGAAAATAGGACACGCAGACGGATTATCAAGGCTAATTCCAAAACTAAGTGATCCCTTAGAGGAAACTATAATTGCCGCATTAAGTTCAGAAATGGAGATAAAAACGTACTTTGCAATACATTGAAGGAATTACGCGTAACTCTCGAAAAGATTAGATTTAAAGCCAAATTTGATAAATTTATCACAGAAAAAAAGAAAAATCATGAGCTAGAAAAAGAAAAAGTCAAGTCACGAAAATATTTTTCGTGTAGTGATGGTAGATTGTTATACGATGAGCGTGTGGTGATCACTGAAGAAAAAATATTGAACGATTTTCATACGGGACATCCAGGAGTCACAAGGATGAACGCCCTTATGAGGATTTACGTTTACTGACCTGGAATGGATAAGGAAATCGAATAAGTTGTGAAACTCTGTAGATATTCTGAAATGGATGCAAAACCACCACCAGTAAAAATTAACTCATGGCCAAAAACGGACATACCATAGTCAAGGCTACATATTGACTATGTAGGACCAATGAATTGGATTTATAACCTTATCGTGCTAGTTTCACGAAGTGTCCAAAAGTTGTTAAATGTAGGAGAACTCCGTGTAAAAGCGCAATAAACATTTTGCACCACGATTTGGTGTTCCGGATCCAATTGTATCTGATAACGGAACTCAATTCACAACGAAAGAATTTTGAGATTTCTGCAAAGGATTTATGTTAGCCCTGTGAAAACAGCACCGTTCCAAGATCTAATGGCCAAGTTAAACGCTTCGTAGATACGTTTGAATGAACGTAAAGAAAAGCAGATGGGGGTGACACGGAAGACGAATTATTACAACAATTTCTCTGTATTGGATTACCCCTAACCCAATTACACACCTTCAAGAATGTCACCAGCTGCGCTTATGAGATCGTTATTTGATAAACTAATACCTAACAAAACAAAAAATTTAAGAAGCATAATGTTGATACTACAATATTTTTCAAGCTCGGTGAAAAAATATATTTCAAAGGGTATAAAAATGGAAAAGTTGACTGGAAAGAAGGCATTATTGAAAAACAAATTGAAAGACTAGTGTATATCATAAAACACAATAAACAGTTTAAAAGAGGTATACATCTAAACCAAACTATCATAGGGAAGAACTAATAAAAGGTGATCTATGATTTGCTCCAGCTTTGGACATTAATCCAAAAAGAAAAAAATACGACTTTTGTGGAAGTGAAATTTCAACAGGGGGAGATGTTGTGGGGTGATAAAAACACCCCTTATTGACACAATGACCTAGTCTGAGAAGTGCACATATCTTATTCAATAAATAAAAATATAGTTGATTTCCTATATTGTTTCCTGTGTGTATTCATTACTTTTTGCTGTCAGACTACGATATAACATTCTTTTATCCTTATCATGTATGGATCAAGATGTTATTCTAAGTATTTTCAGTTAAAATTTTCATTCAAAATTTCAGAAAATCAAACATTTTTAATAGGCCTCTTAAGTCTGAAATAAAATATTACTGCAAGAGCGATATTTCAACCAAGTGTACAGAGGCTCTGTCGAACGTTGGCGAGCAGAGTTCTTAGTCCGGCACACGAAATAAGCTGTTAACAATACCTACTGTTTTTAAGTAGTTATGCACTTCATAAGTGAAAAGAATCATTGCTTGTCGACTTCGGTGATCCGTCAGAAACCAGTACTTTCAGGATGTTATGACTATAAGTAATATTGTTAGTTTATTTTCATTAAAATTTTACTTCGAGGAGTTACTTATACCGATTTGATTCCTTTATTTTAAAGGTCAACTCTTGCAAAAATTATGAAATAAACCCACTTTTTCACCATGGTTTTGATTTAGCAGTAAATGAACTAATATAAAACGTAAAACATGTTTTATTCAAAAGCTAAACTTTCTGACTATGTAAAAGATAAATCAAAGAAATTAGATTAAATTATTCAAATTAGTTAAACAGTTCTTCTCAAAGACACAGAGAAGAAAACATTTAGGGATATTGAAGAAAAAATATGGAATTCAGTGACACAAAAATTAGAATATTGATTTAAATTTGCAAATGCCTAAAATAATTTAGTCCGATATAAAATTTCGAGGACATGCAAGTTAGTATTAATTCTAATTTAGATCTACATAATTAAGTCTAGTTTGTTTAAGAAATATTTCATGATAACAGAATATTCAGTTATTAAAGAAAAATGTTTGTTTCTTCTATGTTATTAAACACCCTCGAAGTGTGATAATTTCATCGTTTTTGCCAGGAGGAGTATATATTTTCATACTATCTTTTTTGCTTAAAAAAACAAAGAAAAAACGAAAACAAAGAAAAAATAAGAATTTTGCAAAGACTTTTTTCATTTATGTGATTAATATATAAAGAATTCATTGAACCAAACATTTTGTGGATGCTATTAATTCTAAATAAGTAATGGATTTTTTTCCATCTCCATTTCAAAGAACTACTGATAAATCGAAGTTGTGACCGATTAAAAGTTAGAGACTATCGAAGGCGTGTCAGGCCGTGAGTGAAAAAGAGACGAAGTTCCAAAATCAAAATATCGTTCTATAACTTTATCTCAGGTGAATTTTTTGCTTCCATCTTTACAATAAGAAAATAAACTGTAAGAATAATGTATTTAAGAAGGTTATTGTTGTTGTTGTGTCACGTTTCTCATGAGATGATCATTCCACTTTTTTTTTGTTCAACTTTCGGGATTCTACATCAAACCGTTTGCCAGTCCGAGCTTAGAATTCCTTGACAGTATTCCTCTTACGAAATAACTCTCAAAGAATATAGATATGAATGTACAAAGAACGTGATTTCCTAACCTCTAGGAACAAATAATCCTAGACGGGTTGACACAGTTAAAATCACTCAATCAATCCATCCATCGGGGACAAACAAACAAGCCCTTACCAATTATAGATATAGATATCTATCCATAAACACTTAGCCAAGGTTTTCACTTAACATATTTTCACCAAAAACACTTGGCTTAAAGTTATCAACACTTTTTAGATAAAGTAACGGAATTCAATTGTCATGCCAACTGATTTTATGCGGAAAAATAATGGGGAAAACAAACTGAACAATTATATTTCCTTGCTTTTTGTTGCAGAAAATTCACATTATTGATTTAAGTTCCATTTTGCGAAAATGATGGTGTATTTTTTTCAATTCAATGAAGCCAAACAATAATAAATATGATAATACAATTTATAGAATTATTCTAAAAATTTAACATAGACAGTTTTCACTGAAAACTGCAGACAGAATTAACATTATATTAAAATCAGTTTAGCTGCTTGACTTCAACTGTCGTCGGAGTGACTGAAGACAGAAGAACCTGATGTCTAATTTCATGCTAGTGATTAACTTCCGTCTTCAGCAGGTCTTTTCAATGGTTTTGGAACAGTTCAATAGTGCTCCTTACATCTCAGACCCGACATGGATTACGGTGAAGATCCTCTTCGGTCCATACACTGGACGTTTTATTAGGTCAGTTTAAACCGGTAGTTTGGAAAAAGACGTTCCCTATAAAGATAAAAATCATCAAATATATAATAAAGAAACAAACAACATTTTGATTATGATTGATAAACAGTTGATTTCTTTGAAATTTGAAAGAACTTACATTTTCTTTGATTCTCAATTTTGAAATATTCTAAAGTGTGTTAAAATGTTCTCCATTCAATTAAAAAGAGAATAAGACAAAAAAATTAATTCATTTTCTTCTCTGATGGATTAAAGAGACATTAGAAGCAATGTGAAAAGTATGTTGAACTTTAGGGTGGTACATATTTGCCCAAACCTTCTACTACGAGCAAGATATGACACAAAGTCAATTTATGAAGCGGAGTACAGCAGGTTTTAATTTAGAGTTTTCCTTCTTGTAGATTGGTTGCCTAACCTAGGCTAAAAAAACAGTCTTACTTAGTATTTAGATATAGCTAGGGAGGAGAGTGAAAAGCAAACTGCCTGGTCCAGTATTTCAACACGGGTCACCAAATCCATTTTCTACGGCGATAACAGTTTCCGTCTTAAAAAATGAATAAAGCATTCATCCTTGCAATAGAATATCACTTACGTTTCCAAAGTTCAAAGATCATTCCCTTCTTATTTAGAAAAAGAACTTTTCAACACCCCTTTCTACATTTTGGTTGCATTAATTTTATTAACAATTTAATCTTATCTAAAACGGTTACTTAAAAAATTGCTTTTTACTAATCGAAATTATTTCAATATTCATTAAAATTTATTTCCTACGAAACAAAGAAAAGTCCTAGAAAGAGCATGCGTTCATTTTTAAAGTATAGAATTATCTATCTGCTATTCAAATACTAATAATTTTTAAACATGTCAATTTAACCTCTTGTGGAGACCCTTGCAGGCATTGTAACATACTCATATGCATGCAGAAACATAGTCAACACAATAATGACGAACGAAACACAGTTCTTTAGAAAAATATACCTCTCACTTTATTCGAAAGGATTACGAAAGGGTTACGTGTGAGAGGTGAGTTGGAGACTGAACAAAGACAGCAACATATTGACCCTCAGCTCATCTGGCTATAGCAGTACTTCTTTTTCAATCCTGCTGGGCTGCTCAACCGGGGGCCCTGAGGGCCCAGCTCTCTGCTGGGCCTGGTTCTCACTGCTTCGAACTGCAACCACAGACGCCAAACTCTGATCTCCAACTAACTCGAACTTCCTGTAGCACTGGGTTATATAATTGTTTGAAATCCACCTGCTTCAGTGAGCGTCACATCTGCACTCAATTCAACCCGTCCACAGTCAATGTTATCCCCTGATATCTTCGATCGGATGCATCTGTTATTTACACAGGTGCATTTCTTATTTGACAGCTCGGCTGGGTCGGAGGTCAATATGTTACAGCACTACCAGCCGGGGTAAAATAGGGAATAATAGCTACAAAAGGGTAACTCTATACTACCCACAAATAGAGGCTTTTGTAGGGGTAGTGGTTATCGTCATAATAACATGGGCACGGTAACTCGAGTTCAAATCCTGGACGAGACTATTTGCATTTAACATAACGCGAATACACTTTGGAAAAATATAAATGTAATTATTTTCCCCTCTATCTATGAGTAAATAGTTGTCAGACTGGGATGTTTAACCTTTGTATGGTAACCTGACAAGGAGAAGGAAAACCTTGAATTAAAACGCTAAAATATTGAGCTTTTGTCACGCCCTGCTTGTACGGAAATGGTTGGTGTATATATATATATATATATATATGCATACGCCCTAGAGTTTCAGAACTGAACACTGGCCACCAGATACGGTTTAGCGTCATACCCACAACACATCTTTTTAGGGGAGCAGGAATATTATGCCTCTTCTAAAGATGCAATAAGTTTGTTCTAGGCCCCATCAAAGTGGCCATAGACTGAGTTGAGATTTTTATATCATTATTGCACTGTCTTGTCTCCTATCAAGGTCGACTGTGGGAGTAATAATTCTTTTACTAACTGAAGAAAATAATATAATTGTGGGAGAGTAGTATCTTCAAGCATTCCATAATCCACTTGTTTTTCTGTAAATAACCAAGGAATTCAATGAAGAGTCATTTACGAAGGTTTTTAGAAACGAGGCAAAATTCAGGGAGAAGCAGATTCATGACTTGCCTCCGAAATCAGTATAAGCCACTTCAGCCTGAATTCCAAATGGGTTTGCTGATTTGTTTTTCTGTTCTTTGAAAAATGCCCGATTAATTATTCATTCGTTTTGTTCCATTACAAGTGCTCTAATTCAACGTCTTGTCACTAGTATGCCTCTGACATTGACAGATCAGGTAAATGAAAAGTAACAATCAACATCACTTGTTTCCAGAACTGATCAGTAACACTTGAGAACCGAGGGATTTCCTCAAATCATATGCGAAATCTCGAAAATGAAAATGAATGTTCATTTGCCAAAGGGTAATTACATATGTGTCTCACTGCTCGACCTTCATAAGTCAAGGTTGACAATGACTCACACGTGTGCACGCAAATATTTACATAATTATATAGTTAGTCTTAAAATATTTTTAGTGGAGTCTCTAAACGAGTCTTCAACAGACGATGGTCACAACTGAAATATAATTACCATTAAATGTGGATACTGAATCAGAACGTGTCAATGACTCTGTATTTTGCTTGTCAGGGTGTGTCTCTTAACGCGAATGCCATAGACTTCTTTTTGCGTTCGAATCAATGATTCTTTAACAGAAGTGTTTACTTAATCAAATAGGTTCTTGATTGCAATAACTATCAACGGATGACATTGCTATCATTAGGAAACTTAGCTTTATTTTCCTTGTCTTTGAGGGAAATATATGCACTGCAATGACTTGCATGCTTTGTAATGATAGTTAAACGATGATAAGAAGTGTTTTATAATCTAACAAACAGACTTGAATGACCACTGGATAAAACATATTGAATTGTGTTTGTGCACAAGAGGATAACCACTGTGTAGGCAGAATAATTAAAAAGGGGTGTCCTGGGTATGATACTAAACTATGTCTGATGGTGAGATTTTATTTCTTGTAATCGAGGGAGTATAGACTATCAAGGATTATTGCCATTACTACCAGGTTTACCCAGAACTGGAGCGGCAGTATATGTTACGCTCTTTAAGTTAAGTAAATCTGTTTAAAAATTATTCATATTCGAAAAAAACCGTGTACAAAAAACATAAACAAAAACACCTCCCAGGAAAATATTTTAGAAGCAAATCAATAAAAAGTAAGGAGAAAATCCCCGTTGCGTAGTAATTAAAGTATTGGAATACAGCCTTGAACATAGCGAGTTCGAACTCCAGCCATGCTATTACGCTCATTTTCAAATTCGTACCCTTGGGGAAAGGTATAGACTTCCTTATCCCTCTAGCTATGGATTAAATAGTATCACTGTTGTTCTTCCCCTTGAATGGCTTTGCCATTAAATAACTAATGAAGGTTGATATGCTACTGAAACAATAAAATTAACCAAAATCTACAAAAAAAAAAAAGTTTTAGTGTATTATGAACGCGATTTTCTAACTTCTAGGCATGAAATAACCCTATACGAGTTGATATTGTATTAAAATAAATCATTCAATCTCATTGGTAAACGATATTTTGAAATAAAATGTTCTGTATTTTTATGCAGTTGAACAGGTGCACTAAAACAGTCAGCTGAGGTTAATCAATAAAGTAAGACTCGAAAACTGATTTCAGTTTATGAAATGTTTATCAATATTTGATATACTGAAATTGTAAGTGATAACCGTCAATTTACATTGTAACAAACAAGAAGTCGTTTAATAGAACAGTCATAAAACAGTCTTGTTGGTGTCTTTTGTTGGTATATATATATATATATATATATATATCATGGAGTAATGGGTAATCGTTTTGTAGAATAAACGAAAGAAAGTAGATAAAGAAAAAAATGAGGAGAATAAGATATCATTTACAAAGGTGAGCCTACTTTGGCACAAGGCCAAATGTATAGAGGAACTACGGAGAGTTGAACTCATTAACAATAGACAGCTATTTTAGCGAGATAACCGTTGCACCATGCGTGCATTTCAAGCGAATAGAATAAGCTGGATTGAAGGAAAAACTGAAAAAGAGATATAAGAAGTGACGAAGAAATATGAGAAAACTAAAGTTGAAAGGAAAGAAGAAAGTGAAATATTTTGACAGAGAGAGGAAGAGAGAGAGAGGGGGTGGGGGATGGAGAAAGAGAGACTGTGGTAATCTGTGTATAAAGAAACCTTTAATTTATGAAGGTAACTATACTAATTATAACATAAATTCGACGTGATAGGACATGACTCCACATTGCGATTGATGTCGCCAAAGATCAATTTTAAAACAATAAATGTGAACATATTTTAAAGGGTTTATTGTCGTCGAAAAAGAGATAACTGGTAATTTTAGCTTTGGCTTTTGATAGCATTTAGTATTCTGAACTGATTCCTAAAATTATTGCCCATTTTTTGCATAAATATTGTTGAAGCTGTTTTATTAATTTACAGTGGTGACAGCAATCTGAGGGTTAATTCAAGCCGAGGACGCCATATTTTGCTTTTAGTTGCATCTTATCACCAATGGCGATCTACAAAAAAACAATAAAAAAGGCTGCGACCAAGACTACTTAATCTGAAAATATCGGAATAAGTCCCAAGATAGAAATATTTTATCTTCTTGGTAACACCTATTAATAGACGAAGACGGCTATTTTATTTCCCTATTTTTCTTGTTACAAATATAAAAAGCAGCAAAAGATTTTTTCGTGATTTCACTGTAAAGACTATTATACAAAAACCGACTGATAAATAAGGCCTCGTTAAGGCATGCCTGATTGATTGCTTATAACCGGATGTCAATCCGTCTGGGGGTTATTTTATGATTTGAGGTTAGGGAATCGCATTCATAGTACGATGAAATTTACTTTTCTCTGTTGTTTCTTGGATAATAAATTTGAGATAACATGCCGTCATATTATCACCAGCGATATAAACAGTATGTATGAAATGCCCATAATAATAATGATGATAAAACTGTAGTTTGCAGCGAGTTCTACAACATAATCAAACGCTTCCTGCGTGACCACGTTTTCTCGTTAACCAAATCAAAGTAGGCTGTTATTTCCATCTGTGGTATCGAACAGTGACATGTCCTCGGCGGTGGCATTATTTTTTTGCAGTAGAATCGATTGATTTATCGGTATGTCAGCTCGTCTAGGGTTATTCTGTCTTGAACTTAGGGAATCACGTTCATAGTACATTGAAATTTTCCTTTTTTTATGTCGTTGTTTCTTAAGAGTTTGTTTTTGTTTGCACACACGGCTCTGTTGAATACGAATAATTTTTTAAGAAATCAATTTGATCCAAAGATGGGACCCTAAAAAATCTATTTGACCTCTAGATGGGACCGTAACAAGTACCATTTGACCTCCAGATGGGACCCTAACAAGTACAACTGCTAAATGAGTGAGGGTCCTCGTGGTGTAATGGTTATCGTTGTAGGAACTGAACATGCCAAGATGAGTTCAAATCCTGGACGAGGCTGATCGCATATCACTAATACCCTTGGGAAATGTATGAATCCAATTATTCTCCCTCCCGATGTGAGTAAACTGGGTTCCTTTGGTTAGGTAACAAGTCTAAGAGGAGGAAAACTCTGAATTCAAACCTGTTAAATTCCACTTAAAATTTGGCCTAGTGTCACATCCTGGTTGTGACATGGTATGCTACAGAGAGAGGGAAGGGGAGGTCGATTCTCCCACCCTTCTGTGTCTGAATCAACAGGCACAAAGACTGACCGTTAAAAGGAGATATGAATGAAAGTCAACTCCTCGCACTCTATTACCTGCAGCCTGTTGAACAAAGAAAGGAATCCAGGTAACTCGGGTATCGTGAACGGATTCAATAGTGGGAGAAGGAAAAAGTCAAATGATTGGCCCATCGACCCTTCGCGCCAAAATGCCATTTTTTCGTTATAGAAATTTGGAAAAGAATCTTTAGTTTGAGGACAGAAGTCGGCGTAGAAAGATATGCTGACTTACAGCTAACTCCAGGAAAAGTCTACCGTAAAAAGAATCTTTAGTTTGGGGACAGAAGTCGGCGGAGAAAGATGCCAGTTTACAGCCAGCCCCGGGAAAGTCTCCCGTAAAAAGAATCTCTATTTCTTGACAGAAATCAGCGTTAGAAAGACGCTGACTCAGCCGACTTTGCGGATGTCACTCGCCCGTAAAAGAAAGGAACTTAAACATTAAGCCTTGTCAAAGATAAGTACAACTTAAACTGTTTTCCTTCTACCCTTTCTACATATTGGAAAGTTATATGTACTCAAAAAGAAAGAAAGAAACGAAAAATATTCTGTTTCATCAATGGTAAATTAATGAATGAACTTTGTTACATGCTTCGGTCCGGCGACTTAGAGATTTTCTCAAGTAAAGGAAAAAAAAAAAGAAAAAAAGAAAAAAAAAGAAAGAAAGAAAGAAAGAAAAAAAGGAGAAAGAAAAGGACTGTTGAGAGACATTTATATTTGATACTTCCTGTTGGCTTAATATAGCCGGTATTTTAAAAAGAAAAGAGAAAAGGAAATGGAACTGTTTCTTAAATATTATCATTATTTGTTTGGTCGTTGCCTATTAAAATTTTGTTATATTTTAAATGCACCCTTGAGTTGAAATCTATTGGTTGTGTTGTTTCTTCTCTCGAGTCGCCTTCTTTCGCACATATCTGTTTCAGCCGCTGTCATTAATTCTCGCTAAACGTCTTATTCACCTTTAAACATTACAAGGGAATTTTTGGAATTTGACTACAGTTTTCTAACCTTGAAGTCCGTTTTTTTCAGTTATCTGAGGGGTAGGAAAACAAAAGACTTGGTGGGGTATGTGAAAGTGAATTGGAAACCCCTTACACTCTGGCCCCAAATTAACCCCCATATTATTTGCCAGTTTACCATATGCCCGAAATAGGGACTAGGACTTATTCTGCGGAGGGTCAAGTGCCAGACTGCCCGCGATGTCACATGCGCATAAAATGAACTCTCGTCCTAAGATAATTATTTATGCAGTGTCACACTGGCCGTGTGGAGGTGTTAGTAAATATGTACTGTGTAAATGAGGTGGTTAGAATACTAACGCTTGAGTCAACCTTGTAGAAGAACAGAAGTGGTGCTATTTAACTCTGGGTTGGGTGATTCATGCCTTCTCTAATGGTATTAATCTGACAACTAACTTAACAGTTACGATTGGAGTTCCAACTCGCTTACTACAATGACCCGGTTCAGCACGCTAACCATTACGCCACGTGGACTCCTTACTGATAAATTACTGAGAATCATGTTTAAACATGCATTTCTTAGTATAAAAAGTCTAATTCAAATGTTGTTAGTGTCAGTTCGCAGTTTTTATATCAGTTTCATTATGCTGTATGATCTAAAACTTAGTTGATAAGATTGGAGACTTTATTTATTCATCAACTCTTGTGTTTCTTTTAGAGAAGGAAGAAGAAAAAAAACCTATGCCAACTTTGTACACTGTTGTTTCCTGCGGCATTATGTTCATTCTAATTACAAAGAAATGTTATTTCAAATTCTTGTTCAGCACAATCACAGTCTGCATAAAATAAAATATAATTACTTTTTAAGATAATCACCTGATTTCATGTTTCTAAGAAAAATATCTGTATATTTTTAATGAATCTTGGAAAGTACTCGCCAAACTCTAATCTTAACATTAATACTATACTTTTGATTTTTGCTTTTGTTTTTCTCCACCCACCAAGGCTTTCACGGGAGATGAAGTGACAGCATATCTTTTCAATAATAAAGCACTTCTATATTCGCATTCCATCATCATTATAATAGCTAGCTGTACGAAATTCCTTGTCTCTCTCACTAGCCGTCCCTATCGTCCTTCACTCCTCGAAGTCCTCAAGGTTGTATCCAGTGTCTGCAATGAGCTGATGTATATAAGTTTGTGTAGGTTGGCCAACACTAGCGCGACCATGTGTAAAAGTCAATAAAAGAATGCCGTCTATGAATTCATCTTTACTTCTCTAACAATCTTATGTTCACCTCACTTGGTGGTTTGTGAGGTGGGAGTTAAGAGAGCATTCAACTGCTAGGGTGTTGCTTCCAGGATTTTTTCAAGACAGTATATACAATCTTTGTGTTATTTCCATCTAGCTTTTTCTCTCTGTGTTTTGTCAGTAGTTTGAACAGTCAGTTTGGAAGAAAACTCATTTTACTTTATCGGGTAGATCAGATTTCTTTCAGATCGATAAACCCGTCAAAAACATTCCACCTCGTCGCTGGGTGTATGATGACATCACTTTCAGTTGATAAGATGTTGCTGCCGTGGTATGAGAAATTGTTTACAAGTTTTAGGGGCTTGCCACTTTGAATGGAGATGGCACCTTTTTGTTTTAAACAAGTTTTATTCTTGCATAGGCTAATAGCTCTTGCTGTTAGCACTAGAGGGTGTAACATGGATTTGACTTGGACTAGAGGACTTGCCAGAAGCATTAGATTATTTGCGTAGTCTGCGTCTTTCATAGTTTCTGTGGGATATCGTCTGCTTCTTGCCTTTTTAATGTGAAACCGTTTTATTTTATTAGACGTCTTTCAAAGTAAGTAGTGGTCTTTTATCTCCTTGCGACAATATCGAAGAAGACATTATTTTAATAGTTCAGTTAACCACTAATTTCGTTTTGTAAAGCATATACATTTATTAGGGTAATAGTTTTTTTGAGACCATATGCAAGTGTTGTATACACATAAAGTGTAAATATCCATTAATAATAATATTATTACAAATACAGGCGGTACGAACGAATTTATTAATTTCTGGCTTCAGTCCTTAGTGACACGAAGAGAAAGACACAAATCATAAAAGCCTATGCAAACCATACTATGCTGACCCCCACCACATGCGGCGCATCTTATGGTGTTTAAGATCTCAATTCATCTCTGTCAATCGTGACCCAAAAATCTGATCTGATCTGATCCGAAAAACTCAACCGCCCGCTTCAACGGTAGAAACTCAACTGTCTTTTCAAAATCCTCAAATTCTCAGGATTATCTCTCTTCCGGGCATGACGTCATCGACCTACTCAATTCCTTCTAACGGCATTCCAGCCCCATTTCCTTGTTTGGGGGTTTTATTATGACTGGTGATGGTTGTCATATCCTTTCAACGCGGGCCTAAGAGTGCCCATCTGACTATGCACCTAAACTAAGAGACACCGAGTAGTTCAAAGCCTTACCAAACTAAATAATAAAATATAATTAAGGAAAATGATTAATATAAAAAATCATTTCTTAATCATATAACACAAGGAGTATTTCCTCCATCTTTCTCCCATGTATGGAATCGAATGCTCTCGAAAAATATATGAAGAGTAGTGTTGCGTCAAGATTATTTGCTCGTGCCTCTTTGACAACCACACAGAATTTTACAATTCTGTGAGGTTGCTCAGCCGAAAGCCATGTTGATTTTTCCAAGGAATTTTCTCGATTTCTGGTTGAATTCAATTAAGAAGCAGGGAATTATAAACCTCAACAGCTATAAAAGTGAGAGTTACGAAGATCAATAAATACGTTTCCAGACTTTTTTCGTATGGGTACTTTTATTGATACTACACACATGAAACTCTAGTCCCCTTCGAAGTAATCTCCTCTGGTTGCAATGCCCTTGTTGTACCGTTTCAACAACTACTGGAAGGCCCCATGGAAGTCCTAATGTGTGTGCGTGTCAATGACCTTCGTCACAGCCTCTTTCATCACCTCAATTATCTCATAACGACAGCCTCTGTGCTTAGGGAATAACCAAATGTCCCAGGGAGCAAGGTCTGGACCATAGGGAGGGTGAGAAATTGTCTTGGTGCCTATCCAGCTCAAATAGTCTGTGACAAGGATGGAGTTGTGGACTGGTGCATTGTCCTGGTGGAAATGCCACTCACCCGATTTGAAGAGTGCTGGCCTATTCCCAAGAAATCTCTTCCTGAACCCCCTTAAAACCTCAACATAGTAACCGTAACCCTAACCGTTTGGCCAATCAACTCTGGTGTATTGACTTCCTTACTCCTCCTACACCTCTCATCATACCTCACAGACTCTTTGCCTTCCTTGAATCTCTTATACCACACAAAAACTGATGCTCGATTCATGCAAGATGCTCCAAAAGCAGTCTGAAGCATTCCATAGGTTTCTGTGACATTTTTTCCAAGTTTAAACAGAATTTTATTGCATATTGTTCTTCTAAAGTGTCCTCACGTCCAGATTGCATTTTTGAAATTCCCCAGCTGTGACAATCAGGCTTTAGTAGGGTGTATTCCAATTGCTGCTTTATAGCTTTTCATTTGAATCTAAAACCATAAAAATTGGTCAGTCATCTCATAAGATGTATAGCAATAAGATACTGAATTTTCATGAGTCTACGAAAATTCTAAATGCCTATGCAAAAAAAGTCTGGAAACTTATTGAAGGCACCACGTATTTATCTCTAGATCTTTGTGATTCCCAGGTCTCCTTTCACAGGGAAACAGAGGATGCAGCCTTTTACCCATTTGTTTTTGTGTTTTGCTTATAGAAAGCGTCCAATTTTTATGTCTTCCATACTTCGGGGGATATTATGTCGAGGCCTGCTGTTTTTTCAACTTTTAATCTTTTTTAAAAATGTCAAGTTCTTCCTCCGTAAACTGTCCTAGATTGATATCTAGTTGGCCGCTAATAATGTTTATGATACGATTACAAGTGATTTCAGGAGGGTTTACGAGTAGATTCGTAAAACATACTCTCTACTTTCTGAAGGCTTTCTTCTTGGTAAGTAGGTTTTATTTTTGATCTCGCTGTGCTTTCCTTTTTGATTACATTATTAACTGTCGGCCATGCTAATGGTGATTGTCTATCTTCTACCAAATTTCTGATTTCATTGATTTCGCCTTGAACGTATTCTCGTTGTTCTTTTTGGGATGCATTAGTTCTCTCTAGACTTTCTTAAGTTTCTATGTGTTGGCATATGTCTTTTTTTTAATTAAGTAAGGGTGCTTTTTTTCATGTTTTCTCGTTTTTTCCAACCTGCAATCGAATCACATGGAACTCTTCTTTGGCTTTTAGTTTGATTGGTGTGCATACAGCTACTCCTTCTATATGGGCAGTACAAAGTGTTTTCATATTCGTCGTTCGGAGTATAAGATGTCTCTTGAAGCATATCAAGCTTGTTTCTTTTACAGTTACCGTATATTTATTGCATACATCGCTATTGATAAGTGAAGACCAGTCATCAGATATGCTTCAAAGGATTTGTTTCTGATTTCTATGTAGACTAAGGCGTACCTTTGCTGCGACAGTTCTTCGATCGGAAGATACTCCTTCAATAGAAGTGTATACGTCTCAATCCAAAGCACTATCTATCCACTTCTTGTTTAAGAATACATTTTTTAGATCTGTTTTGTCGTTTTATGGGTACGTCCATAGTTTACCTCTTTCTTTGGTGATTTAGTCTTTTGGCATGCTAAATTGTTTACGAATGAAAAATCAGCTAGATATTCTCCATTTCTGTTTGGAAAACGGCTGAGGCAAAATTTATTATTTCCATCATTGCTTATCTGAGTATTCATGTCTCCACTGACCAGTAAGTGATTGTATTTGGGAACGTGTAGAGCATTATTATTATTTTCCTCATTGTTGGTTTTTCACACTGGCCCTTGCCGATGGGTTTTCTCTGGAGTCTGAGAGACAGCACGTCTTCTCAGGTGTTCAGCACCCTTCCAAATATCTTAACGAGTTGCAGTAGAGCAGCGGTCTGGATGGTTTCAATTCTCCCTCTGATCTTAGGTTCATCGTTTCTCTTTTCCAGGTTCTAATGGAACTGTTCCAAGGACCCCCACTATAACCGGCATCATTGTTACTTTCATGTTCCACAGCTTTTTCAGTTCTCTAGCAAGGTCTAAGTATCTGTCCAGCTTTACGCCGTTTTTCACTTTTTGTATTGTCAGCAGTTAGAACTGTTTAGTTTTTTGTTAATTAAAACGAAGTTTAGATTTCTCGTCTCGATTGGCTTATTTCAAAGTTCCATAGAAGTTTATGCATTTTTTTAAAGGACAGCGTCTATTTTGTGCATATACCATTGAGGATTATTATTGTTTGTAAATTCAAGTTTCTTGTCCAAATCCCAATCACGTCCTCATCCTGTTGCACTGGTTCTTGTATTTCTTATGTGCATTCATTAATCATTTCAGTGAATGTTTCATCTCTATCGACATTTAATCTACACTTGATATTCTCCTGTGTATTATTAATTTTTACTTCGATATGATTAATCCTGATGGCATTATTTCCCATTTTCTCTCTTCAACTTCTCCTTATTATTTAATCCTTTTTCCAGTTTTTCACACCAGCGTTGGGGTTTGAGTCACAGCAAGTTTCCTCTAGTCTCCAGAACTCTTCTTGGGATTCTGACCGATATCAATAATGCTGTAATTTGATTAGTCTCCACTCGTCCACTTACTTCCAAGTCTTCAGTCCTTGTACCAATCATTTGGTGCCAACCGAGCAGGCAAATTACAATTGGTATCACCGTCACTTTTATGTTCCATAGTATTTCTGTTCGATAGTAAGGTCTGGGTATTCATCACACTTTTCCCTTTCGTCCAGTTTTACTATTCCTCCACTATTCGGTAGGCTCTCTGCTTTTTTATTGACTATCACTAGGTCTGGTCGTCTGGCCGAGATTAAATGATCCGTTTCTATCTCAAAATCCAAAGAATTTTGTGCGTCTCATTTTCGAAGACAGATTCATGTGCATATACCATTTGTTCGTATGATCAAATTTGAACTTCTTGCACAATTCCTAGTGGATCACCTTGCCCACCAAGTCGTGTATAGTCTTATATTCTTTCTGTGTTTGTTTGTTGTATTCGCTTATTATATGATTGATCGTTTCGTCTCTATCACCACATAATCCGCATCAACTGTTATGTTGCGACTTATCTATTATTATTATTATTATTATTGCAATAGTACTATTTTTTAAAAATTCAACTTGCACAACTGTCGCATCTGGTAGCTTTCGCGATGATCGTAGATGCAGTCGTCTTATTTATGTTTCGCAATGTCTTCACTTTTCTAGTTTTTATGAATTTTAGTTTTTGCTTTAGATATTTGAATTATGGTTTAATATTGTATTTTAATATCCTTAACAATTTTTCTTTCATATTCCAATTTTACTTATATTTGCGATTTTTCATATTCATTTTGCTTATTTGAAGCATTTGATAATTTTCCATACCCGGTATAATTCCAAATTCTTTTCAAGATTTTTTTTCTTTTCTTTTACATGATTGCCGATTACTGCTCAAAGGTAATTTCTCTAATGGAACTCCTTCTTTAGAGAATTTTATAAGAACTTCAGGAATATTTGTTATTATTGATTTCATCTTTCTATCTAATTCTTTTAATATTTCATTAACATCAGCAGTATGAGAACTGTAATTCTAATCAAGACACTAAGTCTTTTGTAGGTTTTGACCAGTTTATATGTTTTCTCTTTAGATAATAAACATCCAGTTTCACTTTAACGTATGCTCACGTTTCTTTGTTCTTTAATCCAAATTTCATAGTTCTTTATACTCTAACTCAGATGAAGAGACAGATAAATGACATAAGGCTCAAAGTTATTGCCAACATATCGTTTCAACTTCTGATATGAAGTAAAATGATTGTCTTTTATTTATTCGGAATAGCGTCTTGCTCTTGATTTCGTTTATCCAGTTATCTGGCGATCATGAGTTCAATCTTTGGGTTAGATAGTGAATAAATGTCATACATTCTGTTTTACTGTAAGAGATAGAGAAGTGACAACTCAAGGACGAATGAAATAGAAAGAATCCATTGATACGTTGAATTCTCTAAGGATTACTATCTGAAATGTGAGCAATCTACTCCAGGGGATTAAATAAAAGTTTCAATTCCCAGGTTATTGACTGCAACATAAAGATGAAAAAGCCGGTTCATACCTCGACCAAAATCTTGTGACCATAGCAATCATGATGAAAATGCACTTCAAAGTATTTCTCATCTCAGAAATTAAGAAAATTGTCTTTTCAATGCGTTCAGTTTAGAAAAGGAGACATCGTCCTTAGTTTATTGTCTATGATCAAGTCCTCAATAGGTAATTCTTTCTCTTTACTTACTCGTAAACTACAACAGATACAGGGAGTAAAATAAAATAAAAACTTTGGACAGACAAAGCAAGCATATCCTCAAGCTCCCCAACACGGTCAGAATGTGTGACATGTGGTCAGTTTTTAAGCGGGGTACAACTGGTTTGAATTCAGAATTTTTTTTCTTCCAAACTGGTTGCTGCATTAAGACAAAAGCACCCTGTTTATCTTACTCATAATTGAGAGAAGAAGTGATGGATATATGCCTTTCCCTAAGGCCATTAGCGCAAAGTGAAATGCAAACAGTCTCGTCTTGGATTTGAACTCACATCGGCGTTAGTATTTTTCACAAAACACCAATTTTTCATAAGAACCTGAATCCCACGCTTTTAAGAAAGTCACCAATAAAATAATGTCTCGTGTTTATCACATTATTCAACAACTTCAGAATCCGATTTTGGTAAAGGTTAATCTTTCTCAGCCTGTAACCAACATTAATTTTAGATTTGTTTCAAATTGTACGCAGACGGCAATCTGGAAATATGGCGTCGATATGAAAGCAGAGTAATATCATCGAATTTCTTTGCTCATTAACGACCAAACAGTGAATGTGAGCACAGCTAGGTGGCAGGTAATGCGTTTCATAATTGATTAATTTTGGCATACAGTAAATGAAGCGAGCAAATGGAAGATCACCTTGAGAACAAAAATAAAAGCAGTCAGCCAAGAAGAACGAATACTGATGTGAAAAGAATCTATTTGGAAACTACCCTAAAGTCACAGGTAAGCCTATCAAAAAATTATTCATAACCAATTAGACTTCAAATCAGGTAAGTTTACTCAAAAAGAGCTCAACGCCGAACAGACAAAATTAAAAACAGAAAAGCTGCTGGCATTGACAAAATACCCAAGAAGTATAGAAACAAGATAAATTGATGACTTAGTTGTTCGATTTTGCAAGATTGTATGTAAACAGAATACAATTGAAAGATATACAAAAAGTTGCACCTTCCTAACCTAAGAAAGGTGACCTCGGAATCACCAAGAACTACTGTGGTTCAACTCTTGTTTCTATAGCTGCTAAGGTTTATGTTGCTCTGCTTTTCAATAGCATCAAACCAGAAATTAAGAAAATTCTTTCGAAAAATTAGAACGGTTTTCGGAGAAATCGATTGACAACATCACAGATACTAACAATCCGTCGAATCATCGAAGGATTTCGTGCAAAAAAATCTCGAAGCAACATTATTGCTTGTAGATTTCTCCAAAGCATTTGATTACATACACAGTGAGAAGATGGATCAATTACTTTTAGCTTATGGTCTCCACAAAGATACTGATACAGCTATAATGATACTTTTAAGAAATACGAAAGTCAAGATTCGCTCACCGGATGGAGACACAAACTTCTTCAGCATTCTTCCTGGAGTTCTGTAAGGAAATATATTGGCACCGATTATAAACTGCTTTGACTACGCACTTTGAACTTCGATAGATATAATTTTAAAAAATGGCTTTCTGCTGAAAAAAAACAAGGATATAATATCGCGCAAAAACTATAACGAATGCAGGCTATGCAGATGATATAGCGCTTCTTGCAAATACACCTACCCAAGCCGAATCCTTGCTGCATTGTCTGTAGCAGGCAAAAGGAAGTATTGGCCACCATGTTAACATAAAAAAAACGTAGAACATGTATTTTAATCAGGAAGGAGTCATCTCCATTCCACATGGTGAGCCTCTGAAATTAGTAGACATGTTCCGGTACCTCGGCAACAGCATCTCATCGAATGAAAATGATGCTAGACTTCCATATTATCAGACTTCCATATGATCGACAAATCAAATGGGAGTCTGACTCATCCGATAAAATAAAGCAGGATATCTTCGAAGCAGCAGTCGTGTAAAAACTACTCTATGGAAGCACCACATAGAAGCTAACAAAAAAGAGAAAAAACTAGTTGGGAACTGCAAAAGAAATATACAAACTATATTGAACAAATACTGGAAGCAACATCCCACAAAACAACAGCTGTATGGCTACTAAATTCCCATCTTTAAAACCATCCAAGTAAACGAACTAGACACACTGGACAGTACTGGAGATGAAAGAACTAAATCACAAGTGACTTTCTCCTTACATGGACGTGTCAGTGTTGGCTGATCAAAAAGAACTGTGCGGACACAGGATGTAGTTTGGAAGACCTGCCGAGACCGATGGATTATCGGGACCGAGAGAGAGAGAGAGAGAGAGAGAGAGAGAGAGAGAGAGAGAGAGAGAGAGAGGTGGGGGGAGAGTCAGGGAAATCCGCACTAGCAGCGCAACTTGATGATGATGACGATTACGTATTTTTTGATTGCAAACATCATTAGATGTCTCATTGATAAATTGTGATTTTTACATAGTGAATTTAGCTGTTTTTTCCAGTCCTTTTACGTTCACAGTCCCAGAACTGCATTAAGTTTCGTAGCCTTCGTGTTCAAAAGATGGGGTTGTCTGGGATAGAAGAGATAGAGTGTACTGTCTATTAATCTGCATTTTACAATCTTACCTTTGAGCAAGAGATAGCAAAAAATAAGATGATCCTAGTCTTGGGAATTCCTAGTCATTAACATTTTATTTTTCAAAATTTCTATTTATCTGAATTCGCTTTCATTATTTTTAGATATTCGTCATTCCCTTCTCCATTCAGCGTAACTACCACGGCCAAAATTGTTGGTTTACAGTTTTTATTTATTAAGCTTTGCTTAGGCTGAAATTGTTTACATTATCTGCTGTTATTAAGTGATCAGTCATTTATGTTCTGAATAGAATCATTGGTGTTTAACTTTGGTGAGCTGGTCCATATAGAAAACTTTGCTGAGTCTCGCACACAAATATGAAGTTTCTTACAGTATCTGCTGTAACCAAGTAATCATCCATGTAAGTAATGAACAGGTCTATCGTTCAACATCGGTGATTTGACGGGGACAGATGCATTCAATATGATTTGACCGGAAGTCATAACAGGGTTATGGTTTTATTTGATTCTTGTTTTCCTTGATACATTTCTAACATGACACGTTTCTCAGTTCTAAATTTCATTACTATTTCTTGGCTGAATATATCATTAATTTATACTTTTATTTATAACAGGACGATCTGCAAATTCGTTGAGATATCGGTCTATGACCACATTGATGCTTCTGCTATAGAATTAATGATGGATTTCAAGTATCATTCTTGACCTATCGCTTGTCCAATCAATGTTTTGGATGATTAAAAAAATAATCAAAAATTAAATGGAAACCCCATAAAATTATTATCCACTTTGAAATTGAACAGGAAAATTGTTTTCTGTTCTACGTTACACCATTTTATCAGTATTGTTTGAACAAAACATTACAATTTTAGGCTTGTATGTGTGTGGGGGGGTGTAATAAAGTAGAAAGTAAAGTTGGATACCATATTCGAGGGGGACCCGAAGGCTCCTTTTTCAATAACTACTACACCAAGGTGTAAAGAAGGACGCTAATCCTTTTCCCTTTATTTATGATAAATAATTTTGTTCACATATTTAATAGCATAGATGCTTATTTGCTTTAAAATATAAGTTAGCGACTATAGTCGAGGGTGACCCGAAGGCTCCCTTTTCGATAGCTACTACACCAAGGTGTAGGGGAGGGCGCTACTCCATTCCCAGGATTGCTCCACTTTACCCTTGAACCGTACCTTATAATGCTGAGTGTTAAGCAAGGTGGTATCAAGTTCCATTTTTAAAGTCTTTGGTATGACTCGACCTGGGATTGAACCCAGGTCTCCCGGGCCATTGGCGAACACTCTAACCGCTGGGCCAATGTCCCGGTTTAAAATATACATAAGAACTAATACCTCTGATCTGCTTTTAGATATATATAGAAATAATATATATTCATTTATGGTTATATAATAGCTCTATATATATATATTGATCGCTCTCCAAATTATACCGCTTTTGGTCTGCCACAAATACATCAAGTGAGATAGAGACTAGCATGTAGTGTTACAATTCATATAAATATATATATAAGTACCTAAAAATGGTCCAATCTCATTATCAGCAGTTTTGATTTAGAATGAAAGAGAGGTATATGTAGTTTACTCGCAAGATCATATCACGGGCACACCACATCTGAAACTTAAAGTCGCAGGTTTTATATGACGCCGTTAAGTTTTTACATGCACTCACACACACACACACACACATATATATATATATATATATATATATATATATATATATATATATATATATATATATAAGGGAGGGGAAATTATGGACCTACACATACGCGAATAAGAGTAAAGCACAGATAGACCACGTCCTTATAAACGGGAAATGGAAAAACAGTGCGATGAATTGCGAGGCATACTCCTCTTTCGAGGGTGTTACCTCCGATTATCGAATAGTTACGGTCAAAGTACGTCTAAGCCTACGAAAAAACGCCACACGTAAAGCGACAACCAAGCACTATGACTGGGCCCTACTCAACAACAGAGATATTAAAGATAAATATGCATTAGAATTAAGAAACAGATTCGAAGCACTACAAGAGAAGGTAGAAAAAGGTACCCCAAATGACGAATATGAAAATTTTGTAGAAGCACACCTTGAGGCGGCAGCAAAGTGTATTCCAACAAAACCTAGAACTAAATATAGAGCCCCTTTGGAAACGCCAGCGGTTAGAGAAAAACGTGCACTTGTGAAAACTGCCTCCAAAAGCTATCAAAAGAACCCAACAAACACAAACGTACGAAAACTAGAAAAGGCTCAACATCAATAAACAGGAATATATCTAAAAGAACAGGCAGAATACATACAAAATCAGATAGATAAGATTAGAGACTCGGTGGAAGATAGACAATCCAGGATAGCCTGGCAAACAATAAACGAAGTAAGTAGAAGGAAGAGCACAGCCAAAGCAAAATTGAAAGCTGCAAGCCAACAAGAAAGAGTAAAACTGTGGGAACAGCATTTCAAAAATCTACTAGGAAACCCACCGGAAATAACGGATGAACCGATCACCAGAATTATTAGTAAGCAATTAGACGTTAAACTAGGTCCTTTCACCAAAGAAGAACTCGACTCAGTTCTCAGAAGAATTAAAAATAGGAAAGCTGCAGGGCTAGACGAGATCCCCCTAGAAGTGTGGAAGACTAGACAATTCGACGATATACTGCTCCGGCAATGCAACGCAGTCTATTGTCAAAATAGGATAGAAAGATGGACGAAGGGATGCATCCTTCCATTCCCTAAAAAAGGCGACCTCGGACTAGCCAAGAACTACCGAGGGATAACACTTACATCCATAGCAGCCAAAATCTACAATGCCCTACTACGAAACCGCATAGAACCCAAAATAGACAACATCCTTAGGAAAAACCAAAACGGCTTCCGGAAAAATAGATCCACAACCTCACAAATACTGACCATCCGTAGAATCCTTGAAGGCGTTCGGGCAAAAAACTTACAGGCGACATTAATATTTGTCGACTTTACCAAGGCCTTCGATTCCATACACAGAGGGAAGATGGAGCAAATCCTACTAGCATACGGCCTACCAAAAGAAACAGTAGCAGCGATAATGATTCTCTACAGAAACACCAAAGTGAAAGTACGTTCACCAGATGGAGACACGGAATACTTCGACATTGTTGCAGGAGTACTACAAGGAGACACACTAGCCCCGTACCTCTTTATCATCTGTCTAGACTATGTGCTTAGGACTTCGATCGACAAAATCAGAGAAAATGGCTTCGAGCTGACTAAGAGAAGAAGCAAAAGGTACCCCGCAAAAACAATCACGGACGCCGACTACGCTGATGACTTGGCGTTACTAGCGAATACGCCTAATCAAGCAGAGACACTACTGCATAGTCTGGAACGAGCCACAGCTGGCATTGGCCTCCATGTCAATGCGCACAAAACTGAATATATGTGTTACAACCAAACGGGCAACATTGCCACACTAGACGGAGCCTCTCTGAAACTAGTAGACAAATTCACCTACCTAGGAAGTAGCGTCTCATCAACCGAAAAAGACATCGACACACGACTGACGAAGGCATGGACAGCTATCGATAGGCTCTCGATCATATGTAAGTCGGACCTAACTGATAAAATGAAACGCAGTTTCTTCCAGGCAGCGGTTGTGTCGATACTGCTATATGGATGCACCACATGGACGCTAACGAAGCGGCTGGAGAGGAAACTAGACGGAAATTACACAAGAATGTTGAGAGCAGTATTAAACAAGTCCTGGCGACAACACCCCACGAGACTCCAACTATACGGACACTTTCCCCCCATCACGAAAACTATACAAGTAAGACGAACCAGACACGCGGGACACTGCTGGAGAAGCAAGGACGAGCTCATAAGCGATGTACTCCTGTGGACCCCCACATATGGATGTGCAAAAGTAGGACGACCAGCACGAACTTACATACAGTAACTATGTGAGGACACAGGATGTAACCCTGAAGACCTGCCGGAGGCGATGAATGATAGGGAGAAATGGCGAGAGAGGGTCAGGGATATCCGCGCTGGCGGCGCGACATGATGATGATGATGTTGATATATATATACCCTCTCCCACTGGGGCTTAGCACTCTGTCGTAAGGGATTAACGGCTGTCACGCGCGTGATGCAAAGCTCTTCTATCGAATTGAGCACTCCGGTAGCCGAGAGCGCAAAATGTAAACAAACGAAATGTTTATACATATGAGTTAGATCCCTGAGTTGACGATAGATCGCCGCTGGTTGATTGGTATGTCATCGGTCTAACTTAAAGTTAAGCGGGTTTTGATCCCAGCTTGAAGCGTCTAGCGTGTCTAGCCACACTGAAGAGTTGTGATATAACGAAACAGTCAGTCTGTGGATGACAATATATATATATATATATATATATGGTTGCAGTTGCAAAGAAAATACCTTCTGAGGTGATGGCTCTAGCCTGTTTCCTTAGCCAAAGCATTATTACCACTAATTCAGAACGCCTCAGCAGTATTTTTTGATGCCACAATCACATTGTGGGAATGCTAGGTTAAATTGTCAGATTAAAGATCAGCCTGCCGTGCGATCCTTTGTTGTATCATCCATAAATAGGTATACACTTATCCTTTTCTTAATAAAAATTAAGTTTCTTCTAAAACAAAGAAACCTAGACTTTATCATTTCTAGTAATCATTTTCAGCTAAAACAGATATTTGGGGTTATCAATAACCAAAGTTTACTATATAAATTACCAATAAACAAAATATATATCACCAATAAAAACCATGACTAAAAATCTCCAAAAAAAATCCCAAACAATCGAGGTAAAATGTTTCTTCGGGAAAATCAAAAATATAATCAACTAAAAACGAAAAACAGATTACAGATCCGAGGCAGCCATTCATGAAATAGCCATAACACAGTGCCCGAAAAAAATGTATCGGTGAAACTTTCAAAAATTTAAAGGAACAGAGAAACATAAAGGAGATTTATAAATGAACAATACACTTAACTATTGTGTGCCAAGGAAAACTACCGAGCATATTTAAAGTATTAGCTCTTTCTTTAAAAAAACCCCACTTAGTCATGGCAAATGTGTTTAGAATGCACTCATCAGGAAACTACAATAGTCGATTTATGGCTAATTTTCAACATTATATTATCTGTCCAACCTAAATTAATACTTAATGTGGAATACTAAGTGACATGCTTCTCTCTTCATTATAACCGGTGGAATTCGTTTTTGTGAAATAATACAATCTATTCCGAAGAACTTATCCTTTTAGCGAAACGTGTCAATCTGATTTTTCGTATTGTCTTCCTTCTCTCATAATGTCAGATTAAATTCCAAATTTAATGCACACACACACACACACACACACACACACACACACACACACACACACACACACACATATATATATATATATATAATCAGTAGCAGAAACTTGATCAAAGGAACTAACACCTGGACAGTGTCTTAAACTGAATCATTACTACTGTTTTAATTTCTATCAGTGGAAGCGAGAATTGTGTAAATGGTCAACATTGCAGAAAATGGAATAAATGAGCCGTGCCCAAATTCCAGCCTGTGCTTTTTGTACGCATTTTGCATTAATATCCTTAGGAACGGCATGATTCCTTCTCTTTTCTCTCTATCTGTAGATGATAGTACAGTACATTAACCTCTTTAGCTTTGATAGAGAAATCAGCCCAGGAAAAGAAAAACATTTAATTCAAACTAGAATTTGAAGTCCCAAAGACAGATCATATTCTTCAAACAGCTCTTGTATAGCATGGGAGAGTAACTTTAAGTCTTACAAGCTTTCTTTAGATCTTCCTTCATATCCATTATCAAGATTAATGAAATCTACCACAAAATTTTGAATTTAACTTCGTGCCCCTTTTATATAATGATCTTGTCACCATCACTATTTCCGTAATCTGGTTTTGTCGTTGGAGGAGCTACTCATCTAAGGGCAGAAATAGCCTGGTGGTGCCTATTCCTATCCAGATCTACAACTGAAATGAAATCAGTTTTTTTTCTCCTAGATTGGTTACTCTACCAAAGTTAAAGAGTACAGTCTGTCCTACTATTTACCCATAGCTGGAGAGAGGAGAGTTGAATTTATAGCTTTACCAAGCGTATTAGCGCTTTATGAAATACAAACAACCTCGCTCGAGATTTAAACTCTTTTGCAGAGTTCACTTTCAATCAGCTGTGGAGTAAAAGTTAGCAAGCATGGCTTTTAGACTAAATTACTGGTTTCCTTAAACAGTTGGCCTTGAACCAGACTACTCTACGCTTAATTTATACCCAATATGCTCAAGACAGAGTTTTAGTCACTCTTGTGAGATCAATATTCATAAATACTCCATTATTGTGATCACGTTTTATAGAAAGCCACGCAAAGAAAATAAAACTTCTCGTGAAATTGAGGCTTGCACTTAGTTTTTTTTTCTGAACTTATGTATCAACTGGAAAACATCAATTTTATCCTTTTCTAGGAAAGGACCTTACTTTTCGTGGCTCAGTGGAGATTTTTCGATAAAAGAATCGCGTATAATAATAATAATAATAATAATAATAATAATAATAATTCTCAGCCCAGAATATTCCATTCGTGCTTTGTATAGCAACATCTAAAATGTTTACAGATTGAAGAATATCCTAAAAAAATTGTAAAGAACTGCGCTCATTTCCTGTGCGCATTTTACTTTTGCCTCGCAGACATATTCTCTTACTTCCGAAGATTTAATGGTTAAATATGAAATTCCACTTCTGGCACAGATGTCCTTTAAATCCGGTTATGTTTACTAACACTGCGTTGAAGAGTGAGTCTGTGGATATATGATGTTCTTTACATCTCACTCTATTTGCTTTAAGGATATATATATATATATATATATATATATATATATATATATATATATATATATATATATATATATATATATATATATAAACATGATAGCAAAGATTCTTCTTCTTGTATTTAAGTGTTTTTTTTTAATGTAAATGTAGTGACTCGCAATGTGGTTGTCTGATGTCAGTATAAAGACAAGTTTTCTTTTTATTCCTGGTTATTTTTTCTGTATTCCTTTTTCTTTTCTTTCTTTACTTCTCTACTTTTTATTCTTATTTCTCTTTTTCTTTTTTTTTTCACACATTTTCCCCTCTCTGTATTCATTCTTTTTTTCTCTCTCTTCTTCCTTCTTACCTTTATTTTTCCTTTTTGTTTTTTCTTCTTTACTTTAGCTTTCATTTTCTTCCTTTCATTTGTTTTTTTTCTTCTTTGCTTCATCTTTCTTTCTTTCTTTCTTTCTTTCTTTCTTTGGTTCCTTGTTTTTTTTGTTTTTCACCCTTTCTTTCTTTCTTTCTTTCTTTCTTTCTTTCTTTCTTTTCATATCTACCACTCATATCATGAATATATTCAGTGTTGCAGACGAATACAAGCGTAAAATGATAAGAAGCAATTCACTTTGTTGTTTCCTCCAATCTAACCCGTCGGATTGTTCTATTATACGTTGCTCACGTTTTCTTTCATTGTAGATCAATAGAAAAATGTTCTCAATATACGAAGCAACTGAAAGATTTTTTTTCTGAAACTCAGTGCAAATGGCTTTACAAATTTAACCTAACTTCTGTATAATAGAATATTTTAGCGCAATTCACGACGAAGAAGACAAATAGGACCAAATAGGAAATACATGTTAGTGTATTTTCAAAGTATCCTAGTTTACTCAGCCACTCTCGCTAGTATCTGTCTATCACTCAGTTGACTAGGGCTGTGAAAAAACACCAACTGCATCTCAGCAGAGGGGAAATACCCCTCAACGAGTTTCCTGCATACGACATTAAACAATTTGATGGTGAGGCTCCAGTCCCAGAGCTTTGGAGAATATGACGTACCCCTTCATTGCCATTCCTCCTAGGTTGATTCTAGCTCGGTGTGGTAGCACCTGAGAGGGTTCTATCTATGGGTCAAATAGAACTGTTTGAAATTTAAACTGTGCGCAAGAACATGACTTATACTAAATTGAATTATTCGAAATAGAACTGCTGGATCATTTAATTACCTGTAAACAAAAGACTGAAGTTTGATTGAATTGTTTGTGATATATAGAATCATTGAACAGTGTGCAGACGAATAAGTAATATTGAATCGAATTATCAGTATTAAATTGCAATACTTGAAACTCTTTAATTTTGTGTTTCAATTAAATTATTTGTTTTACATAGCAATACTTAGAACCATTTGACTATGTAACTGAATGAATCGTGTGAAATAGAATCATCATCATCATCATCATCATGTCGCGCCATCAGTGCAGATCTCCCTGACCTTCTCTTGCCACTCTTCTCTATCATCATTCGACTTCAAGCAGGTCTTCAAAGCTATATCGGCACAGAACTGTTGTATGTAGGTCCCTGCTGGACGTCCTGACTTTGCTCGTCCATGTGAGGCGGTCCACAAAAGTACATCATGAGTTCGTCCCTGCTTCTCTAGCAGTGTCATGCATGTCTGGTTCTTCTGAGTTGGATAGTTTTCGTGATGGGTGGTAAGTGGCCGTACAGCTGCTGCTTTGTGGGGTGCTGCCTCCAGGACTTGTTCAATATTGCTCGCAGCATTCTTGTGTAATTGCCGTCAAGCTTTTTCTCCATACATTTAGTTAGATTTTTATTCAATGTTCCGTAGTAAAAATCTTTGCTGTATATAATGTGCCTTAAATGAAGAACCAATTTTAAGCCGACTATAAATCTTAAAAGAAAAGCTTCACCGCTGGACTGCGAAATTCTCTTTTTAGTAAAAATGTAGAACCATAACACCAGAAGACTGGTTTGAAAAAACAAACATAAGTAAGGTAGGAACTAAATTAGAACGGGAAGAATAAAAAACTCTCTTAACAATATAACAGCCTTGGACTTTAACTAAGTTAAAACTTAACGGGAAAGAAGTTTTTTTTTGTGACCCTCTGTTTATATACAGCCATCAGAGCTGTTCTTGGTCACAAACGTCCAATCACAATATTACGCAACGTGGGACCCAGGCAACAGGCCCTGGTGTCATGATCGGCAGGTGCTCTCCTGATAGCCAACATGGGAGACTCGATAGTCATCCTACAAATGCTGGCTGCTCTTTTTTTCAGGTACATAAACGACAACGTAAGAAACCACAACGCTCAGAGACCTACACGCAAAACATAGACCAGGGAAGATAATCAACTTGCACTACAATGCTATTTTAGGAGGATACAGGAAAAGAATGATAGAGATCTGACAAGAATGTTCGACATTTCAAACAATTAGCCAAAGGCTAGCCGATCAAGTTAGAACAATAGTTAAGAAGGGCTGGTTTTCTGACCTTGAATTACTAGAATTCCATCATAACACACATAAACAAACCCACAACACAGTACCTGACACATCAAGTGGTGTCAAACAAAAACAATCCAACGAAAAAAAACTGCAAACTTCGGCAAGTGAAAACACCACACTTCCAGGCAATCAAGAAGAAACACTATCACAAGAACAAAAGATAAATGTAGAAAATGTAAAGAGAATCATAAGTAGTGAAAAAACTATTCTACCTTCATTAAGAAACATAGAATGGAAAACACTTAAGACAGAAAAAAATAAAATAAATCACATACTACCTTACATACCAACGAATAATATAACCGAGTTAAATGAACTAATCTATGGAGGTGCAAAATTAGTTTGTGAGAAAGTTGGGATCCCCTCAAAAAGCACGAAAAACAATCAAAACCGGGATGGGAAATTCGACTGGAAACGCAAATAGTGAGGCGCTGAAATAAGCGGGAAAAAGGAACAGGTAATACAGGAAACAATAACAGTACAACTTGAGGAAATAAACCAGAAAGTGTTTGTGAAAAAAGGAAGATTAAAGAGATGTCGACAAAAGGTGAGACATTACTGACAAAACAGGACTTTCGAAAATAACGAAAGAAAATTCTACCACCAATTGGGAGGGAGTGACACGAAAACATACCGACAACCGGATGCAAAAGAAACCGAACAATTTTGGACAAAAATATAACAACCAAAAAAACATAACAAAAATGCTGCATGGATTAACAACATTACAAGAGAACTAGACGGACTTGAAGAAGGGCCCAAAACGGAAATACACATCGACTTACTGAAACAACATTGAAAAGAATATCAAACTGGAAAACGCCAGGCCATGATGGAACACATGTTTTCTGGTTCAAGAAATTCACCTCCATTCACGGCACACTAGCACTAGTAATGAACAGATGCCTACAAGGCACGCAAGTACCTGAATGGGTGACCAAAGAAAAGACTACATTAATCCAAAAGGACCCAAGCAAAGGAACCGCTCCGAACAATTACAGAACAATAACCTGCCTACCAATGATGTGGAAAATATTAACAGCATAAATAAGGGAAAAGATTTACTACTCGCTAACAAGCCACAGAGTGTTCCCTGACGAACAGAAAGGATGACGCAAAGGATCCAGAGGCACAGCAGAATTACTCTACATAGATCAACACATCCTAAATGAGAGCAAGACAATACGGAAAAATCTAGCTATGGCCTGGATTGACTACAAAAAGGCATATGATATGGCTCCACAAAGCTGGATAATACACTGTCTCCAAATGTACAAAATATCACATGAAGTCAGAAACTTCATCGAAAAGACCATGCAAACCTGGAGAGTGGAACTGGCAGCAGGAGGAAGAAGCTTAGCTGAAACAAAGATCCAAAGAGGCATTTTCCAAGGAAATGCACTATCACCCTTACAATTCATAATAGCCCTGATGCCACTTAACCACATATTCAGAAAATGCCCTGCCGGATACTAACTCAGTAGATCGTAAGAGAAGATCAATCACCTAATGTACATGGATGACATTAAACTATTTGCAAAAAATGAAAAAGAACTGGAAACTCACATACACGCCGTAAGAATATACAGTCAGGACATAGTAATGGAATTAGGCATTAAAGGACTGAATACCTGGGCTGTGTCCCTCATTAGATATTTGGGACTCTTCCTTAAGTGGACCAGAGATGAACTAAAACAAATGGATCAAAGAACAAGAAAACTAATGACCATGCATAAGGCATTACAGCCCAGAGACGACGTTGACAGACTATATGTTTTAAGAAAAGAGGGAGGAAGAGGACTCGCTGGCATCGAAGAAAGCGTTGACGTATCGATACAACGGCTCGAGGACTACATAGAAAAACTCAAACAAGGACTAATTACAGCAATCAGAAACGATACCGACAACGCCATAGACGATAGAATGACAACAACTAAGAAATGAAAATGGGAGGAAAAACAACTCTATGGCCGCTTTAAACGACTAATAAACAATATCTCACACCAGAAAACTTGGACCAGAAAACTTGGTGTCCTCGTGGTGTAATGGTTAAAGCGATGAACTGCGGAATCGTAGTACGCGAGTTCGTACTCCAGTCGCGCTATTACGTTCACTTTCGGGCAAATACCCTTGGGAAAGGTATGAACCCCCTTATTCTCCCTCCAGCTATGGGTAAATAGTAGGACGGACTAGGTTCTTCAGCCTTGGTGAGGCAACTAGTCTAGGAGAAGGAAAACTCTGAATTCAAACCTGTTTAACTCCGCTTAAAAATTGACCTTGTGTCATATCCTTCCCGAGCGGAGGGGTTGGTAAATAGTACCAGAAAACTTGGACCTGGCTAAGGAAAGGAAACCTTAAGAGAGAAACAGAATCTCTTCTAGTGGCAGCACAGGACAACGCCATAAGGACCAATCATATCAAAACGAGAATAGATAAGACGCAACATAATAGTAAATGTAGACTATTCGGTGACAGAGACAAAACGATCAATCACATAATGAGCGAATGCAGCAAATTAGCACAGAAGGAGTATAAGGCGAGTCACGACTAGGTTGGCAAGGTGATCCACTGGGAAATGTGTAAGAAATTGAAATTTGACCGTACAAACAAATGGTATATGCACAACCCAGCACCTGTCCTTGAAAATGACACGCATAAACTCCTATGGGACTTACAAACATACAAACGGATCACCTAATCCCGGCCAGAAGACCAGAGGTTATGATAATCAACAAAAAAAAAAAGAAAAGAAAAACATCTGCAAAATTGTCGTCTTTGATGTCCCGGCGGACCACAGAATAAATCTGAAGGAATGTGAAAAGTAGGGTAAGTACCTCGACCTTGCTAGAGAATAGAAAAAACTGTGGAACATGGAAGTAACGATTGTGCCAATTGTAATAGGTGCTTTAGGCACAATTACTAAAGGATTATTAAAAGGCCTTGAGGACTTGGAATTTGGCGGACGGGTAGATACTATCCAAATGACAGCATTGCTAAGAGCGGCCAGAATCCTGAGACGACTCCCGGAGACCTGAGGAGACTTGCTGTCACCAGTAAAAAACCATCAGCTAACACTGATGTGAAAAACTCTAAACGAGTAAAAAATAGTAATAATAAATCGTTCAAAATTTATCTTTGCTTAAACTATTCGGAACTAGTCGCATTTTATTCTAATTACAGTGTCTCTCGTGGTCTATAAGTTTTTGTTGCTGAAAAAAATTGTTGTACATCGTGTTAGCTTTGCAAAGTAGTAAAATACGATGAGTGGGTGGGGTGAAATGCTATTAAACTATATATCTAATTCATAAAGATATGGAAAAATATTGAGTAAATAGATTTTAACTAAGTTAAAACTTAAGTAATCATAAATTGAAAAATTCACTGAATACACATGACTAGAAGCCATGGGAAGTAGCAGAGTGGTTGTGAAGTGAGGCGAATGCATCTAACGTTGGGTCAACGGTGAGCTTGACTAGATGTTGGGCGGAAGAACTTCTGAGTCTAACGGCCAGTCAAATAGTTCAGTCAGGGAACTACTGTAACCCATCGATAAATTTGGCGTCTATTGATAAGGAAAAACGGCTAAACTGTACATTTTTGCGATCCGCATATGAGTTCTCTCTCTTAAAGAGTACTTGGTCACATCTGTGATAGGTGCGCAGATTTCAAACCATCCTAATTAGACTTTTCTTCATTTTCAAAAATTGAAGGATGATAGATTTTTTTTTAATTCCTTAAAATTTAATTCTTTTTTTTTTTAATGACTTATTTTGTGTTCGTGTGTGGAAATAGATAAATATTGATTTTATTAATTTTAGCAAAACAATGCCTTTTCAAAAAGAAAATAATTTAAACTTCGATTTGATTTTTTCATCGGTTGATTTATTTATTTATCATTATATATAAGTTGAATTATTAAAAAGATAGTTTCAGAAAAGCAAAGTAGAAAACAATGCAATATTATTTAAGATAATCACGTTAAACTTATTTTTGAAAGTTTTTCCCTGTTCGTCTCCAGCTTGAAATATAGTTATTTTGAAGTCTGTTGGGATAGATAAACTTTATTAATTTTTTTTTTCGGGGCCTTGAGAAAGCACTTAGTACTTCTTTGAATTCGAAACGCATAAATTGATAACATAATTTGAAACAACATAAATGGATTACTTGTAAATATGATGATAGGAGATTTTTCCTGCTGATGGATTAAACAAATCAAAAGCACTTTTCGGAAAAATGAATAAAATGTACCACCTCTATGAATAAAAATCATTATTTTTGGCACACTTTGTATCGGTCTTCCTGTGGACAAAAAAAAACGGACCACAGCTCTCACTCATGAACCAGGTTCGTATCACAAAATCTAGGCTACGGTGATATACTTTCACAGATCTGAACAATCTTCTTTCTTTTTCTCTCCCAAGATAGTTTTTTCTTTTCTTTTCTTTCTTTCTTTCTTAACAGTGGAAGCGTGCTTATTTCATCTTCTAAACAATACCTCTTTTATAATCTTTGCTTTTTAGAATTTAAATTTAGAGGATTTACAATCCTATATTTTAAAATGGCCGTGATGCCACTTGTTCCCGAAACAAAGATAGCGGACGTCGGTAAACTAATCAGTCTCGGGAACCTATTGGTCAGGAAAGTCACGTGGTTAGTGCTCACAACTATGTCCGCAACTTTGATTTTGTCCCGCGATTTGGGAGCCGACTGTATGACAAGAATTGCATATATATACTCTCGTCTTTCAAGAACTCATTTTCCCATCTCGACTCACAGAAACAACACGCTCTCTTACACTGCGACTTACAGAGACAACTCATTCTTTCCATTTTGACTTCCAGAGACAACACACACTCACTCTCTTACATTTGACTTCCAGCAGTCAACCTCACGAAATGTAAACTCTCTACAACTATTTTCTTCCTTGTTCTAACTTTACGGTTAGACTTGTTCCAGCCTCTAAAACAACCACAGAAATTTCCTCAAACCACCGAAAGAAAAACAGCCAACATGGGAGAAGACACGTTCCTCCTAACATACATAATTAAAATTCTGTAGAAATACTTAGTCAACGTGCATTTTATAATCTACAGGACACTTTTATTATTTAGTCTTTTTTTCATAGTATTCGTGTTAGTTGCACACACACACACATACACGCACACAGAGGAATATTCAACAGACTCGGGTTAGTCACACACACACACACACACACACACACACACACACACACACACACACACACAGAGGAATATTTAACAGACAGTTGTAGAACACTCGTAATGTTTTGAAATATTTCATTTAATGTACTTGTTGATATATAAATTTAATTTTGTTGTACTGTTTTGTTTTGAATGTATGCTTCGTTTCACATCTTTACTTCATTTGCCTTTTCAAATATAACACCAACATTAAATGGTGGGGGGAACAAATTACCAAACCACAAAATGGAGAGTAACATATTCACCAAACAACATGTCACCTTTCACATTGAACAATATCAATCGGTAATTGTTATTATAAATGCTAGATTCATATAAAAAGGAGATTTTTTATAAATTTTTGAAGTTACTATTGTTCTGTTTAAATTTTCTCCTGAAAATTTTTTGAGAAATATTCAATTAGAGTGAGTGACTCTTAAGATATTTTTATACTAAATCTTTTTTGTCCAGATTGTTTGTCCTAACTAATTAATAATGATATATTATTTTACATCTCCAGCTGGAAGAACAACCTATAGATCTAATTAATTATGTTTAATTAAGTATGAATAATGATTTTAGTGAAACAAATAATTTATCTTTTAAAAGTTTGAAATTTAGATAAATCTGTTGCGTCTTTTAGCAGCATGGTTTCCAGTAGATCATTGTCTATTGACAGAGAAGCCACTGGATAAAAGTTTTCTGTGTTCCGCGAAAATATTTTACATTATAACCTTCAACTCAGTCAAATAAATATGTGTTTATCAAACTCCTCCACCAAGCACAGAATGTAACACAAGGTCAATTTTTGAGTGGAATACTTCTGGTATAGATTCAGCATTTTCCTTCTCATTGATTGGTTGCCTAACAAAGACTTAATAACCTAATCTCTGCTACTCTTTACCCACAGCTGGGTGGGGATAACAGATTGATCCATGCATTTTCTTTGGGGATTAACACAAAGTCCTGGATTTGAACTCAGGTGATCGATTCCATTTTATACGACGTTTATCGTTACACTAAACGTGCCTCCTTGAATATCAGAAACTCTGAAACCAAGAATAAGGCGGCAACACCTCAACAAACGAAAATAAAATTCCTTAAGTATGTAAACCGAATATATTCGCGTATCATACACCTTTCTGAGATCTAAATATTAAGAAGTCACACTTGGTATGTGTAAATAGTTGGCCATGGCTAGACCTAGTTTGTATTGTGTGTCAATTTTGTATAATTTAGTAATAAGTAAAGCCAAATAAGGTCTTCGCTCTCTACGGAAGACAGACAAACAAACTCTTCCTTGTAAATGATAAAGATAATCTCCCCCAAAACATGTATTTGCTTTCCTGAATCTCATAAAAATTAAGCTGCAGCAATAATCTTATTCCATCCAAAGTGATGATTTAAAACCAATAAAAAAAGATTGGAAATTATTTTCTCCATTTCCAAAATAAAACATTTTTGTCATTTACATTTGACTTAGAAGTAAAATAAAGGTTTGATCAATCGGTAAGCTGCGGTAACATGACGCCAGTAATATTATCTAGACGACATTTTTCACAAATTTTGAAAGCTTAACTAATTTTAATAAAAAAAACCTCGTTAATTTTAAAGATACTTTAATTCTGAGTTACATTATATTACACCAAGTCACAAAAGTTCTCTGTAAACGCTAAAAATGGCAACATGTAATTTTCTTCGATTTGTTGTTCGCGACTCTAGCGCCACTATATAAAACTGCAGAATTTAATGAATTCTCTGCAAGGTGCTCGTAACGTAACGGCAACCATTGTAAGAAATGGTCGAGGCTGCATTTCACATTTTGCACGAATACCCTGCGAAAAGGTATTAATTCGACTATTTCACTACTAACTATGGGTAAATATTACGGCAGTATGGACACATTAACCTCTGTATGGCAAGTTATCTATGTGAACGAAAATTTGATTTAGACCAGTCTTACTACGCTTAAAAGCTGACCCTAGGTCGCGCCCAACCAGTGGCAGAATGGTTGGGTAAATACATACTTTTTAAACTTTGTATTTTAAGTGTTTTTAAAGTTAAATTATTTCATAATTTTTTTCTAATTGAACAAAAGTTGTCAGTTATAAATAAAGTATTGTATATAAAAATTTCATTATTGATTGATATCGCGATTCTGGTATCATGAGGTATCGCAAGGGCGCCTGAAGATCTTAATTAGGATGTTCTTAATGTATATTTCCTAATAACTAGTGTATTTACGCCATAGTTTCGACAAAAAAAGATTCCAGGTTATAACACTAAACTGCATCTGATGGTGAGGCTACAGTTCTGGAGATTTGATGAGTGTGGAGTACATCTTCATTACCGTTACTCTCATGTTCACCCTGACCTGGAGTGGTTGTACCTATCAATAACTTATCGATGGGTAAAACAGATTTTAAAAAAATATTCGCAACAGCTGCTTTTAATGAAAGGTACAAAACATATATTGTTACCCCTTGCCAACTTTGTCAACTTGTATATCTTCCAGTTGCTGGCAATTTTTGATACCTTATGATATCTCGTTCCAGTGTCATTCGCTTAGAGTGTTAAACTGGAAACTTAAACATAAAGTGCAATTCTTTTTAAAAGTGTTATTCAGCACCAAGTTTACAGTGTCTATTTGGGTAAAATGAAATATGAGGGAAAGGTAGTTTTTCATGGCCAAATTCCGGGAAATTTTGACTAGGTCCTAGTGTGAGAAGTGAAGAGTTATCAGTAATAACATTGTAAAATATTGATTGACAGATCAATGCTCTGATTTTGAATTCCAATGATTCATATATATATTTTTTACTCTTTTTTTTCGACTCCTTTAGAAAACGATGAAAACTTGGAATTCCAAAAGGGTGTGGTATTTACAATCGTTTATTGATCATAATCATCGTATAAAACATTTTTTCATTTACCACTAGAAAAGATGATGGATGGAGAATTTATTGGAAGTCGTATCAGCAAAATGTGACCAATTTTGAGGAAGAGAACTATAAACAAAAAGAAAATGATCAGAATATTTTCTCTCATAAAGTTTTACTGTAATTCAGTGCCGAGAGAATCATACTTTCTGAAATGAAATCTCGTTGACGCCGAAAGTAAAACTGTCGATAAATTGATATATTAATAATTCCCAAGTAGGTAAAGACTGACGAATATAAAATGGAAGCAACAATAACGTAGTTGAATAAGAAAAATTAAATGAACATCCATGGGTTAAGTAATGTCCAATCGGATTACTGTATTTTATTAGCAATCCAATCAGTTACTGATTATATTTGGAGTTATATTTACCCAAGAAAATTGCGTGCGTATATATATATATATATATATATATATATATACGCACGCAATTTTCTTTCTTTCTCTCTCTTTCTCTCTCTCTATATATATATATATATATAACTGGAACAAACTGGTAATAAATTCTACTGTATGAAGATATACAGAGATGAAAAAAGACAAGATGGTCAGGGGATGATTTTATTCATTGAATCATTTGCCAATGTTAAATATTTCAGATTTTTGGTCTTTATAAGGGCGTTTTTATTATTAGATGAAAGGAAAAGTTCTATTTCTAATTTGAAACAGAACGCTACCGGCGAAAATAGAATTTTAACTTTTTCATATTTTTTCAAAAAGCCAATAAATAAAATGTGACTGATAGGGATGGTTTAAATAACTTAGTATTCTTGAAACACTGAGCAATTATCGGGCATTGACGAATACCATAAAAGTACTCGGGTTTAAACAGGATCAGTTATAAGCCAATCCAAACCGGAAATAGCAGTTTAAGCAATGAATGAATATATAAAACGAGCAGATTTTAAAGAACAGTGACCGTTGAACTTTTACTAGGTTAAAACTTTGTAAATTTAAAAGCCGATTGTATTTTTTGTGACTTGCTTTAGTATCCTCTTTCTTTTAAGAGTACCTGGTCACATCTGTGACAGGAGCCCAGATAATAAATAATCCCTGGGTTCAGTATAGCCACAATATACTACCCCTTAAAAGTGATAAATCTAAAACTAATTCGACTTTGGAAGCTCACAAAATGCATAGGATTGATGATCAGCAGGTGCCCTCTTGATTGGCAACTTTGATGAGCTGAACGGCATCCTGTAAATGTTATCTGATAAAATTTCTGCAATACAAACAACAACAAAAGCAACTATTCAACTTGGAGACACCAACGGAAAAATTAACTTTGGAAGACAACCAACATGTACTTCACTGTTATTTTAAGAGCAATCTTACACAAAGTTTTAAAAAAGAATGATAGAGATTTAGGTAGAATCCACTAGATTTATTAATACAAGCTAAAGACATTCTGGCCAAGATAGAATAATATTAAAGAATAATTGGTTTTCTGAACTAAAAATACTAGAAATACGTAACCAAGAAAAGGGAAGGAATATGAATAAAATCCGCCAACTTGAATCGAAACACTAAATGCTGAAAAGTAAAAGATCTCTTAACTGAATTGGAAGAAAGATACCGAAAAACCACACACCCCATCACCACAAAACAAATTCTAATGAATAAAGACAAAGTAAATGAAGAGTTAATATGAAAATAATCACTAGAAAGAATAATTTGTTACCATCCCTCAGGAACAAAACTGGAAAAAATGATTACCACATATCCCAAGAGGTAAAAGATGATTGCCACATACCCCAACGGGTAAAAAATGATTGCCACGTACCCCAACGGGTAAAAAAATGATTGCCACATACCCCAACGGGTAACATCACTGAACAAGATGAGCTAATTTATACCGGACCGAAACTAGTCAGTGATAAAATCGATGTTCCCCAAAGAGAGTCGAACAGAAATACCAAACCTAGTTGGGAAATTAGGCTAGGACAGGTAAAGAAACTTCGACTATGAACGAAAGTGCAAAGGAAGGAAAAACAGGCGATGATTGTTGGGATGAAAAGGCAAAAACAAAATAGCTGACAAGTCTGACAACACAATTTGAAGAGATGAATAAAAAAATATTGGTGAAAGAAGGAAGACTTAAAAAGGACAGGGTCAAGCAACGGAAACAAAACAGGACATTCTAAAATAACGAATCAGCAAGTAAGTTCAGAATGCTAGTGGACAAACTAACAATCGGATGCAAAAGAAGCAAAACAATTTTGGAGTAAAATATGGCAACAGGAAGAACATAATAGAAGGGATGAATGGATAAGTACCATACAAAAAATTTAAACGACTCAGAGAAGGTATCGCTCCGAGCGACACTAAAAAATGTACCGAATCGGAAAACTCCTGGCCATGAGGTCATACATAGATGTTTTAAAAATGTTTTAAAAATGTTTTAAAAATTGACGTCAATCCACGGCAGAATGTATCTTCAACTGAGTAAAAAGAAGAAGCAAATATACCCGAATGGATGACTAAGGGCAAAACTACCAAGATCCCAAAAGAGCCTCCTCAAAAGAATCAACCCTGTTAACTATAGACCGATAACGTGTCCACCTATGATGTGGAAAATCCAAAAAGTACAGATTAGGGAGGAGATCTATTTCTGTTTCCCGAAGAACGGAAAAGATACCATTGGGTAATACGAGGAACTAGAGATTTGCTGTTCACTGATCCGCTCTTTTCTCAAGTAGAGAAAAGCGAGGCGGGAATATGAAGCTATGGCATGGATTGACTATGTACCGTTACTCACTAAATGGACAGTTGTAACATTAAATTGCACAGATAGAAGTTTGTAAAGCTACGATGTTCAAATGAAAGTTTTGCTGGTATAGTCTCAATAGACATTTGGTCTACTACTACTACTACTACTCATAGACATTTCTATCGCGACCTATCGAACGGTTTATGCGTTTAGCGCTACGTCTTTAGTGTTAGTCGGACATTGTGATAACCTAGCCGTGAGAAAAAAGTGATGAACATACAAAAACCCTGTCTTGGTTCGCTAATATATAAAGGTTTATTCGCTACTTCGCATTTTAGTAGTCGTTAGAGAAAGAGAAACAGAGTATAAAAACTTAGTCGACTGCGTTAGCTAGCCAAAAAGAAACAAAATGTTGGTTCCCTGGCTCCATCTTCACAGAGCTCACCCGAAAATGAGGGTCGTGATTTTTGTATGTCTTTACATCGTGTTATATAGTGGCTCGTACTACGTGACATCCGGTATCTCGGAAGAATAAAAGACGTCGTGTTTCTTAAGCACAATGAGTTCTGAAAGATCTCGGTCAGTAGTAAGACCAACATCGGACGTAACACCAACAGCACGAGACTTATAACTGTTGGACTGTACCACTTCAGTGAATAAATAGTTAACTCTATTTCACTGTGTATCTCTTCTTTATTACGATACAACACATCGTCATTGCTGGTGTTCAACTCTCGTCTTTACTTCGTCGCGTCTCCCAGCCAGTTGACTTTAAAACCAGATAAGCCCCCTTACTTCTGCTTGTAGTGTCGGCCGGAGGAAGAAATCAACTTCCGTTGGTTTGGAACCTCCGGTTTTTTCTGGTCATTTTTCATTACTGCAGTCTGTCACCCGTAACTAGCTGACCTTCAGCAAGTTCTTAGGGGTCAACTGGCTGTTCGTGGACTGTCTCCTTTTTCTAATTTTTTGTCTGTCTTTCTTCTTCCTTTGAAATTAGCTTCCCGCTACCTTTCCAACTTTGACACTCCATAAGCCACTCAATCACGTGACCACTACAAAAACGTCAATGATATGATACTGCAAACATGGATAGTCGATTATCTGAAAAGTTAAGAAATCCATGACCGAAGCCATGAAAAATTGGAAAGTGGAATTGGCAGTAAGAGGAAAACTTTAGCAAAGGTGAAAATCCAGAGATATCTTTCAAGGTGTGAGATTAATGATGAAAAAAAGTGCCTTATTCATAATGCGGAATGGAAAAAGACAAATTACGGATAAAATTAGAACTGATTTATAAAAAAAAAAAAATCGGTACACTTGGAGGAAAGTAAAGTTACGTAGCAATATTGGAAGCGTTAACTATCAGGCAAGCGGAAATGAAAGAAAAATGAAAAAAAGATTAACTCAGATGAACAAGAAAACTTCTCGAAACCAAGCTCTGAAGTGGAAATCTCATCAAAGGAATAAACACTTGGGTGGTCCTCGTGTAAGATACTCGAGACTATTCTTAAAAAGGACGAGGAAATAAACGAACCAGAGGATAAAAACGTAGATGACCATGCACAATACCTTACATCCGAGAGATGACAGGAACAATATGTGTCATGAAATAAAGGCAGAAGAGGACGCCAACATTGAATTTAGCGTGGGTATATCCATGAAAGGACTCGAGGACAACATTAAGAAGAAGAAAGAAGTACTAATTATAGTGGCAAATAACAGCACAAAAATCACGATGGACAAACAAAACAACAATAACTGGGAAATTAAAATGGGAAGAAAGACAACTGTATGGAAACTGGTTAAATTTCACACAAGAAAACCTGGACATGATTTCGAAAGGGAAATCTCAAGAGAAAAACTGAATCTCTTCTAATAGCACAAAATAACGTCGTAAGGATTAACTATATTAAAGCGGAAATCGACAATACGCAATCGAATAGCTAGTGTAAGCTATGTGATTATGCAGACGGAACAATTAATCACATAATAAATGAGTGTATCAAACTAGCGTAAAAGAAGTATAAGACTTGAAATGACTGGGTGGGGAAGGTGATCCACTGGAAATTGTGCAAGAAATTGAAATTTTACCATGCATCCAAATGGTACATGAACAAACCAGAATCTGTCCTGGATAATGAGACGCATAAAATTCTCTGAGATTTTGTGATACAAACAAATCATATAATCCTGCGAAGAAGATCAGACAGTGATAATTAAAAAAAAGGGAAGTTGAAGTATAGTGGATGCTGCCTTCCTGGTGGACTACAGACTAAAACCAAAGAAAGCAAAAAAATAGAGACAAGTACTTAGACTATGTCAGAGTAAAGCTCTGTAACATGAGGGTGACAGTAATACCAAATCTAGTTGGCGTGCTGGAAGGGTTACCAAAGGCTTAAAAAGGACTAGGAGAGTTAGAAATTGTTTGTCGAGCCATGACCATCCAAAGTACTGCCTTGTTGAGATCGATTAGAATACCGAGAAGAGTCCTACAGACTTGAGGAGACTTGCTGTCACTCAGAATATATTGACCCCCACTCTTACAGCCATCAGCATTGTGTCTTTCTTGTTCTCCAGTGCTGCTCAACCGGAGGCCTGGGAGCTCAGCTTTCTGCTGAGTGCTGACTTTCTCTACCACATCTTGTCACCAACGGGTCTGCGAGCTCACTCGGGCTCCCGAGGCCCCTTCTGCCGGGTTGTGGCTTTCTGTACCACATCTTGTCTCCAACTCGTCTGATCTCCAACTCAATCGGGGGTCCCGAGGGCCCCTTCTGCTGGGTGGTGGCTTTCTCTACCACATCTTGTCTCCAACTTCTCTGGTCCCCAACGAACTGGCTTTCTGTCTCCACCGAGTTATATAATAGTTCAATCGCCCACTCAATATCTTTGGAATGGCATGTTTGATCGTCATCAAGCGGAAATAACTGTCATGCAGTTCACAGGTCACTCCCTTTCAGTGCATCAGTCTATGACTGTACATGGGATTTTACCTTGTCCCATATTGTCGGCCAAGTCCGCCTACGCGATTTTTTCTCATAAATGCCATCGGAATGTGTCACTTCCTTCCGGTGCGTCACTTTGGAATGGCATGTTTGGCCGGGTCGGAGGTCAATATACAACAAGAAGAGGAAAAAATCTATGATGTGAAATTGTTTTTTATGACAGTATTTCTCGTTACGAATGTT